>CAEMYA010000140.1:1392313-1411621 GCA_903131615.1 Diplodus sargus | reverse complement strand
AGAATCGACACTGGAAGTCGGTGTAAACACAGCAAACAAGGCAACAAAAAACATCAACTGATGGGGGAAAGAGTGTGATGTGTGGCTGGATCTCACTACAAAGCGCTACACGCGATACAAACACATATATTTTTACACAAATGAAGAAATGAATTAATATGTATCATATGCTAAATCTACAAGAAGTATTCAAGTTCATCTTAATCTTAACAGCGCTGGAAATTGAGCAGTTTTATATGGGAGTCCGGGGAGTTTGCCTCCCTCCTCAGCCCCTTGCTGGTGTTTACTGTAGTTGCTGTGTCTTCTCTGACCTATAGCATGCTGGTGTTCAAGTTAGCTATCTGCTGTAGTGCAAAACATCCTCAAAATGATCTAAATCGTTAACAACTATGTGCTTTAAATCATCCTGGTCATTCAAATAAATACAAAAAACATTAATGACATGCACCATCCACTATGATGTCATGATGACTGACTTCTGAGCGTCCCTGTTTGGGGACGGCACATTCTCATGAAACTCATTTGCCTTCACAGGTCACCTAAAAAAAAAGTGCACCGAGGCCTCACTGTGGGTGGTCTGCGGTTCAGTGTTCATTAGTCCAGTTTGATTGTTAGTAAAGCGATGCTCTGCCAGGCAAACAAATGCAAGTCAAACTCAAACAAACAACAAAAAAAAACTGACCGAACATAAGCGTACTATGAAATCTGCCAAGCCCTGCAGAAGAGGCATCTTCCCATGGCAACACACAAAAAAGCCTCCCATCTCTGTAACTATGAAATTATGCAGCCGAGTAGTCACGGACAATGCCCGCTTTCCTCTCAACCATGGGCGTTTATAATCAGCCCGTGAGATGATGCTGCTTGCGAGAGCCATTTTGTGCCTTAACTTTGTCAACAGTATCATAACGTGGTAATTACAATTTGCCTTTCAGTTGATCTTCAGGGCCATTTGAAGAGCCCAAGTTTTGGAGGAAGCGTCTCCGTGAGTATGTCGTCCATAGTTTTGCCTCCCTTTGTCACTCAGCCGCCCACAGCTGCAGCGCTCAGCCACTCCATTAAAAACTAAAACCACCAGCAGCTCTCTGTAATTTGAGGAGAGGCATGCAGCATCCAGGTTCAAGCCCAAAAATGTGAATGAGCTCGACTCGGACCAGTCAGCACAAAGTGGTTGCATTTTTCTTCTGGAGTAATCAGATACATTCAAACTGCTCCGACACAGGGCAAGACCAAGGCCTTGGACATCCATCCCCTGACACATATCACAGTGAGAGCCAGTGGGCCGTCTATTTCAGGCATGGACAAGCGAGGTTGCATCATATTATACGTAGGCCCATGCACAAGGGTTAACCGATGCCAGCAATCCAAATATGGCTCAGTAAGTGAACCTACGAGCAGAAAACCCAGCAGTGAACATCCACGCTTTGGTGGTCTGGATGAGGTCTGTTATGGGCTTAGATACTGAATCTGGCTGTGCACACCTGAGCCTGTAACCACACCTGTCATGTGGTTTAAAAAAAGAAAAAAACTGCCTGACAACCAGATTAGTAATCTAATAACCTGAACATGTAGTGGCTGCAGTGCTCTGTGGGTGCGTACCGACTGCTTCTGTCACCTCCATGCTGGCCACTGGATCAGGGGCACCTTAAAGCAGAGAAAACACGGCATGTCAAACTTTCATACATATTTATTAGACAGGGCTGGTCGCGTTTAACGCCTTGTTGCGGTTGCTACCGCGTTATAAATGAACTATGACACTATTACAGCACATGACTGACACTCGGGCCGACTTGTTGATTAGTTAGTGGAAACGCGATAACTGCACTGAGCGCAGCGAGTTGCAGTCAGGAAGGCTAACTTAGCTGGGTTAGCAAGCGAGCTAGCAAGTTAAGCTAACTTCCAGCCCAGCTGTCTGGCATTCACCTACCGTCTGGAGCCGGTATTTCCACGGCGCTGGCTTGAAGGAAGCTCGGCACAAACACCGGAGCGTTAACGTTGGGGACAAACGGCTTGGCGTTGACGTTTAGGGCTGCGAAGGCGGTCGGGAGCCCCGCCGCGGCAGCCGGGGCCTCGGCATCCTCCTCCAGCTCCCACGAATCCGGGGCTGTGTCTCTCGGGTCCATCGCTCCTTTCACCGGAGTTGACAAGCTTACCGCTCCCGGGGAAGGTGGGCGATGTTGAAGGTTCTGTTAAAACGCGTTCAGTTGCTGGTGTGTTTTAGACTCTCAGCAGCACGTTTGGTGAAGTTGCCATTGCTTTGTTGAGCCGTGCTTTTGAGCATATGGATCCCGTATCCACCGTGTATCCGACGAGAAGTGGTGTAACAGCCGCTACACGTCCTCCCCCCACCGCCAGGGGGCAGCACCGGGCCCCGTCCTCCAGAACCACGTTACCGACAACTTCACATTGCGTTGGTCTGTGCAGGTAGTCTGAAGCACCTCAGGTCATTAGGGTCAATTATTAAAGTGCATAACTATTGTCTTTTTCTTTGTTGTTTATTTTAACATGTCTGAAACACAGCAACAATACAAACAACTCTATAAATGTAAAGAATAAATACTTCTAAAGTACCACAGATAAAGGTTGTCAAGAAATCACAGAAAGTCAGTCAATAAATAAGATTATTAAAACAATTCATTTAAAGTGCAATATGTAAGAGGGCTGCCTGTCCGGGGTAATTCCAGACAGAAAGGGTAAAACCGCTAACCCATAGAAAACTGCTAAATGCTGGTCACTAGCAGCCATTAGCTAGTTACCCCAGTTAGCAGTGCAGCTAGTGAGCCGAAGCTGACTTGAGACAGAGAGCGGTATTATGAAAAAAAGGACACGGGGTGAGCTGGTTAGCATCTAGTTCACTTCAGCAGACATCTCTTCAAAACAGTATCCAGACGTCTTTCACATTACATCAACACTGTTGTTTCTTCACACTCTGTAAATAATGTTAGTTCATTTTTTTGAACTTGAAATTCGGCTCATATCTTTCACATTGCACCTTTAATTAGCTTAAAACGAACAGGGTTTAAGTTAGTTATTAAGCAGAAAAATACCCCGCAGATTTTTATCCTAAAATATCCATAGAATAATTTACCAAGAACATGTTAAAAATATATATATTTCAGTGTCTGTGGCTAAATTCTTGAAAGGCTCATAACTGAACGTGATGGCAAGTTATTTACATTTTCTAAAGCCATGCTGGATTTTCTACTCATGAGAAACCACTTAAGGGTGGATTCATTTGAATGCTTAACTTGAACATCTCACATCTTCATCCTGAAAACCAGTATAACCTTTTACAAGCTGATCTTGCACCTCTTATTTTCAATGTATAATAGGTTAAATTGGCACAAGTGCAATATAATATTCATAATTGTGTTTTAATTAGTGTATAATCATCTGTAACCAAGAATGGTTGCATTTGTTTGTTTGTTGTTTGACCTCAGAATGAGCCCCTTGTATCTGCAGAGGGAGCATTAATGTTCAGTAATGCTTATTAGTTACTGCTCTGAGCTGAAGGGTAAATGTCCTCATTACACACCTCTGGACCAGGAAGTCTTGTTTGGCGTGTCACAGCAGAAACACACAGGTGCAAGTGATGATACTAATTAGAACTGCATTACATTTAGGCGCTTCAGTTCCCGCTGACTGGTAGTCCTTAATGTTATAGGCTGCACTTGTGCTTTTCCTGCAATGACAGGTGAAAGTGTCTGCTGTGAAAAAAAAAGTTTGTGAGGCATTTGAGTCTAATATCTAAGTTGAGACGTCATAAAAAGATGTTTACCTTTTTGTAAAAATAATGGTAAAATGTAAAGGTAATTTTGAATTTGAAAGTCGTTCCCATTCACATTCAACTTCAGTTGCTCTACAGATCGGGTTCTCCTTTGTCGGGAAATGTGGTTAATGACGCGCCACACATTTTCATTAGCAGACTCTGTGGACTGCAGGCAGGACGGTCTACTGCCTCCATTCTTTAACGGTGATGTCACACTGCTGTAATGTGCAAGATGTGGCCTTGTACTGTCTTGCATGGACACCTCTGATGGCAGCATATGTTGTTCTAAAACCTGTCTGTGCCTTTTAGTATTAAAGGTGCCCTCACAGCAGACACACACGTCATGGACACTAACACACCCCCTTACCATCACAGATACTGGCTTTCGGCCTTGGGCCTTACGTGTGGAGATTTCTCCACATTCTTTGAATTGTTTGATGATAAACTGTTGCACTATTTGCTCGCACAGTTTTTCACTCAGTGGGGATCCTCGGCCCATCCTTAATTGTGAACGGCCGAGCCTTTTCAGGATGCTCCTCTCATATCCAATCTTAGTACTGTCATCTGTTTCTGGCACCAGGGACACCTTTGAGGAGAGGAGGAGCATTTCAGCCTCTCATACATTTGAAAATTGATAAATGTCATTATATAAGAATGGCCAACTTAATGTTTTATAGCGTGTTTTTACTGTGTTATAAATTATTACTATTGGTATGATTAGTTAGTGGAAATGCATTTTAACTGTGGCCCCGCTGGACTGCAGACCTACCAGAGACTTCATGAGTCCTTGTGGTGTAAACGTCTGTAAACTTTATGTATAGACTGATTTTACAGATTTTAGTGAAGCATACTTGTAGCTTTTCTTTAAACATTATAACTACAGAACTGTTTAGCTTTCTGCCAGTAAGTTGCTTTTTTACATTAGAATTATGCCACATATGGACATGGATAAGTTAATGTCAGTGTGTGTTAAAGAGACTCAAAGCTCTGACTTAATGCACTTTTCTGTACGTTGTGTCATTTCACTTGCCAAATTCTGTGAAACAGAATCAAAATTCCTGCTATTTGCCAATTTAATGGTTTCTTCTTCCTTTACACAGACATTGGTGATGCATAACTGTCTTGCCATGTTTCAAGTATGTATATGTATTGTGATAGTGTCGTGAGTTAGCTGGAATAGCAAGTAAGACAGCAATTTAAGCTAATTTACAGCCATTCGTCTGGTTTGAAGCTGTCATTTCCACGGCGCTGGCTTGGAGGAAGCTCAGTACAAACATCGAGGCGTTAACGTAGGGAAAAAACGCCTGCCATCAATGTTGTCGAGGGTTGCTGAAGTGGTCGGGAGGCCGGGCGTGGCTACCCGAGTCTCAGCATCTTCCTCCAGCTTGCAGGAATCTGGGGCTGTCTCTCTGGGGTGCATCGATCCTTTTCACATTGTTTACAAGCCAACGCCAGGGAAACTTTCTGTTAAAGACATTTAGTTGCTGGTGGGTTTCAGCAGGTTTGTAAAAGTTATCATGGTTTTGCTAAGCCTTGTTTTGGGAAGTACATGGTTCCTGTATCCTAAAAGAGGTGGTGTTCAGCTGCTGCATGTCCTGCAAACACCGCTGGAGGGCAGCAGTGGGCTGCTCCTGTCCACTGTACTGTCCACCATCACTACTTCCTCTGCGGTGTGATCTTTGCATGAATGTCAATGAATGGCAAACCAGATTCAAAGGTGCATATCGCCTGCTGTCACTATCATTGAACTACAAAAAGGTGACAAACTTATCTTTGTTGTAGATGTTTATTTTAATATCTCTGAACATGAGAAAAATACCACATTGCGTATAAATATAATAAATACATCGACAGCCACGGCACAAGATGGCCAGTGTGACATTCAGAAGTTATATGAAGTTAAAACTCAATAAATTAACAAATCAAAAATACCGTAAATAACATTGATGAGATCAGGGAGCTGTGCTAACATTTTTATCACTTTTTAACACTTTTATCGTTCACTCCTTGGCATCAGTTACTCCCCCAGCAGAGATTGCAAAAGTGGCCTCATTCTCAGGCATATCAGGACTAGAAGGAGAGATAAAAGAGAGTAAATTATGAGTCCCAATTTTTCAAATGAAAGTCCAAGTTGTCGGTGATGTGTCTCATGCGATATTGAGTCAGTAATCAATTTTAAGCAACCACTTTGTAGGACAATTGTAGGATTTAGAATGTGTGTTTCTATCTTTCATATCTTCACATGTTGTATCACAAGATCTAATCCGGTATGGAAAGCCCCTTGTCAGTTTGTTTTGCTGATGTTTATCTAGTCTGATGGTAACAGGAAGTAAAACTAGATAGCCATGACAGAGACATTTCCAAGTATTTTTCGTCATTATTTTACGCAATAAATTGTGCGTTATGACTCACTGAATCATAAAACGTTGCATCATGACTATAATACACAAAAACTGGCAACTACCTGTCAAATATTTTGGCAATCCTCATCTCTCCACGGCCCTTCCTCAAGCTGATCCGTGTGGTGGACGCATGAGCCAGGATATGTCCACCAATTGGTTTCTTGGGATCAGCTTGAAACCTAAAACAGGAACAGAATCAAGAAAAAACATCCTTTTAGAGCTCAAAACAATGTTGCCCCCAATGCGTCAACAACAAAATTGAATTTTAATTAGAAATGTATTCAGAAGGAGATCAATTTCCATCTCTTACGTCATTCCTGCACCGGGATCAGCTGTCATTTGGTTGGTGACGAACACCGCTACGTTGTACTCTAAGAAAAACAGAAATTAATACTAATAAGATACATGAGCAAATTCTTAAATTAGTTGTCTTTATTAAGCACAGTCCTCTTTAATAATTTGAAACCCACATGTTTATAAGCCAGATAAGATATATGACTGATTGTTCGTGGATTTCACATAAATGCACATAAGTACTCTCACCTTCAGAGATCTTCTGCAGCCTGGAGAGCATCTGTGCCAGTTTCTGCTGCCGCTCAGCCAGCTCACCTCGACCAGAGAAGTCTACTCTGAACAGAGCCATGATGGAGTCGATGATCTAAAAACAACAGACAAGAGGGAGACGGAGAGGCTGAGAAAGTCAGGAAAGACTCCCTGTTTCTGAAAATGTATTTCTGTTGAACTTAGTTTCCTTTGAAAAAAAATACAAGAAAGTGACAATAATGTCGCTCTCTGAATAGCTTCACACAGTAAATGACTAAAATAGAGGGGTACTGGTACTGGAAGTACCAGTAATACCAAAGATATGATGAATATGTGAAAACACGTTTTTAGAATCCATTGGTTTACTCACCAACAGTTTGAACACTCCTCCTTCCTCGTGGAATTTGGCCGCTACGAAGTCCAACAGCTCCATCTGATGTTCACCTGAAAGGCGAACAACACAAAACTTAAATGCATCAGGAGACAGCGTTTCATCACGAACTGCTCTGCCTTTGCACACCACAAATGTGTCAATGTTTACTGGGCTGACTGAATTGTATGTTCATACTGGTATAGGCCCTGGCGTAAAGCACGTTGTCCAGCACGGCGTCATGGTCCACATTAAACCTGTCAGCTATGTCTCTCAGTCTGTCTGGACGACTGGATTCAGACAGGTACAAGTTAAGGATAAAGTGAAACAGAAAAACTAGAAGAAAGCCTTTAAATGAAGTATTTGATTGTGAGGATACAATGTGTTCTCTGTGTCAATGAAGATGACTTTCCCGCCTGAGTAGCCGTCCTCGCCTGGCAGCTGAGCAGCGACTGGACGAAAAATAACACAGAATTTGTTTCATTCGATCTTATTGACGTGTACAATGTTGTTTCTTCAATCCACTCTGAGGCAGCCATTTCTAAAAGGCTCGTTACTCACCACAGAGTGTGTGCGACAGCTGGGTTTTCCCTGTGCGGAACTCTGCGGGAAGAAATAATGTTGGGAGTTTTTGAACCAGCGGAGCAAACTATTACAATCGTCCAATCATACGTGGTATATTAAAGGCATCTCCTCACCTCCAAAGGCCTCTGTGATAGCCATGCTCTCTATACCTCCACCCAAAAGTTTACTGTGGAGATAAAAGATATACCGTATGTTGTAACATCTTATATTGTATGTTCATATACCATGCCACAGCATCTGCTCGTTAATCTGAGTCACATTAGCATTTCACCAGCCAAATAGATCTTAAAGTAAAACTGAAGTTCCACACCGCATTTTTAAGTGTCAGTGTATCTGGCAACCTTCCTACAGTCTACATGTTATCAACATGGAGCGTAAATCTTAACTCAAACTCCTGGCTCCCAGTTGTGATGTTGAACACCTGCTTCCTCTTCGCGCTGTACTCAAAGGCGGTCTGGAAACCAACGTTCTATAATGTAAAAAAAATCACCTCATACATAAAATGCTCTGTAAATTATTTCACTCTTAAGGTAGGGTATAGCCGTAGAAAATCCCGTTTTACCAGCATCTTCCCAGCAGCCTCCTTGATTTTTTCCACTTTTGCCTCTGACAGGCCCTTGATGTTGCACAAAGCCTTACGAGTCGTCATCTGGATGCCTTTCACAGTGCAGATCCCCACTGACTTCATCTTTTTGATGTCTGCCATGTTCTGTGGTCACAGGTGGGGAGGGACAGACGGGTGCTCACACAAGACAACTGACGTTTGATCTGACTGGACACAGTGACTTTGCCATTTAAGCATAAACCAGACTACACGATTGAATGAATGATTACTTCAATCTGAGGGTACAGGGTGTTCTCTGCGCTGGTTACTCACAATCCCGTGTTTCTGTAGGAGGTCAATGTCTTGGAAGAAGGACTCCTGTTAGGATCAGAGGAAAAGAAAATCTATATGAGATAGATGGAGTTGAAGAAAAGAACACAGCTTTTGCCATGAAAACATCACTAGCATAATTAACCACACAATTATCACAAAAATGTAAGCTGTCACACTACCTGTCGACCAACAGTGTGGGTTTGTACTGTAATTCTTATTTTAAGTTACAACATCTTAATCATAAATGGTTGATTTCACCTGTTCTCATACAGACTGTTGTTTAGCATTAAACATTAGATTTTTTATAGCTTATTTTGTTTTAATGAAAGGCCACTGCAAATTAGCACCAAGTTAGCAATAATTCATAAAAAATACTAAACAGCTATAACTTCTTACCTCATCATCCTGTAAACCAGGGACTTCCTCAACAACCTGATCCTCTGCAGCCTTCATTTTCGACATAGTATGGGTTAAACTTTAAAAAATCGAATGTATTTGCTGGTTAGTTTCCTCCTGTCAATCAGCAAGGGTCTTTAGCCAAGGTCAGCTAAGTTGGCTAACTTTCTAAATGTGCTAACGCTCGATAGCTAACTTAGCTAGCTAAACTCCGGTCTTTCAACTGCACATAAATAAAAAAAGACAGCAAAGTCAGTCAATCTATCCTGTATACGACTCGACTTGTTCAATTACGTTATCTGGAAAACGAAAAATCTCAAGATAATGGCTAAACAAATTAACAATTACACTACTCTATTAACAGCAAAAGGCTCCTTTGTGTCCTGAAGCACTTGCGCGAGGCAACAGGCGGGAATTTGTAATTTTGTCCCATTCAAGTGCAGTCGGAAATCATAAAGTCATCAGTTGGGCGAACATAACCCATGAACGTATCCTGACATAACCATGAATGACCCAACACTTGCAAATAGCAACACAAGAGTAAAACTTACGACTTTTGGCATGAACAACTCCTTAAAGTCTTATATTACCGGTTTTAATTTTCTAAAATGCTCATGAGCCTCTACTCGAAGCCTGTGAGCTGAATAATGCAGTGAATGCACCATTACACACTGGCACTGAAAGGGTGTGCATGGATATTTTTATTTGTCTCTAGACCCTTTAAATAGTTTGATCATGTGTGTGCTGCATTCTGGATATGGTTTATACTCATTTGTGATGTATTGTGAACCCATGAGGGCTGGACATAATTGTATGTATGACACAATAGTAACGTCAGCTTCCATCACCTTTTAAAATGTTCATCTTGATTATAACGGCACTACATTTTGACATTCCAGTTCTAGCTCTCTAGTAGTGACACTCAGTAATTAATTCTTATTTAGTTGCACCTACTCTTTTCCTTTTGTGGTAGATCAAATTGCTCCTCCTGTAAAATGGTGTACAAGGCAAGCCTAAAATCTACTTTGAAACAACATAAATATAATCATTATGCACAATTTGATAACATTTCAGTGAAACCATAATTTTTCAATCCCATACTCTTTTTAGCCTTAGGAAACAGTTTAAAAAACATTGGTTACTTTATTATAGTATAATTCCTTAAAGCTTTATGGGCAATTTCATTTAAGCAAATGCTACACATGAGCAAAAAAATAAACACTTGACTTTCTACTTGATTTGGTGCTTTTAATCACTGCAGTCATGTTGAACACAAAACAGAGACATGGGTTTGCTTACGGAACAGAGGCAAGAGATTGAAAATTGTCACACGGATGACAACAGAGAATGAACGCTCTCTTAAGACAGGACGTGTAACTGTAATATTCAAATCTTCATCAGCCACCATGACCACAATATTCCAAACATGCATGACATGTTTCCCATCCTGAAAAAACAAAAGTTGTATTACACTTATTTTCGATGGAAAAGGACACAGCAGTGACTGGACAGCATTGGATCTGGTGTTGCTGTATATTACAAACCACTGTTTAAAACTACAGAAATATAATAAAACCAATAACTGTGGCATGTTTGACGGGAGAGGCATTGCACTATGACATTCCTAACATCCATAGTAGGCCAGTGAAACGAGTCTACAGATGTCATTCTGTAAACCACATTCTTATCAGTAATTATTGTCTACAGTATGTTCCGCAATGCATCGGACCTGTTTGTCAGGTAATTTATTAACAAAATTCTCCACATCAAAGTGGCACCAGCAAGCATCACAACATTCTTCAGACTGCAAACACCAAGACATACAATTGATAACCTCCAATTTGTTTTTCCTTTCAATTTATCCACCTGTACCTGCTATCCCCTAGAGAACACGTTATTTATGTAGATATAAGTATTTATTTTTCTTAAAAAAAGAGGACAAAATGGAAGCAGTGCTCCTGGAAATAAGTCTCTGCATGATGTTGGAGTAAGGAGAGACAGTGAGAAAGAAGTGTTAGAAATGCATCACATTCTCCTTCTCCTCCAATCCCATCAGACAATCCAACATGTTTGGAGTGATCCTAATGTTGCGCCTCTGACACAGCTTTGCTTCTTTTTATTTTGACTGCAGCCTCCCTCCACGGTCTCGCTGTCTCTCCTCGCAACCGGCCGCGCTACACTGGCAGCAGCCGCTCTCAGGTTCACGTTGGCCCTTCCTTGTGTCTCACATCTTGCCTGGTGCAGGAGGCATCATGCCCGGCATCCCGCCAGACATTCCAGTGTTGGGCCCCAACAGGATCTAGAGGGGAAAAAGTCAATCATTTAGGTTGTTCGTCAATGTACTTGTCATGTGCAGCACGAGTCTCTGCTCTCCCAGCTGATGTTCAACACACATGGGCACCCACCTGTCTCTGCTGTTGTAGCTGCTGCTGCTCCAGCTGTAGCCTTTCTGTCTCGAACACAACAGGCAGCACCAGGATCATGAAGGAGGTAGTACCCACCCAGAGCGCAGAGCGAGAAAAACTGAAAGAAGTTAACATCTGGATTAGTCTCTGTTGTTATAGATGTGGACTTATTCTTTCCAGTGATTTACAATGTGTAACCATTTGCTCAAGAAAAGACAGAACCAACGGCTGCTGCTGGGAACAGACCTGCGAATTAGCAGTTAATCTCCTTATCTACTGGGCTACCAATGTATACATTCGTGCAGATATAAGGTGAGACAAAAACAGCACATGGAAATACCTGTAAAACTTCTTGGCCAGTGAGACGGAGCACTGTGCAGACACCTCAGCGGCGCTGCGAACTGTGTCAGGAAACATCTCTGTCAGGCCCCACAACCTCTCCATCAATGTCTCATCCAGCTTAAGGACAGAGCACAAACCAGACATACATGTCAGACAAAAAAAAAAAATTAAGATTAAGTATGCAATCAAGCAGCACATCTCATGAATAAAAGCTCACACAGACAGAACAGATCCACATACATGTATAAATTGGTACTGAAGTCTGGTGTTAACACAATGAGACTCTCCTGCTGCTGTCATGACATGCACAATAGTAAAATGATAATGAAATTGAATGCTACTTAGACTCAATACTACTGTTACCACTTCTGTATGCCTGCAACAGAACACAGTCAGACACTGTTTGCCAAACCCTGAACCTTAGGTAAGAAGCTAGCTTGTTAGCATTGGTACAGCCATGTTAGCCTGCCATGTATATCAAAGAAAAGGACAAGCTGGAATTAAACCAGTGTTAGTCTACGTTCAATTACTGTTCTCATGCGCATTTCTGAAGTACCCCACTATGATTAGCCACTTACATCTTCATCTTCATCGTCGTCAATCTCGTCCTCGGGGGGCCGAGTGGCCACCGGGCCCGCAGAGGGGGAAAGCTCCTCGATTCCGGCCATGTCTCCTGCTTGCCCGCTCGTCTGTGCCGGGTTGTTAAAGCTATGTGTGCTGCGAGCAAGTCGCCAGAAAACAGACTAACACCTACGGGCAGTTTATTTGTGGTTAGCTCCCTCCAGCTTTCATTAAAGCTAATGCTAGGAGGCGTGCATCGGTTAACGACAGTCTGAGGTCACAGAGAGAAAACGTGAGGATTGTCAGGGACGGATGACGGGAGCAGGGCAGGGGTCAGTGTGTACGTCACAGGAAACTGAGCAGCGCCCCCTGCCGCTGCGGCTGTCTCACAGCACGCGGTGTAAAAAAGGAAAAAAAATGTTATTAACTGGCTAAAAATACCGACATTACGTAGGTAGGTTTTTTTTATTATTATTATTAAATCCAGAACTCACATAGTCGTCATTGAAAGGCAGATTTTGTAATTTCCTGACATTGGTTTTCGATTCTGATAATTTAAATTGCAAATGAAACTGATTCATTAAAGTGATTTTAAAAAGTGCACTGATGAATCACAACAGAGTACCAATATTCGAGTGTATCTTTTTATATCACTAATCAAACACAGGTAAAACACATGTATAATGTTATAATATTAAATTAACACTGTTAGAGCGCTTATACATAGTTATAACACTCTTGAAAGATTGGTCGAACCCCTATACAATAAACCACAGGAACACTAGTATATTGTTTTAGCATTAATGAAGTGCATCATAACAACCCTTTCGTCTATACTGTTACATGTTCTGTTTTGTGCTTGACATGCCAAAATGTGCTTCTCTTTTGCAACTCAAGGGAACTGGATTACAGCCAGGAAATATGACACCACAAATATTCCCATATGGGGCAATGTGAAGTCAGTTCAAAGGCAGGCTACCAGCAGCAGGTTACAACAGTCAAGCCAAACTGGGAGAAGTTAAGACCAGAAGGCAAGAAAGTGCAACTGTGGATAAATTGACATTGGCCATTTGTAGATCTACTTCCATTGAGCATATTCAGAGTTAGATTATTTGTGTTAAAGGCTTTTCTCCTGCTTCTTCTATGGATTTTCATTTATCTTCTTTTTTTTGTTATTGACAGTATGGCAATATCCTAACAGACACCAAATAGTAAACACCTTTACAAAGTCGTTTGATTTCTAGCGGTGAAACAGACTCTGCCATAAACATGCTCATTCAGCATAAACAGCACTTATTCCGTAAGCAGTGAGTGTTTGTTTAGGTTGTCAGGCTTTTTGCGCCAGTATTTGAAATCTATTGTTGGAATCTGTTGAGTGATTTACTTTAGCATCATGTGGCTAAAAAACGAAAATTATTTCGGTAAAGGGTGGCTGTTTTGGGGATTTTAAATGTCGTTCCAGGGAACTTGTTGTTGCTGGGAATAGCGGAGGGGGGCTGGTCATGGAAAAGTTCTGGGATGCAGGGATTCCTTGTTTACATCCTCCCGGAGTACGCCGCGGGGGCGGGGTTAGCTCCGCCCTCATTCTTTAGACCTGACGTCATTGTCGCTTGTGTTTTTTATGAATGAAGGAATCCAACCTCAGAGAGCAGCGGAGTAATTCCGGGAAAAGGCGGACTGACATTTTGTCGCCAGAGTCGCTTCGACCCAGCAGGTAAATGATCTTTCTTACATTTTATTAAACGTTCGAATAGATATCTTTAATTTGTTGGTAGCAGCCGAACACTAAAGGATTTGTATCCGCCGGGGACCCGCCGACCAACCAAGGACAAGGCAGCTGTTTGCGTTAATCTCCTTTAGCTCGTCAGACACCGTTGATGCTAGCTGCTAACGGTTACCATTACTAGCATGTTTAAGATGATGCGGATAATGTGGCCCTTCTCTTCGCATTTATGCCTTTATACTCGCGAAACATGGCAGCCAGCGACGCTTCTCACTTCCTTGTGTAAAAATATGCTTTAAAAGAATTTAAATAGATTATTTAAAGCCCTGCTAAAATGGATGTCGAGGGCACTCGTGATGGCTGTTTACTATAGCAGCAGCGCCTTTACCCCGAGCTGGCCAGCTCCTCTCCCTATAAGGATTCTGGTTGGAGCTAGATGGATAAATACCGTTTCCATGAGTCGTCGGTTTCGGCTGTGTATTATTTAGTCATTTAATACCACAAAAATAGATATAAGTGCGTATATATACACATAAACCCGTTTCATTAGTTGTAGCTTGCGTTTTGGCAGTGCTGCGTTCACTTGTTGCGTTTCACCGTGGTCGCGTTATTCAAGAAGTAACGTGTCCTCTAAAGTGATATTTATAGTGAGGTACGGACGCGGAAACCCTGTGCCGTTTGGACCATTGCATAAAGATGTGGTCGCAGCGGTTTTCCCCTGGTTCGGACGGTCTGGCAGTCCTAGCTGGGCTGAGCAGAGGTTTATTGCTGAATCACCCTGACTTTACGAAACGGCGGCGGTCTCATGGTTTACAGCCTAAGTCCACCCGGGCTGGTTGGACAGCCAGTGTTGCTGCAACCTCCAACAACTTCCCACGCATTTCGGGAAATGCAGTTTATGTCAGCAAACTACAGACCATTTGACCATGTGCTTTATTTAGCCGATGTGGAGCAACGTCCCCTGTACACGGGTTGTGGGCCTACATGTGACGTTTAAGCCTATTCTGCCTGTTATGAAGGAATGTTTTCAAGATCATGTTCTCTCTTTAGCTTGAACTCAAGGGCCTTTTGCTTTTATGATCCCTCATCCTCCCCGGCTGCATGGTTAGCCTGTTTGTTTTCTGAAATGTTGCTGAGGAGGGCACAAATCTAGCCTTCTGTTTACATCCAGGAAGCTACTCCTGTCCACACAGATGTCTGCTTTTTATTAAGGTTTGACAGTTTTGAGTCCTGGAGGAAAAGGCCATCTAAGAAAGCTTTAATTAATGTTTCATATAGCAAGCAAATGGAGGACAAACTAGCAAACAGGATGATAGTTAAACTGGAATAGATACACCTCATGTATAGAGGCGTAATACCCCTTTATAACTGTACACTGACACTGTAATGAAGATCAGTGGATCAGAAGAAAAGCAAGCAGAAAACCAACTTACCTGAATCATATTGAATGATTCATATTATGTTAGTTCAACTTCAAGATTTCTTAGAATTCAAGAATTCTTACAGCAGCTGACTCTCCCAAAGCTTCTGCCACCTACTGCTTTTAGAGAGCACGCGCTTACAATGTTTTGTTATTGATAGATTAACAAGAGGAATGAGTTGAGGGGGGAAAAAAGGGAGGGGGGGATCAGCCACAGGCCGATGTCTCCTACGTCAGCCTGTCTCTGAAAGAAAAATGAAAGTGCAAGGAGTTGGTTAGCTCATCAGTGAATCAGCCTAAAGGTCAACAGCAGCCTCTGGATTGGATTTTGTCGGCATGCAACTTTGCGTCAGTCCGCCCCTCATCAAAACACACATATTTTCCCCCTTACTTGTAGCGCTATTACTCCATCTACATTGTTTTACTTTGGGTTTTGGAGATAACAGCCATGGAAATGTCTGCCATCTCTTGAATATAATGGGACCAGATGACCAAAAATATACATTTTAAAACTCAACAGCAAAGTTGTTTTTTTCCCTCCAGAGATTATGACCCGGTTACTAAAGGTAATCTGGACTTGTGAACAGTTTTTTCTACCAAAATTGCACCTGGCAACGGTGTCATCACGTAGAATCAAATCATAGAGGAGAGGCTAGCCAACGGCCCGGCCAAGGAGGGTGGCATTAATGTTTACACCGTCACAAGTATGAGCCTCATGTCCATGAGTAGACACACGCTTCCTTCTGCGGGTATAGTTTGTTAGAAAGACAATAGTTCCGACATCAAACTTCTCAAAACAAGGTCTGTGGAGTCCACGATGAGCTTTTAAAAACTAATTTTTGGGGCTTCGACCACCACAAGGCGAGTTCCATCCTTTCCAGTCATCTCTATGACTGATATCTCCAGAACTCAGCCACTCACACCAGAAACAATTTTCATGTTCTTCTTTGATTAGAAAGAATATAAGTGAAAGCGTGCTGTTCTGAAAGAAAATTCCAATGTTGCAATAAATATGAAAGTGAGAACATTCACTCTATAAAAGCTGCGTGGGGAAAACACCCTGTGGTTTGATGATGTCAAGGTAGAGCTCGCTGGTCTGAAGTCAACGTTAATGTCAGGAGGTATTTTTTGCTGTACAGTCAGCACGGCGTGGCTCCTCATCACCGGCGTGGTTTGTGTCTCTCCTGACTGCTCTGGTCAGGATGGGGGGGAGGTGAAATGCAATATGGTTGAAGTTTAAAATGCAGAGTCGTTACGTCAGCACGATCGGGCCTTATCAACCGAGAAGTGACGAAGCAATACAAGCTGGCCCACTGAGATGTTGGACTTTAATCCCAGAGAATGACATTAGTGAGCTGACCTTAAGAGGAGTGTAGGAAGTCCCCATGCAGTCTGTGAAGTGCTCGGCAAGAAGAATGGGAGAATTTCCTAATACAGTAGTGTGAAGGCAGCCCAGACTTAAACAAACACTCCTGCCGCTGTTATTACCGCTTGTTACTGGAGGCAGCAATTTAAGGATGTTTTAAACCGAGCCAGGGTTTTTGGTCTGCTATTTTTTGATTTAATGTCAGAATTGAGCAATCGAAGAAAGGTGATTTTTATCGTAGGTTTCATGTCAGAATAAGAACTGTGTTATAGCAGAGGTTATTGTGTCCCTATCACCGAAATGTCACTTCATAAAAAAAGTTTTCTCTTCTTCAAACTTTTTCACAATGAGCGTTTTGAACCGTTGGTGTGCTGTTGACAAGAGGAAGTGTTGAGGGAATTGGTTAGGACACCTGCTTTGAGCAACCAAAGGGCAGACACATGATAACTTCCTCCTCACCATTCCAGCTAACAGAGAAAAGGCACGTTGCTTTCAAAACCTCCCCTTCCTTTCATATCGAGCCGCAGAATTTAATGAGAGAGCGCGTTTGGAGAAGCATGAAAAATCTGTGGGTTCTCCTTTTTCTGCATCGCGCATGACTGGCTGTCTTGTGAGCGGATGGTAAATGTCAAGCCAGACGCGGACCAAAACAGCATGATAGCCCGAGTCACATGTGATAACATTACCTTTTTTTGTTTGTCCTGTTTCTGTTCTCGCAGTGTGTCTGTATCTGTGTTGACCGGAGTTTGGGAGGGGGAAGAAAAACCGAAGACAGTCGGATCATGACGACAGAGAGGAGCAGCAAGGCCCTGAAGGTAAACACGGCCACAAAGGAAACTCAGTTTTCACAGGAGGGGAAACGTCAGCAACTAACAATTACTTTCATTGTTGATTTAATTTGCCAATTATTTTCGCCATTAATGTCACATTGCTTCTTTTGTTCAACCAACAGTCTTAAAATCTAAAGACCCTTCATTTTACCATCCTAAATTACAGAGAAAATCTGCAAATCTGCACATTTAAGAAGCTGGAACCAGCATGTTTGACATATTAGCTTGAAAAATGACTGAAATGGTTTCCAAATAGCTCTCAATGAATTTTTCAATGGACTAATCATTTAATTGACTTATCGTTGTAGCTCTTGATGAAAAATGTTTTACTTTCCTCCCTATCAATCAACTTTTCAACACCCCTTTCCTTCTCTTCAGGTCAAGCAGGAATGTGGCGAGAACGTGCCCATCCTGTCGGACAGCGAGCTCATGTCCCTCTCAGTGCGAGAGCTGAACCTCCACCTGCGCGGCCTGTCCCGTGAGGAGATCCAGAAGCTGAAGCAGCGCCGGCGCACCCTGAAGAACCGGGGCTACGCCGCTAGCTGCCGGGTCAAACGGGTTTCCCAGCGCGAAGCCCTGGAACAGCAGAAGACGGAGCTCCAGAGGGAGGTGGAGAGGCTCGGGGCGGAGAACGCCGGCATGAGGAAAGAGCTGGAGGGGCTCGGCGCGCGCCTGGCTGCGCTCCAGAGGTTCGCCAGGGGCCTGGAGGCCGGAGGGGGCCACCTGCTGGCTACGGCCCCTCGCCTCAACACCGCCTCAGTTATCACCATCGTGAAGAGTCCACCACAGCCTCAGCAACAGAGAGAACACGAGCCGTCCTAGAAGGAGCTTCTGGAACCAGACGGGGGGGGGGGACGCACAACCTGCAATGCAAAACACACACACACACACACACACACACACACACCCACATACATTGACTATACACAAATGTCGAGAAAACAGGAAAACAATAATAGTAGGAAAATACTAAACACTTGTTTGAGTTCCACCTCGTTCGCATTTCCAAATTCTGCTGGATTCTCTATGCAGGAGTCAGTCGCTCCTGTGTGACACAGTGTTGACCCAGTGGTGTGAAACATCACTGAACACACACCTGCTGCGCTTAGTTTTCCAAAGCAACGCCTCGGATTGGAGGCCGTCCTCCACTTAATGCTCTTGTATGACACTGCAGTTTATTTGACTGAAATTTTAGCTAAGTAAGTTTGTTTAGACGCCGCCGGATGCAGCAGGTTGAATGCGAACGACGTTGTCGGAGCACTGATGCGCTTAGACGTCACACACACATACACACATACACACACACACACACACACACAATGCACAGAATCCCTCACACACGTAGACGTTGACTACCTGGACTCTGACTGAAGCAAGACCAACCGAGAGTTACTGTACACCCTCACTCCTCTGTGCTCCAGAAAGGCTCCTCTCTGCTTCAGTGTATGGCACCTGACCAACATGGCGGAGCTAACGTGTGCGCAGCTCCTTCCGGCTCTACAGTGTCCGCAGTTTTCTAGCTGTTTTTTTTATGTATACCACCCCCCTGGCACATGTGTCTCTGCTACTGTGCAGGAAGGTGTCCCAAAGTATGAGTCACTTCTTGTTAGTCATAAATGAAGTTTCTCAACCGCGGCGTCACTTGATATGCAGGGCGCAGTCATGGGAGAAGCTAACGCAGTCACATTTTTGCAGGTTTAATAGTTTCCCAAAAAAAAAAAA
>CAEMYA010000140.1:1375080-1392294 GCA_903131615.1 Diplodus sargus | reverse complement strand
AAAAAACGAGGCTAATTTTCAATAAGATCCGTCTGGACCGCTCACATTCGCCTAACAGCTTTTGCTCGGGTCGTGACGATTTTGGGAGCAAAAGAGGTCACACAGCTCTGGAAAACAAAGGAAAAGGTTGCTGCATTCAAGCTCACCACTCAGCGAAATGTCTTCTGATTCAGCGCGCCCTCCCTCGCCTGTTCCAGCCCTCCACACGAGGCGAAACAAGTAGTTTTGTACTGCTTTGTGTACACATTTTTCACATCAATGCAGTGCCTTCGGTGTATGTTGGAGATACAAGAACACAAACCTAAGAGGGGGAAAAAAGCTTCAAATCAGACTGTAATCGCTCCGTCTCGACTGCTCACGACAGCACATTTCTTTGTTTAGGTTTTCTCCTGTTCTCTGAGCTATAATCCCTCAATCGCTCATTTCACAATCCCTACCGCGCAGTGACTTTGCTACAGTCTGCTGTGGCTTCGTTGTGTTTTGTTTTTTTTGTTTTTTATTTTCATGTCTTGGTAGACTCCCAGCAACAGATGTTGGTCGTTTTTTTTTTTTTTTTAAATTTTGCTGAAAAAAACCCGTGTAAAAGCGCAGCGGCATCTGGTAGGAATTTTACGTTCAAGTCGATGCAAATCCTCCCGCATACATTCCCGTTCTGTGTTTCTTATGTGTAATGTTTGTACGTGCCGTTGAGAGACGAAAATGTTGAGTGACATTTATCAGAGATATATTCTATATTTTATTTGTATTTAAAGGTAGATATTATGAAAAGACAAGCTAACGAGTGCTGTGATGTTCTATATGTTTTCAGAAGTACTTACTTATGACTAGTCCGGGGATATTCTCACGTCTAATTATTGTGTTGTGTGGCAACGATGATTACTTTACAAAAATGTTAATTATTAGCTATGTAGAAATATGCTCAAAGCCAATGGCCATATTGCTGTATGATGATTTTTTTTTTCGTGTGTGTGTGTGTGTGTGTGCGTGCGTGTGTTTTTTTGCAATGTTTGTACTGGCTTGTCATAGTGGATTCTTGGAGGGATATTATTTTTCTATGCTGATTTGTATGTTATTTGTGTGAAAAATTGAGGTCACTTCCGAATTGGCGGGGGGAGGGGGAGGGGGGGCAGATCCATGGGATGTTAAAGACAAGTGAGGGGAGCAAGGAAAGGAAAGATGGAGATGAGGAGGAGATAAGAGGGTTGAGGAGTTGTCAGAGGATGGAGAAAGAAAGTTAGGTAAAGGTGGACGAGGGGGGGAGGGGGGAGATGGAGAAGGGGTGGTGCTTTGATTCACTTGAAAACCTCCATCAGTCACAGGCCTGTTTCAGCCCAGACCTGCTCAGACAGGCCCCGGACTTCATGGAGTCGAGGCCACTGAATAGTGCTAGCAATATCATTTATAAGCAGGCATTGTAACGCATTAGACTGTGTTGACAAATAACTCCTTAAAGATATGAGGCATATATATTTAGCTATATGAATATCTGTGGCAACAAAAAAAAGCATTTATTCTCAATATTTTAACGTGTCACATCTGTCAAACTGTGCTGGATGTTTTGTAATACCTGCAAAACAAAAAATGGTTTTTGTATTTATTACTTGTATTTTTTCTATTGTGAAAATTTAAGTACATTGTCTATTTTATATATTAATTATAATAAATGTTGTACATATTGTACATAAAACGGTGTGTTTGTGGTCGAACGCGAGCAGAAAGGAAGCGTATCTACAGGATGTGTTGCACAAGTTATCTCTGCAGATCAGATAAGGTGAAGTCAAGTTTAAATATAAACCAAGGACGACATGAAGTGAGACTATGAGTCACTTTGCTGTGCGCCATTTCGCTTAATATCGTGACATATTCCATACAAATGGTTTTTAAGTCAGGTGAAGGTACACGTTACATGCAGTAACAGACGCTGACTCACACACTGGCGCGCTGATGGTGTTTACCTCAGAGGAGCGACGTCAGGGCCATGTTTAGCTGTGGTCAGTGTTTATAGGACAGTACATGGAAGACATGTGTGTAAAGATAACTTGTTTAACGCAATGGAACATTTTGTAACACGCACTTTGACGGCAGTAGAGGATCAGCATCAGCAACAAAGCAGTCAACTCAAACATCAGACTAAATATCTTTTATTTCTTAAGATCCATTTGACATGAAATAGTAACATTATGAGCAGCTTCATAATATACAAAGAATTGAAAAAAAAAAACATCACTGAAATGATAAAAAAAAAAAATTGAGAATGAATTAAAAAATAGAAAACTAGGCTTTTTTTTCTCTCTCCTGCACTCCTCCTTTACAGCATTTAGGACTATTTCAACATACATGGCTACGGCTCCTCCTGTAGACTTTATTTACAACACGGGTCTACAGTGTTTCCTCTCCGCTATATTCATTATGTCTCACAAAAACCCTGTCTCACACGTCACCAAATGACAAAGACGTAGAGAAAGAGGATGATAGTGTTTTCTGAAAATGAATTATGGCATTCAAAGTGTGGTATGACGTCTTCGATACAGGTAATGCTGCGTTTATTCACGGCTCAACGTTGCACATATAGTGTACTGTAAATGTAGCATAATGACCTGAACCACTGGCCTTTATACAGGACTACATGGTTCCATTTGAAGCTGGATGAAGCTCAGTCGTGGTCAGAATAATCCAGTTTAGATCCACTGAAAAAGTAGCAAAGCAATAAGCCAGACAGCTCTCAGCAAGGCCCCCAAAAATAAACCCCTCGCTCCTGCGGACAGACGTGGCTTCTCTGCGATGAACCGCGTTGTGACCACTGTCTGGGGGCCGGGGCTTGCATCTATTTTTCCAAAGAAGCAACACAGACGACACACAGAGAGACTGTTTCTCAGACAAAGCCTTTTTTTTTCTGTTACAACTGTACCAAGCTATAAGTGTGTGATAACTGCCTGTCTGTGTGTAGATAAGACTGTGAACGTGTCCCCCTCCACACAGCCCCCTGGTGTTTGCGCAGAGCTACAGCAGAGCAGTGAAAGTAGTTACAGTAAACACATGGGCAGACTCAGCATGACTCACGCGGGTGACTCAAGAACTTCAATTATGTGGACAAAATAACCCCTCTGCCCAAAAAAAGACTGCCTGGAAGAACAGGAGAGCTGGTTCAGTCAAGGAAACGCAACCGTGACAACTTTTTACGCAGAACATGTTATTTTTAACTGAGAGAATATTGACTGTCTTTCGTCAATACATAAAATGCAAATGTTTTCCCACATCACCGTGCGAATATTCAGTCTGTGATGGGTTTTTTTTTTTAGCTTTCGATTAAACTGTCTCTTGATAGTAACTGTCTCACGTCAACAACATGTAGTCAAGTCCACACAAGCAAAAAAAGAACTGACAATAGCCTCCTGAAACCTGACAAAGAAGTCTTAACAGTGGGTGTGTCAGGGCAAACGCTAAAAACTCCGTCGGTTTGGACGGATACTAGTTATTCTGACGTGGGAGCAAATCAGGAACATCGGGGTGTGAAGATGGGTGGAGAAACTCAACTCAAAGCAGGTCGAACTGAAAATAAACTTGACAGACATCAGCAGATCTATACGTCTTTAAATCTTTAAAACGTGGGCACTTCTTTGCTCAAAACGTATCAAAAGGAAACAAACGTATAATTAATTGAGCTAAGACGATTGATAACCAGTGTCAGCTGTCAGTTGCCTGTTGCCAAGGGAAATGCCCACCCCGAAGGAAAACCGAAATGGGTTTCCACAAATACGCCTCAAAATGTGTTTATTCTCTTCAGTAAAACAGAAAGATTCTGCACAATAGCTTGATTGTTTCCTTGCACAAACAGTGACAGGATTTAAATTTCAGTTCGACTTTAACTCTGTGGTTTTAGCTGCGGAAAGCTTTAATTCCTATGATAGAGCACCCCTACTGAGAACAGGCCTCTAAAGTTAGCTTTAACCTATATTCCTCTTCTGCTTTTACCCTCAACCCAGTTAACCTACATTGTGGTCTGCAGCCGTCCACCAGCTCGAGCTTTAATCCCATCCTTTCAAATAACGCCCCAATTACACCAGTGTAATCCTGGGCAGCTCTGCTGCCCCTCACTCCTGTTGTGTACTGTGGAGCAGACGTGCTGTATGATCTATAATCTGCCCTGCAGCGCTCTCATCTGTAATATCAATAACAACATCGATCCATATGACTGACTTGAACTCGTGTTTTTGGGATCGGCTTCCCTTTAAATCTGACACCCACACTGCAGTGAGGGATGTCCCTTAATATCCCACAACACACCAGGGTCCCCCCGAGTTCACTAACAGTTGATCTGCACATATATTTTCCATAACTAACACATTTTATCACTGAGACGATACTGAAAACAGCTTCTGTTTGAAGCAGATAAATGTACTTGCAGATGAAATTCCATCTCTATATATTAGTTTCAAGTTCACAAATGAAAAGTTCAGAACTTTTAAAAAAGGATATCACCATTTCCAGTCATGGAAAAACAATGATTAAAATTCAACTCGAGGGTTTTTATGACGGGGGAAATCTTGATAAACACAGCCGAGACGTTCTGAAAACAACAAGGCGTTCAAATGCAAACCACTCCAGAACCAGAACAAAATAACAACATCCATTAGAACAGGTTCACTGACAAACACACTGGAGCCGAGGAAACATGACTGAGCTGAAATGAGAAATGAAGCTTTTCACCAAGCTGGAAAACTTGTGTTCCAAACGTCAAGTATGACTCAGTTTGTACAAATGTGACTAACAGACTTTCCAAAAACAGACACAACCCTTTTCATTGTGTGGTTTTAACACCAAAAAGGCTGAAATAAATTGCCTGGGAAATGTTTTCTCTTACTGCACAACAGTCTTAAAAACAGGAGGATGACTCCTCTGTTGAAACAGTCTGAATCTGATTCAGCTGGGAGCGTTTCCGGCTCTAGAACTCGTCGTCAGAGCTGAGCAGGAGGGTCTTCTCCGTGTCGCCTCGGCCACTGACGGTGCTGTGGGTGCGGCAGACGGGCTGAGGCGCCCCCTGCTCCAGCGTAGACTGCTGGGTGTACTGCTGGTAGGCCGGAGAGAAGTTGTGGATGGCGTCCTGGACCATGTCGCCCGGGTTCATGGTCTCCTTCAGGCTGCTGGAGATGCTTTTCATGGGGGCGCAGCGGCCTGCGGGAGGCGGACGAGACGACAGAGTTATAGCGGTCCGGATGGACGGTGAAAGAGAAAGAGTTAAAGGAGGAGGAAAAATATAGAAAAGGGCAGCGGGGAGGGGGAATGAAGGGGTGATTTAGAGGAGAGAAAGTAAGGAGAGGAAGGAAAACATTAAAACATTACGGGAGGATTTACGATGATTTAGGCAGGGATGTGGGAGCGAATCACATGAGGAGGAAAGGAGGAGGAGAAAGAAGGGGAAGGTAGAGGGAAGGATGAGACAACAACAAAGCTGGAAAAGGAGTGATTTAGTGGAAGGAGAAGAAAGGACGGGACTAAAATGGGGGGCTGTGATTTAAGCAGCGAGACAAAAGGAGGGAATGGCTGAAAGAGAAATCAGCGACCATGGATGTGATTTAAAGAGAGGGAATGGGAGGGGACACAGAGGGAAGCAAGACAAGAAAGAACCGACAAAAAAGGAAAGTAAAAGAGGATGAGTATGATTCAGGAACAGGAGCAGAAAAAAAAGAGGGTGACACGTAAACAGAACCAAATCACATTTGAAACCTTGGAATAAAAACAGAACACAAACCAAATACATCTTGGAAGGACAACTAGCTAACCGGTAGCAGCGCGAGAGGAAAAGGAAGGATTAGGGAGAAAAACGTCAACTGTGGTTAACCTACCAAACTCTCCGTATGTAGGAACAGGTCCTTTATGACGCAGCAGAGAGGAAAAAAGACAAATAAAGATGGGTGTGCACAAACAGGAGGGGAGAAAATGACCCCAATAAAACATGTGTGATGGAAGAAGAGTGCAAAAAGTGAGAGATTAATGGAGGAGAAACAGATGTAGAGAGAGTTTAGAAGCTCTTTCCTTGTGTTCTGTTAGTAAACATGCAGTTAACTCATCATCATACTCATCATTACCAACATCCACCGTAAAAACCTCCTTGTTTTTCCCCCGCTCTCACCATGTGAGTCCAGACTCTTGTCCATGTAGACTCTGTATGTGAAAGCGTGGCGCAGAGCCAGCGCCGCGAAAAACATCTCGATGCATATGATGAAGTTCTGGTACCCAGCGGCGACCGTCCCCTCGCCGACGGACACCTCCACCGAGTTAATCTGGGGGATGGCGCCGCACTTCTCCAGGATGGCGAGCAACATGCCTGAACACAGGCAAGAGGATGTTACTTGATGAAGATAAGACAAACGTTGCGTACACTCTAAATAAAAAGAACGTTGTGCTCTTGTGGTCGCTACCCTGCCAGAAGGAGAGGAAGATGACCGACTTGACCATCAGGAACTTGAGCATGGGGCTGTAGGGGCTGAGCAGATCCCTGGTGGAGAAGTAGAAGAGGAAGAGGGCGTACAGAGACAAGCTGACCGAGATGTTGTAGATGATGGTTACGTAGAGGTAACCGCCGGCAACACTGTGGAGAGAGAAGTCAGACAGCCATGTTAGAGTTGCTGATTCATGGGCCGGTTTTGTTCTGATTTTTATTGTTGTCGGTCACGCTAAAAGCCTTAATCTCCCATTAGGATAGAAACAACGATTACAGGAGGAGGTGATGGTGAGGTGAAGTCTGGAACACTCAATTAATCTAAAAATTAAAGGGGTAATCCACTGTTTTTTTTCCTTCTAAATTTGGAAGCAATCGTAGTAAACTGTTTCCAGCGGCTGTGTTTCTCTGTTACCAGGTAACTTCTCCTGTGTTCTCATTACCAGCTCAGTCAATCACAAACAATATAAAGTGCCTATAAAAAACTATTCACCCCCTCAACTGTTTCTCCCTTGTATTGCTTTTATAGATGGAATCATGGTCAACATAAGTTTGTGAGAAAAATATTACAAAAAACTCTTTAATGTCAGAGTGAGAACAGATTTCTACAAAATGTCAATAATTAAAAATATGTAATGTAAACTAAGTCTTGCAGAAGTATTGTTGTCTTCAAGTCAGTATGTCATCGATGCAATCACAGCACTGAGTCGGTGTGGACAGGTCAGGGTCAGGCTTCAACATCTGGACACTGCAGCTCTACTCAATATTTCTCACTGCTAAAGCTCTGGCAGGTTTCTGTGAAGCTTTCACTGGATGCTTCACGTCACTGTCTTGTTGGGAAATAAATCTTCTCCCGAATCATAGTTCTCTTGCAAACTGAATCTGGTTGTTACATTCAATAAAGAAATTGTTTAAAAAGCCAAATTATACTGTCCATGATTCCGTTTATAAAAGCAATAAAAGGGGAAAACAATTAAGGTGGTGAATAATTTTTACAGGCACTGTACTGACCCACTGGTTTCTATACGCTTAGACTTCTCACCTACTTCCAGTGGTGGAGGAAGTATTCACATGTTTTAATTTAGTAAAACCATTAATACAACACTGTAAAAATATGCTACAGTTAAAAGTCCTACTTTCAAGATTATGCTTCAGTATAATCAGGAATATGTACTGAAGAATTAAAAGTAACTTGTTATACTATCGTATATTATGTTGTTGGATTATGATTATTGATGCATTCATTGAAAAAGCAGAACTCATACTGTTGCAGCTGGTTGAGTTGGAGCTGTTTTTTTAAATAATTTTAGGATTGCAACTAATGAATATTTGCTATATGCTATATTGTTGTAAAACTTAACCGTATATTCAGTATATTCAAACTATATAATTAATGTATACATAATGCTGCAATTATTTGCATTTTGTAAGTTTGAACCATTAAATGTTTGGCATTTTTGCATAAGAACCAACAATTTTTGATTACTTAGCAAAATATGTGCATTCATTTTCTGTTCATCGCCTAATTGATTTATTGACTAATCTTTCAGCTTTACTTGCATATATTGTTTTGTAGTTTGATTTATAACAAGCTCTTCGTATATATTTTTTTGTCGACAAAATTTTCATTTGAAACGTAACTAAAGCTGTCAAATAATTGAAGGTAAACAGTCAAATACTTCCCTCTGAAATGTAGCAGAGTAGCAGTGTAAAGCAACATAAAACAAAACCATTCAAGACTCTGCAGGACTTACTTAAAGTCTCCATCCTTGTATTTGCCGTAGGCCTGCAGGATGACTGTGATGATGGCCATGAGCGGTTTGACCACACAGAACTGAAGAGTGGCCTGCTTACAGAAGCGCAGGAAGCCGATGGAGTAGGCCTTTCCCCTCAGACAGCAGGTACCGTATATACAGCTAGATCTGAATGGAAAACACACCAATGTTTTACCTTACAGTCAGTTCTGACATCAGTGGTGAATTAAGTATGTTACAATGGACAGTATGCACACTAACTGCTTTGAATCTGCTCGTTTCATGCTAGTTTGCAAACAAATTCATTTCCATCAACTCACTCGATGGGTTTCCCTCTGATTTCAGCCATGATGGCGCTCTCTCCTCCCAGGTATTCATAGCACAGGCTGAGGAAGTTGTAAATGACGAATGCTGAAGAGAAACAAGGAGACAGGTGGTTGGTTGTTATTAAATCTATCTCTTTACTCACATTACTTACTCATTGTAATAAACAATCTAAGTAGCTATGTGAACACCAATTAAACAGAATGTGTTATACTATTCTAGGTGCAGTTGGAAACTTTGCACAACAGCAGCTACAAATGACAACTTGAAAAAAACGTGAGCAAACTGTTTCAATTGTAATACCAAACACAGAGCAGAATGAAGCATTCAGTCGCCCACAGACCCCCAAGCTGTCAACACTTCACTTCCTGTCACACTTGTTTTGGAAGTTCCACAATCTGTTCTGAGGTATTACCTCGAAGTTTGAAATCAGTTTAAACATCATCACTAGATTCCCCGTTAATCGGATGTCGATCATACCAATGAACCTACGGAGGTTTTAGGCAGCCTGTCTTATATCACAATGCAGGACCAGGGAGCTTTGTTAGACGACTCTGGGACACAACTAGAACAGACTCAAGAAGCTGGAGTCAAATAAAATCACACCAACAATTACCTGAAGGAACCCCAAGAGGGCTGACATGTAGCCTGAAGCCAAGGCTGATTATGCACATGGAAAAGAAAAGCCTTCATAGGACTTCAAACCAATCATGTCATTTTAAAAAAAGGTAAAAACAGGAAATACAGGAAGGAAAAAGAAAACAGAGGGAAATAAACAGTCAATATTTTTGTTCTTTTAACAGAGTTTCTAAGTGGTTGCATATTGTTTATAATCACCGTTTTTTACACATCATTTGCAGCACTAACACGCAGTCAAGTAGTTAGGACTATACAATTTTAAAGATACCTGTGCAAACAACAGTTTTCTATAGTGTTTAGATCAGTTTTATTATTGTGTTTACAAACATGACGGTGTGTGGGCACCTGAAAAGGTGAAGAATTTAGTTTGCGTTAATATTATTAACATTACTTCGGGTGTTAAAAGTCAATTAGTTTTAGATACATTTTGTTATTTATTCAATCCTACTATCAATGTAAAAATGGATTCAGATACAATGAAATACTGTTGAACATCTGGCTAATAAATAAAGAAAACAAAGCACATTTGACAGAGCAGGTTGGCTCTCAAACATAATCACTCACTCACACACACACACACACACACACACACGTGTTTCCACCATTCTGAGGACCCTTTACTGGCTTACACAAGCTTAACCAGGCCAAACCATAAATCTTCCTTCACTACAAACACATGTGACCTCAAGCTACAGAAACATCTTCACTTCCTGAGCGATGATCTTGTTCTCATGAGGATAGCAGATGAGCGCACATGCACACGCACACCTCCCTGTGAAAGTGATGTTCACCTGACTGTCTCTTGTGACCAGTGGATTATCCCTCTTCTGTGCAGGTTCAGTGAGAGGGTGATGACGGCCAAGAAGCCCATAAAAAAACACAGCCAGGCTAATCCTGTTAACACACACACACACACACACACACACACACACACACACACACACTCACTCAGGGGGAATGTGGTTGTGTGACTGTGCATGTGAGGTAAAATAAGGTGAGCGTCATGGGTGTATACCAGCTAGCTGTGACAGTGTGAAAATGTGGCAAATCCTGGGTGTGTGCCATGGTTTGAGTGCGTGCGTGCATGTTGCAGTGTTGTATCACAACACTGATCTCAAAGCAGCTGCACTGCTGGCAGTGATTCTTGTTACATCAGCTGAGTTAATAAATTCTCCATTTCTCACTCTGGGTTCACCTCTACTCTACTCCACCCACACACACTCTAGAAATTCGTCACTGCCTTCTGTCTGATGTCAGGCGCCTGTCAGACAATACTTGGGTAATAAAATGCCGTACATGCCAGTTCACTGTCTGACGTAAGCACACACGCTAGTGTACAGAGCTGAGTGATGAGAGCCAGTTCATCTGCTCCAAGTAGCTCTGTCGGTGTCTCAGCTGTTTACCATTAGGCTCTTTCACTTCTCTCCAAGGACCACCGTCAGCAGAGCTGGTTGCCACGGTGATACAGTAGGCCTACATGCAATGAGAATGGAAACTTTGCAGCGAGTTTAGTTGAGAGAAACTCATTATCTGACGCAGCCATCCTGACTGATGAGAGGAAAATTTGTGAGCACAGTTGCCATGCAACAGGTTGGTACATCTTCGCAGAGGAAAAGATCTGGGCAGGGCCAAGCAGCATTGTGGGAAAGCAAACAGAAGGAAGAGAGGAAGTGGAAGACAAGGAGTACGCAATCGTAAGAGGAGGAGAAGGAAATGTACTGGAAAAGATCTGAGAGTGATGTAGAAGTCTGGCAGTCATGTCAAGCGATGAGGAGAAGAAAAAGAAGGAGGAGAAAAGATGTCTGACTAAGGGAGAGATATGACGACCACAGTACTGACAGCACCTCCTGCCAAAGCAGAGCCATACATAGAGTTCCTCGATCCACAAGTGAGATCATCAGTTTGCTTACACAGGAAGTGACGTCCGAGTAAGTGTCACAGCGAGTGGACTATTTCTATCCTGATCGTCACTGCTGACTCTGGAGAAAAAGGAGCGGACGCAGTCAGCTGCCTTTCAGCATTTTCTGCTAATTTAAGAATTTATCAATAGTCAGAAATACAAAGCATCAGGCCACATTAGTTTTGTGTGCGTCATACATCTGCTCAGCAAAGCTGACAGCTCACCATCTTCAAATTTTCTAATCTGAGGCAAGTAAACAAAGTCCACAAACTAATAAAGGTCTCAGCTGATATAAACCAAAAAACAATTTGGCAATGCAAAGTAGCGCCTGTCCTAATACATATGGACACTTCTGAATCAATGAACATATTTCAAAAAAATCTGAACAAGCAGGATAAGATCTGGCACAGCTGTATTGTTGAAAACATTACAGTAATATAATATTTTACAAATAAGACTTACAGAAATACAAAACAGACAATCACAATTAAAAATGTAATATAAAACTCCAAATTACGATAGTCCCATCGATCGCCAACATCCCCAAAAGTTACATATGGGTTCATTTCAAGCTTCTCAGTCCAAAAGAAGAGAGTTTCAAGACATTTAATAATCTAGTAAACAGTTAACAGGTTCAGTCTACAGTAGAAAAGGCAGGAATCTAATAAGGGTGAGAGGGTACTTAAATAAACCCTGAGTGTGTGGGTGGAATAATCTGTTACAGATAGAAAAAAAACTGATGGTTTCAACCTGATTTGATCACTTTGTTTTTCAACAACTCAACTGGAAAAGTTGCCCACAGTGAGGTGGAAATCATCAGCAGTATCACAACAAGTGCCATTGAATGGGTCTTTACGGGAAATATGTCATTATATCATTATCAAAAATCTATAAAATATGGCAGAACTACTTTGTTTTCCTATTCAAAGGCTGCATTCAGTAGATTGACAGTGGGTTGGTATAAAAATATACTAAACATGTCAACTGTAATGCCCTTTTTAATTGTTTTATTTTATACCATACCTAATGTGGGCTTGCTTTGACCATTCTGTGACCATAATGATTTTAGCTTTAGGCAACAGTTGTTCTTGTGCACTGTACTGTCAAAGCAGTTCATTGATTTTTTTGTCTGCCGATTCCTGTCATTAATGAAACTGCATCAACCGCATGTCACAGAATTAACTCCACGGAAAGGCAAATGCATGTCCTTACCCTCATAACAGTCCCTGATGGTGTCGAAGTACACATAGTACTGGTCGTTGGTGAAAAACAGGAGGCTGAGCCAAGAGTCGAAGGCATAGATGGGGACAATGAAGAGGATCCGTACGATATGGCGCTGCTCCCTCGGTGAGCTGTAGAAACGTAGGTGCATGTAGATCTGGGACAGAGAGAAGACAAAGACACTTATAGAGACTAAAATTCTGGTATGGTGCAGGCTATGTTAAAAGTAGCATGTTTCACAGCTTTGTGGCATGAGTAAGAAAAGCTGGTTATCGACTAGCAGGACTGTATCAAAGGGCTTTAACTCCTGTGAAGAAAGATAAGACTGTGTATCATTAATGTCCCTGGGTCAATGTCACTGACCTTGATGATCAATACATGACCTGACATCATCTCAAAGGAATGTGAGAAAAAGAACAAGTCTGACTCCATTCAGCTTTTTGTTTATCCCTTTAGACAGATTTCACACAGCCTTTTCATTCACCTGGATAAAGTCTCACCTTTGTGTGTATGTCTATGTATGTGTTTTTGTGCGTAGTCATGCTCTGTATCACAAACACCTGCTGAGGGATGTTGCCAAGCAACCTCTGCCCTTCTCTGGGCCTGAGCAGATGTGTGTGTTTGCAGGATTACGTCACTTGTGGATTAAGCAGCACACAAATACACACACCTGCCTGCCGAATGCAGTTTTTAAGGCTTTGTGGCCACTTTGCTCAGTCAAATCTCAACATCTATCTCTCCAGCATGGTTAATGATTATTGAACTAAAACCAAAGAGTGGCATTTTAGTGAACTGGAATGATATTGGTTACTTACAAAACTACATAAATAGAAATATAGATACACGGGAATTTGCTTTTAGTTTTAGTCTGTGTCAAAATTAGTCGACACAAAGTATGAGGTAACATTAGTGCATTTTTTTATGACCCCATATCATAATAACAGAAATGATAAAAACTGATCATTTAAAAAACTGAACACAAGCAAACCAACTCTGGAAACTAACTGAATAAACTGTGATAAAGCTGAACATAATAAAGCACATGAAAAATACAGAACTATATTAACTCTGATCTCCTGCTAAGTAAATAATACAATATCAAGTATGATTACTGACCCGATGATTTAACCCTCCCTTCATGCTGTATAGAAGCCGTTACCTGGTGGCATGTGAGGATGAGTGCGGTCCAGACGAAGAAGCCTGACACAGCCTGCGCCGCGGGAGTCATGAGGAAGATAGGCTGGTCTTGGCTCAGCAGTGGGGCCTCAGGGAGCCATGAAATGTTGGGGCCCGTCGGGGCCACTGTTGGTGGGGGGCCAGGTGCTGCTGCCAGAGGAGAGTCCTCCCCCAGCCTCTCTGAGAGCGGCACGTCTCGCCTCCACAGTCTCAACATCTGGAGGTGACACGACACAATAGGGGACATATCAGTTAGTCTGTGTGTCTGTACATATTGAACCCACTGAAACTCAAACAGTACCATGTGTGACACAATTCATGAAGTATGAACAGCCATTTCCGCCTGTAATCATCAACCTGGAATATAGATCACACACTCTGTGTCATCAGTGTCATGTGTAATCTGAGGTAAGAAGGCAGATAGAGGACAAATACACATACACTGCAGGTCGATAGGACACGATTCATGATGATTGAACGATGTGTCTGTGCATGTCATTTGTACAATGGATTTGGTGTTGGACTTAAAGGAAAGAAAATTGATTTTGTTAGTTCCTGCATCTCCCAGAATGCCATTCGTCTGCTGCCAGATAACTTGCCCGAACAGCTACAAATCAGCTGCGGTTTTAGGTGGAGCGTGTGAGCTTGATGGCATACTGTGTTTTTTTCAAGTTTACAGAAGGCAACGTGTCATTTAGCTGCAAGGCATTCATTGATTCCTCCGAGTATGATGACTGAAAGGTCGGACAAAATGGTGAAACCTATAAAAAAGGGCTCTTCATTTGATTTAAAGCTATTTTTTTCCATCGTTATTTATTTTTTTGTCTTTCATAACCTTGGTAATAACGTGTTTTTCCCACTTCTGATATTCACATGTCCTTCCGTGTCTTACTCGTGAGTCAGACGAGAAACAACAGCCTGAAGCCTGACAAAATAAGGTGGCGGTGAACAAAAGACATACATACGCTGCCAAATCCACTTCCATCTCCTAAAGATGACTGGAATTGAAGTGGCCAGGAGACACGTTACGTAAGCAGGAGCTTGTCACTGTCTCCAAGGTGGCACAGTCATGTTCTCGGGGTGTTTGATCGTTCTTGTGCACTGACAAGACAGTTGTCGTGTTAGGCTTGAGCTCGGGGGAAACGGAGACCTTCACGATACGGAGATGGAGGGGGGGCTGACGCAAATTCACCCACAGGTAATTTCAGTAACAAACAGAGAAAATGAAAAATGAAAGGAGAGGGCAAAAACGTTAAGATGGCCACTGAATGAGAGAGAGACGGTGAGAGAGGGTGTCTTTCATTCTGACCTATCATGTCTCATCTGCCAGAGTAGCATGGCAACCAAAAGTCACATAGGACATTGAACAAACATAACGGACAATGACACACACACACACACAACACACAAACACACAACCATTTAGTTTCTTAACTACACTAATCGCATTAAACTCAAGTGATTGGATTTGGTGGTTCGATAAAATGAATTAGGCTGCTTTCACGCTTTTATGTGCGAGACTGAGAGGAGTTATGGTTTTGCTGTTTGTGTATGTGTGTGTGTGTGTGTGTGTGTGTGTGTGTGCACGAGAGAGAGAGACAGCAGGTCATTTGTATTGGTTTGCCAGGGATCAGCAGATCCACATGTCGACAAGGAGAAGTGAAGGCATCAGCAGCCACACACACACACACACACACACACACACACACACACACACACACACACACAGAGAGAGAGAGAGAGTGGGTCTGTAATAAAGCAACAGATGGAAAGGGGTGATGGGGGAGCAGACAGGGAGTGTTTATAATTCATAGTAAGTAATGATATGGGTGACAGCCAGACTGGATTATCATACTTGCTGAAGCAACAACAACAACACTGGGGATTTACTCAGCAGAAAGCCACTCAAACATTTTGGCATGTCTGGTTTAGCATTATTTCCATAACAGTGATTTTATTGTACTGCTACGAGTAAATAACTCTGATTTAACAAGTTGAAATAACACGGAAATGCCGCTCAACTTCACACAAAAGAACCACAAGTAGCAAAGCGTTGACTTACCTTTGCTAATAGCCTCAACAATTCTCAGATCCACTTGGTTATAAAGCCTGTAATTGAGAAAAGGGACACTTTATTAGTCGGGTACAGACGCGTTATGGAAAGGCAAAGTATTTCTGACCTGTTATGGAGGGTTGGCTCACCTGGTTAATAGGCTGCGGCTTTAAAATCTCCCTGAACACCGTCTCACGACCAGAAATAACGTTAACCCAGAAACGGCCCTTAATTCCTCCTCAGAGCCGCACCGTTGCTCCCCGGACATCCATGTTGAGCCCTCGGCGGACTGCCCCGTCAACCTCTGCGTCTCCTCCCCCCAAAAAAACTCACCTCTAAAGTTTGTTGCTCATGTCAAAACACGTCTCTGTAATCCTTTTACTAGCTCCGTCTGCAAAAGAACCTCGTCTAAAGTCGGCGTTTTCGGAGTTAAACCAGTGGACTCCGTCATTCCTCGCCGCTCATCTTTCTCCACTCCGCTTGACTTCAAAACCAATCCCTGTCGGATTAACTACAGATCGCAGGAGCTCCGCCCATTCCGCGAGGACGAACCCTTTCGGCCAATCACACGCAGAATACCATTAATAACCCGGAAGAGGGCGGGGTTTGTTTATCCACCACTGAGCATGCGCGAATCTATTCTCGGTTCAGCAGCAGTGGGACTGCGTGTGCAGCCGGAGACAGGCTGAATGCTGCTCCCACACACTTAATGACGACTTATTTGTTTTCCTGTCCTAACTGTATAGTCGTCAGTGTGTGTGGGCACCAGATACTCCACAGTGGGTACTGGTATTGGTTGTTGATGGTACTTTTTGTGACGTTGCATTGCCCTCATCAGTTTTGAGTTCTTCAATTTAAAAACCTTTCATGGACTTCTTTACATTTCCTCCCAAGGACACCCAAAGCTTGTCTGTGAACCTTTTTTTAACCAGGCTGTAGCAAATCATGAGGCTATTTTGGTACCAATTTAGTATTACATTTCAATAAAGTTGGGGCATTTATCAAAAAAACATTTGAAAAGCAATGGGATAGTCAGAGTTGATACAGCAGATGTTGATATACTATATAATTTCACTCATGACAAGTAAACTGACGTTCATGTGTAAAGTCAGTACAGTGCTCCTTTAAAGGTGCTACTTGTAAGAAAAGTTGATTTTTGAGTCTCATTCCCAACTCATTAAATAATGACACTCAGGGATTGTAGGATTGATCGGCCATCATCCCAAAGCTTCATTATTTGATGATATGGGATTGAGACTCAAAGATCAACTTTTCTTACTGATAGCACCTTTAAGATAAATGTGTATTTTACAATTGCACACATATATCACAGTTTTCAAAGCCGACTAAAGATTTTTTGGGGGAATAAATATCTAATATATTATGTATTAAATAAGTTTGATTTTTTTAGGCATAACTGATAGTATTTCATCAGAATTATGTATTGTACTGGTTATGATGAAGGGAAATAATTGGTGAAGAATTCATCATCGCTAGTAAAATGAATGAACCAAGCACCAAATGTTGTGATTTTTGTTTAGATAGTAAGAAAATCTCACCGCTGTTTTTAGGTGGTTGATCGGAGATTTCTTTGTTGGGTGGGGTTTTCTAAAATCCTGCCTATCGACTCTCAGGTGGTCTCACACAGGTCTGCTTACTGTCCCCAAAGTCAAAACAAAACACAAAGGCGCTATGTACCTTACAGAAG
>CAEMYA010000140.1:1359837-1370307 GCA_903131615.1 Diplodus sargus | reverse complement strand
TTCCTCCACTCACTCATGTTTTCATTCATCCATTTGAAAAGAAAGGGGTATTTGATACCCTGCAGCTGCTGAACCACAGGAAACACGGAAACAAAGAGAATGTCACTTTAGGGATTCATATATTTGTCAAATAAATATAAAAAGTAACCGTTGTTAGTGGCGTATCCTGTTAGTATCTTTACCCACGTTTGATAAACCCACTTATACAGACTGACTTTTTCCTGTCTTTGGCTCAAAGCCCATTGGTGCCTCCTGAAGACATTCATCTTTAAAAACATCACAAATATGCACTTTCATCTTTACAAAAGGCTAAAACAACTGGTAGTAAAACAATAAGGAAAATAAAGAATATCACCAGACCTATCCATTACATACGGGCTGTGACGAAAATAGTGTTTTTACTGCCATGTTGTTGCATCCACTCCAAAAAACATCTGCACTGTAACTGTGACGCTGTAGTTCAGGTGACTTGGATGATGTTTGTTTAGTGTTACTTTATTTTGAGCATATCACTGCTTCTAATAGAGTATCTACAATCTACTTCTCCACCTGGCTATGTAAGGTTAGCGGTGGCAGAGCACAAAAGACGCAGATAGCTGTTCTAGCATGCGGTGTGTGTGTTTGTGTGTGACATGTCCATACCTGCCACTGACCTGCAGGCCAGCCAGGAGGAGCTCACTTTGCCAGATGTTCGAACGGCACACTGACCTGAGAGTGGAGCGAAAGATGAGAAGCTTGAAGCGGATCAAAGATAGAGGACGGAAACCTGAAACCTTCTGAGCCAGTACGCTGTCCTAGCTCCTGATTTATCTCCTGAGTTTGGTTCTCTGGGCTATTTGGTGAGAAAATGCTTATTTGTGATGTGATGGCAGTTCAAAACAGGTTTTCCTCTCAGAAAACGTTTCTGAAACCGACTCAATCAGTGGCCACTGAATAGAGCAGTCAAGATCATAGCAAGATAATATGCAAATATCCTTAATTTGTGTAAAGTTGTGTTTATTCAAATTTGGAAAATCTGCTCCATCACATTATTTTAGCGCGTGTAAGATTATCTGAATAGTGATGTAAATATACAGCACAATCAGTCTGGACATTTAGGATGGCTGCTGCCATTACTGCAGGATGCAGACATGATCCCTAATAAATGAAGAAGCACTAGAGGGAGTCCAATTATAAATGATAAAGAGGCTATGGGACACAAGGAGCAGGCCTCAGCGGATTAGTCTGTTCTGTGTCTATATCATGTCAGACTTAAACAAAAACTGCGCATTAATATGCTGGTGGTGGTTATTATGAGTAGATTATGTTAGAATATTTTCCATGCTCTGGCAATATTGCCAAGTTGGAATGATAAATTATGAATCTGAATCAACACAACAAAAAAATATAGCAATGTCAGCAGGTCAAGGTAATGAGAATCCTTCTGATGCACAAAAAAGCTACGTAGAAAATGAGAGTAACATCAGCTGCAGATGATTTATGGTTGATATGTAATTATGGTCTAAAATAAGACTTAGGAGATATTCCAGTGACACCGCAATGTTGTACTAAGGAACACATTTTGAAAAGATAAATGTGAGCTTTTCTGTGGCATTACAGGAAAAGTCAGGAGTATTGCCAAATTATGCAGGATTTATCCTCTAGGGCCCATGAATGGCTGTGCTGAATGTAGAGGCAGTCCAAGAAACAGTTGATGAGATATTTTAACTGAAGCGGTGTACCAACTGACCAGCTAGCATGGCTAATAGCATGGAAACACAAAAACTTGCAGCCCCTATAAATATTTGGTGCATACAGCATTAAATCTAAATCAAGGAATTTGCACTTGTTAGCACTGTGTTTGATGAACCACTTTCTTATGAATAAGACAAGAACACTCGGCTAAAGCAGTGGATGCGCATAAAACATGCAGCGACTCCGCTCACAACAAAAAACACCATCTCCCTACCTGTGATGCAGTGATGCGTGATTGGTCGAGGCGCGCAGTGAGGTCAGAGGAGGAGACGTTGGCGGGGGCCCCGCGATGAAGCCTCATGGCCACCTTCCTCTCTCGCTCAGCTCGCTCTGCTCTCCCGGCCTGAGGAGAGCGGTTACCTGCGCCCAAACAAAGACACATTGTGTTACAGCTGTGTGCCCGAGTTCCTTCCAAGCATCCAGAACCACAAACAGCCTCCTCACCTGACTGCTGGACCCCACGTGTCGCCGGGTTGGACGGCGCAGCATCTGCCTCGTTCCTCACTCTGTTGGCGGCCGATGGGTTCGGACCGGGCGGCAAAGCTCGGCCTCCGGCTCCTCTTTGGCCCCCTCCTGCCCGCTCCTCCCCTTCTTTTCCCTCCCTTCTCTCCCTGTCTCCATCCTCTGCGGTCCTGCTCGCCCCCTGCGGAACAGAGGAACAGTGCGGACGTGAACCTATGCTGTGGAGCAGGGAGCGGACAGAAACGTAATGGAAGAGAAGGGGGCTGTTTGCAGCTGTCACTGCGGCAGGTATACATTCTGGACAAGCTACTCACAAACTTCAGCATGTTCCAGTCAAAAACGTAGTCGTAGGAGAAGCCCTGTCTGTGGAAAAGGTTCCTAAAAAGCTGCCTCAGATATGAGTAGTCTGGTTTATCATCGAACCGCAGCGAGCGACACAGATTCAGGTAAGTGGAGAACTCAGCTGGGAGACACAAGAGAAAAGGTGGATTTTAAACACAAGACGAGTCAACTGTAGAGGTTTTTTAGTAAAAAAATGGGGCTGAAATTTTGCAAAAGCCTTCTTTAAACTGACCCTTCTGCTTTTACAACTGTGTCTCTCTATACTCACAGGGGTATCCCTTGCAGAGCACCTCGATGGGGGTGGACATTTTCTTCTCACTGATGCGTTCGTACTTCTGCCTCTTGGTGGCGGCCTTGAGCCCCTGCCACGGCAGAGAGCCCAGGTTGAAGTACATGAGAACGTAGCCCAGAGACTCCAAGTCATCTCGCCTCGACTGCTCTGTGGAGGCAAACATGGAGCGGACAGAGTCAAGGGAGATGAGTGTGAAACGGTGTAAAGGTTTGAGAGGAGGGAAGAGGAAAAGGGAGAGGAGGAAACAAGGAAAAGGCGAAGGAAAGGAAATGGAAGGAGGCTGCAGCTCTGAGAACTGAGAATCTAGTCCTGATCAATAAACATGCATATTGCAACGTCTCTGCTGACATTTTGCTGTGAACACACACATAAACCCCCAGCTGGGTTGGCAGAAACACACACAGTCACACAGATATCTAGGCCAGCCTCAGTGTGTATGCTGCCTTACCGATGCCCAGATGGGTGTTGATGGAGGCATAGCGGGCAGTGCCGGTGAGGTTCTTATTCTCGCGGTAGGGGATGTGCTGGTGCGTCCGGGCGTCACGGTATTTCTTAGCCAAGCCAAAGTCGATGATGTAGACTAAGTTGCCTTTCTTGCCGAGCCCCATGAGGAAGTTGTCGGGCTTCACGTCTCTGTGGATGAAGTTCTTAGAGTGGATGTATTCAATCCTGCTGATCTGAAGCACAGGGATGACAGCAGGGTGTAACAGAGATTAACACCATCCCATTACCAAAAAAAATGTAATTCATATGAAGATGCTTTGAGTTTTTAGGTTTTGACTTTCAAGGAGTCCCCCCCGGGTTGTCTCATGTCAGTATGCAATGACAGTCAACTTACAGAGACATGAGATTAATTTAGATAAACATTTTGGCTCAAAGGCATTCTACTGCAATGTAGAACTGCGCCCTCTTATAGATAGAGGAGTCACAAAAGACAGACTTTTAAAAGAAGCAAAGCAGCAGCGGACAAAACGTACTGACTTTCAGTCCTGAGTATTGGTTGAACTTTGGATCAAACAATTCCAATAATGCCACTCAGTAGGGTCTTTTGTTAGACCCTGTAAAGTAAATACGGTCGTCTTAAACCCAAAGTTCACAACACAGGCTTTGAGCTATATGAGTCTCAAGCCCACTTTAAATCAGATGACATCATCAGGGTAATTTTCTCAAAGGACTGACTGCACAGAAAGGGGTCGAAACAAAAAAAACACAAGGTATACACAAATAAAGTGTTCCAAAAAGATGTTTCTGTCCTTTGATGTTGTTCTTAGTGGGTTTTTTTTGTTCAGTTATCACATAGTTATTTGATGTTATAAAAAGGGGGAGTGATGTCTTATTTTACAATGAGCCCTGCGCAAGATTGACTCAGGCATGTGTATAAGCGGAAACTTGATACCACGGCTCCACTGCCAGTTTAAGTACTAGTGTTGTGAAAAGTATCTAAATATCAAAACATACTGCTACTGAATTTTTGGAATGGTTTCAATACTCATTCTTCACAGTATCGATACTCCAGTACAAGCTGCATCTTTTCGCTCTCCTCTACCAAAGCAAGTTCACACATGTACTATCACAACAACACTATTTAGTACCGCAGAAACTCTGGCTCGTGACGTCATCAGATTATTTGGCTCCTTTTTTGTACAGTTAGATGAAATGGAGATACGTCAATATGTAGGTGGTGCAAAATTTAGAAGTGCCACAGGATTTCTCTATGTGTATTTGGGTGTTTCTTGCATTTAAAAGATTTTCCTTAAAGGAGACATAACCTTTTCTTTTTCAAGTTCATCGTTTTTTCTTTTGGGTTCCTACTACAATAGGTTTACTTGTTTAAATGATAAAAAAACAAATACATTTTCTCATTCTGTCAAGTACAGCAGCACTGTATTCCCCCTCTGTCTAAAATGCTCTGTTTTAGCTCCTGTCTCTCAAAGCCCCCCCCCAAAACACCCGTCTGTTCTGATTGGTCAGCTTACACACACCTGAGCCAGGACTGCAACAACAACAGAGCAACTGTGCTATATTAATTCTTACGTACCAAACTGCAAATATGGGACATGTCAACATAGTTTTCTTTACGTTTTCTGTTCAAGTTCTTTTATATTTTTTATATTCTTTATATATACAAAAAAAAAACACAACAGGTCTCCTTTAAGCATGCGACTAAAATATGTCAATGCCATACTGTCCTTGAATGCACCAACAAGGAAGGGTTTTGAAACAGGCCATGCTTAAAACTGCATAGACAAAAAATTAGTAAAATTTTTGGGGAAAAAAAAGGAAATCAATAAAATCTTTGGTGATGGAGTACCAATTCTCGCACATCTCTGCAAGCTGATTTTCACAGCATTTTAAAAAGAATTGCACCATACAAAGTAGAAATTGATCATTTCTGCATTGCTCCAAAACATATAAGTCCTGGCCAAACCAGCCTGATTTATCCTTAGGTTTCCAGAATAATGAGTACTTAAGTCTGAGCATCTGGCCAAGAGTTGTTCCCCTTTCGCATAATGAATAACCTAAACTGGTTTTGATTGGTAGAGTTGTGATACTTGGAGTCTTTATAGTCGAACAGTTACAGAGTGTTTGGTCTAAAACTGAGGGTGAATTTTAAAGGCTGCAAGTCTCATTGCCTGGTAAAATAATAGTTGTCATTGGTATTGATCAATAATTCTGCTCGCTTGTCTGCAGATATATTGAGGTCATTTCATGTTATGGGACACTTAAAATCTTCGTTATTGCCCCTTTAGATGAGAGGAGAGGAGAAGAGTGGAGAGGAGAGATGTTACAATGACAGAGCGATCAGGAAAAGAGGTCAAAGTTGCCGAGAGAAAATAGGACGAAAAGAACAAATGTGCCGGTCGTAGACTAAAGAATGACATATGAGGGATTAAGGTGGCTCATAAAAGACACCGCGGGCTGACCCCTGCGACAAGGATTAGGCCGACTTGCGGAGCTTCCACGTCCTAGATTTGAAATGACTTTTATGGAGGAGCTGAATGTTGGAAGATAGTGAGGGGATAAGCTTTGTCTCCAGCCAGGAAACAAGCTTCAGAGGTTTAGATGAGAATTATTCTCTGATTTCAAATGATCCACTTAGTTCCAGTCCAAATATAGTCACATCCATTTATTGAAATCTGTGTAATTCCCCTGCCCGAGGTCGACTTCAGTGCATCACACGTGACCAAAGGTGTAACTTTAGACTACTGTCATCTTTTTAAGTTTTTAATTGCATCATTTCAAGTGCACCTTTCCATTGTCTATAACTTCAACTGTGTATCCTTTGTTTCTCATCCTTGGGTGGCTTTAAAAACCCACTGACGTCATCAGGAAACATAACACTGATCTGCAGCAAGCTTGGAAGGAAATGAATTACTATTAACAGACTGTCTGACAATTATTGGCTCTGGATCCCGGATAAAACTCAGATGAACTATATGTGGGGACGGGAGGATTTAAGTTGCAGAAGAATTATAAGTGCTATATTGAAGGAATCGGGACGATTCGGTTTCTTGAAGACATTTCAGCTCTCATCCAAGAGGCTTCTTCAGTTCTAACTAACTGGAAGGGGGTTGCAGTTTGCAGTCTTTAAACCCTGTGTGGGAGCATCCTTACAGAGTCACTAAGGACATGTTCACTCGTGAACTCTGAGTTTCAGAGTCGTAGGGCTAGGTGAGCCCAGCTGTGAATGGTTGTTCACACCTGGGCTCACCTAGCCCTAACAACCAACACGAGGGCCGGTTGTGTCAATGACCAACAAGTGGCCATAACGACTCTGAAACTCAGAGCTCACACGTGTCCTTAACTGGATCTGTAAGGACACTCCCACACAGGGTTTAAAAGCCTGCAAACTCCCCTCCAGTTAGTTAGAACTGAAGAAGCCTCTTGGATGAGAGGTGAAACGTCTTCAAGAAACTGAAATGAGTCCAGTTGCCTACGATACAACACTTAGAATTACAATGACCTGGATGACTGAGAACCTTCATCAACATCTTACAGAAGAATGTGTGTCTCTCTAGAAAATGTAAGGTAATGTGATTCCACCATGTTTACTGTCATTTCAAGAGTAGGCATTTTTTGACGATTATCGAGAATGTTTGGCGAGAATAATCATGACATGAAATTTTGATATCATCCCATGTCGACTGTTATGTTTTGCCATGTGGACGACAATCAGTCAGTCGGTCTCACCATCTGGTCGGCCAGCAGCAGGACTGTTTTCAGACTGAACTTGCGGGAGCAGAAGTTAAACAGGTCCTCCAGGCTGGGTCCCAGTAGCTCCATCACCATGACGTTGTAGTCACCTTCTGCTCCGCACCACTTAATAGAGGGGATTCCCACTGTTGGGAAGGGAGGAGGGGCAATCAGAAGGTTAGAGAACCAGCAATTTTCACATTTGGTTTCATATACAGTTTGCATTTATACTACTACCACTGATATAGCAGAAGATGAGGGTGAACAATATTTTTAGGGATTCACAAATCAATATTTTCTGGCTTTTTCTAACTTTATCCAACTGCAGAAGTTCCCCCAGGGGTACAAATACCCCTAGTGGGAATCATCGCTCTAGCCCCAAGTTATATATCACTATTTTGATTATTATTATTATTATGCTCTATGTAGCTAACACCATAGCTAACTTTGCTTTATATTACTTATATTACTATATAATAATGCAATATTAGTACTTTATTTTCATATATATTTCATGTTTGACAATAATTACTGTCTGACTGTATGTTGCAGAGACTGCACATACTGTATATTACATATGATAATATATACTTAAATATGCAGTTATGTAAATTGTATTTGAATTTGAATACTTGTATTTGAATACTATACAGGAAAACACGTTGAGAGAAAGTAACTTTGTTCTTTTTTTCAAGTTCTGCACTTGATTACAATTGTGATCACTTTATACTTCTACTGCATTATGTTTGAAAATCAATATGGTATTTTTTGCTCCACTACGCAACACGATATCCTTCAGTATGATACAATGCAGAACTATACTAATAATCTAAACAGTGGCATATCTGCATGTATGCAAGTTCTGCATGGATTTGTGCGTGATAACATCAGAATGATACATTATTGTATAATAATATAACACTGTAAAAGAACAATGAGTACTTTTTATTTTTATAGATGTAAGATCATTTTGTTGATAATACTGTACTTTTACTCAACATTTAACATTTCTTGGCTTTAACTTGTAACAGAGTACTTTTAGACTGTAGTAGAGTGTTCTTGAATCCTGGTCCTCTGTGACCTTTATCCTGCACGTATTAGATGTTTTTTTTTAGATGTTCCCCCAACACACCTGATTCTTCAAGCTCTGTCGAAGCCTGTTCATGCCTTATTCCTTTAAATCAGGTGTGTCTGGGCAGGGAAACATCTAAAACCATGAAGGACAGGGTCCCCCCAGGAACAGGATTGAAAAACACTGGCATAATGCTTTTACTTCAAGGTGCAATAAGTAAGAATTTTAGTCCAAAACATACCAAAAACAAGTAAATTATCAACAAAATACAATAAAATATGTTTATGTTATATATATATGTTTACATTATGTCAAAGACGTCTGTGTATTCTGTTGCAAAAGAGGTTGCATGCTAACCAGCTAGTCCCTAGCCATTTTATACCCCAAGGAGTGACAGTCTGATAGTAAACAACACCAGCAGTAGGTCGCAGTAGTTAGTGGTAATGTTATTAACAGATAGATATATATATAATTACATTTGTACTTTCATTTCATTTTTCAACATATGGCCAACCTATAGCTGTTTTCTATTTCCCTAACTATCCGTAATGCCATAGTTACATATCATTTTTTGGGTTATTTCATTTTAATGGTTCTTTTTGGTTTTCTAACCTTAGCCTCCTATGGAATGTGAAAGCTTTGGAGGGATCAATTAAGCCATATCTTAAATTATGCATTAACATGCAAGGCTTCAACATAGATCAACAGCACTCAGCAGCCATGACTTCACCTCAGTTAGACTGAATGACCTTTAATATCTTTCAACAACCCTGAAATGACCTAAATGCTCCTTCACTCCAGTCAAAGATGCCTTTCACGTGTCCCTGAATGGCCCTGAATGCACCGCAAATGCCCTTAAATGTCCTGAAATGTCTCTGAATGCCTCCTCGACAACAGAAATCACTATTAAAACCCCTCAGCAGCCTTTAATGCCCCTCAGTGCCCCTTAAACTCTTCACTGCCTCTCAGTGCCCCCTAGTAAAGCTTTAAAAAAAAAACGGAAACCTTTCTCCGTGTGTCTTACCTCCCCCCTGCATCATCTTGTAAAATTTGCTCTCAATGTGGAGCTGTGGGTGTTTGGTCTTCACACATTCCAGTTTGATGGCTACTTCCTCTCCAGTAGCGATGTTAGAACCTGAAATACCAAGAGATGTAGTTACAAAGCATTAGTCATTTCCAACACGTTAAGGGAAATATGTGTATTAAATGCTTCTTGATATTCAAAGATAAAGATAAGCCTGTCAGCTGAGCACAGTTTCAAATTCTCACCGAGGTAAATATCTCCAAAGGATCCGCTCCCTATCTTCCTCCCAAGGCGGTACTTGTTCCCCACCCTCAACTCCATGGCTCCTGAGCTTTTCAACTCACTGAGGGGGTAAAACACATGCAGATACGAAACACACAAAGAGCTTCAGTCATCAGTCACTGTTGATCAATAGGGTTAAAGGACGGTGGTGCAAAACTGCAGACTTTGAACTTAAAGCTATGAGCCCTGGGGTGGCTGTGTCATGAAAGAAAATCAAAGTGGAGGCTCAGGGGAAAAAAAAAAAACGACGGGAGGGATGTGAAAGAATGAAAAGTGCAAATGAGTGAGCCACAGCAGTGACGTAGTCCAGCCTGATTTGAACCCGCTGGAACGAGGAAGGAAAATGTTGCTCACTTCCACTTCCAAAGCCACTCCATGTGACTAAACCCAACTGTGGAAGCCAAACATTTTTTTCAGTGTAAACCCACCCGGCTCGTAAAACGGCCAATGTTTGGTTGAGTTAGAGCTCTGACACCTCCAGAGGACGTGTTGATAAATTCCGGCATCTCGGAGGACAACAATTACGGTGTTTGTAAAGTGCACTGGGGGGGAGAAAAAAAAGGTGAGAGCGAAGAGGAGCGGAGCGTGGAGTTGTATAACATGATTTATTCAGGGCTGCAAGGAGGTGGGGGGCCGGATCAGCATCTCACACTCTCCCCAAAAGCACTTCAAGGGAGTCTGGTCCTGTGTACGAGAGATTTGCATAAACCCCTAATTTCTGGACCGGAGTCCCCTGACGAAATCTGAATGAGTCATGTTTTCCTCACCCAAGCCCCTATATAACTGTCTGCACGGCCATGGAGTACATGGCCGAGGTTAGGCTTCACCAGCCGGTTTGACATTGCACTAAACGCTGACTAAGTTCATTTTTTCCGGTCTTGGCTGCGTTGTGGACCTACATCCACATATGCTGCGTGGGGGGAAAACAAGGCACTGCTGCACATTCCCAAAGCCTCCACCTTAGGTCTCTCCAGCTCCTCTCCTCTCCTCTCCCAGCCTCCCAGGAGCTGCTGTGTTACAAAACTGAGAGCCACCGGTGCTGCAAAGGACTGCAAAAAAAAAAAAAAA
>CAEMYA010000140.1:1327250-1355431 GCA_903131615.1 Diplodus sargus | reverse complement strand
TTTTTTTTTACAAACTCCAGATCCTTCCCCACTCTCAAGCTTCCAAACATGAGAACTTAGAAGTACGCCAGCCAGGTCTATGAGGGCTCAGTCTGCAAGTCTGAATTTTGAGATTCGACCATTAAATAGTAATACAAAAGAAAAAAAGAAATTGTGGCACACTAAAAACAGCAATAGCTAAACTTGTTGACATGTACGACTCTGGCTGAGCCTGTCTACAGTGCATGCCTGAGTGATCGGGTCTCTGAATGCAGTTGGTGGGATTTGGAGTAAAAAGACAAAGAGCTATCCAGTTGAGTCCTACGAGTTTAATGGATTTCACCTTTTTCCCCCAGTTCAAGTTTTACTGTTGTCTTCATTTAAAGTTAAGCGGCTTAATTTGTATGTGTGAAAATAATGTGTGCATTTACTGCATGTAGCCTGTGTAGTATGAATGTGAAGTATCTGCATGTTGGGTGACCAGTGTAGCTTTAATTCATGTCATCTCTACATGTAAATAAATACAGAATGTGACATATGTATTATAACTTGGGTGTAAAATGTGTGTGTGCATGTGTGTGTCAGTCGGCCCCTCAGATGGAGTCGGCTCCCCCGCCCAGCAGGTCCCCTGGCAGCAGTGAGGCGGGGCTGCCCATCTGGTGACGATCCTCAAGTGCCGGGGAACCCCAGAGGCTACTGCTGGGGTACCCCGCCCCACTCATCCCTCCCATTCCCCCCCAGAGACCCTGCCTTCCAGCCTCCACACCTCCGGACCCGCCCACCCCGGTCCCATTGCTGCTCCACTGGGCGAAGATGCCCAGCCCGGGCCCCTGGGTGACAGACTGGTCCGATGAGCTGCCTGTGCTGTCCAGACTCTGCCACCCTGAGCTGGAATGCCCGGCTCCTCCATTTCCTGCTCCTCCAGCGGTGGAACCTCCTTCCACTCCACCTCCCGTGCTGCTGCCTCCTGCTCCGCCTCTCTCGCAGCTACCTCCGTTACCATTAGCCCCCACAGCAGAGGCCGCTGTAGGCCCGGAGCCTGCAGAACCGGCTGTGGTTCCCCCGCTCCCTGCTCCTCCTGCCTGGGAATGTGCAATATAGCGAGCCACATCCTCCTCGCTCACAAACTCCGCCAAGATGGTGGTGTTACCCAGAACACACCTGGTACAAACAAAAATTCTGTCACTCTCATATTTCTGAATTAAAATATTTTCCTTTTTCTTTTTCCTTCCACATGATCTATAATTAACAATTTACACAGTGTGTGTGCAAGTTTCATATAAAACATAATAGTGGTGTAGAAGTTAATAACTTAAAATCAACTTTAGTAAACTGTAATTTTGTTGTTCTGTTCTGTACATCCATCCTGAGTTTCCTGAGAAAACTCATATATAATTGATTTTGATTTGATTTGAAACTGAAGCTATAGAACCTCCCTTCACAACCACTGTGTAAATTAATCCACCTACCAGTCCTTTAAAAGCTCAGTAATTACCACGTTACATCTTGTTTACTTGAGAAAAGCAACGCTTTATGGATTTACTAAGGTTATGTCATGGAGTATTTCTTGGCTGGGTGGCTGTCACTCCTCTGACTCCTCAGTCTCTCCTGGTTGCTTAGTAACTGGTCACCAGCAGGAAATAGTATGGCAACTTGTCATCTATACATATACTTACATATTAGTTTTTGTATGGATTAAACAAATGAGACATGTTTGAATTAGTTAGCTTTAGAGGTGCTGGTGAGCTCAGTTTCTTGCCTGTTAACTAAGCCAGGCTAGCTATCACCCACCCCTTTCTAGTCTTTATGCTAAGATATGTTAACAAGCTCCTGGTTTCAGTTGAATACTCACTGTAGACACGTGTGAGTGATATAAAAACATTATCAAAGCAACAGACTGTGTCTTACATGTGTAGTGCGCTTTGGGCTTTGGCTGCCTCCTGTTTGGAGCCGTAGCGAATCAGAGCGGTGCCCTGGGTCAGGCCAAGGTGAAAGGTCAGCAGAGGGCCGTGCTGCATGCAGATGGTCCTTAGAGTTGAACCATCGATCTGCAGGAATATGCAAGATGGACGATGGTGGTGTGACATTTAGAGCAGTGTTTTCATGTAGAAGTACTTTGTTGTGCATGATTAAGCTTTTCGCATGCATGAGGTCAGATTGAACAAAATAAATAGTCTGGCAGTGCTAGAACTGTTACAGTTTTTGATATTTTCAACCCCCCCAAATAATAACAATATAAATAGTGTTTGTGTTTTACCTGTGGTGTGAGGTTACTGAGCACCAACCAGCAGCTTTCTCGAGAGCTGCCGTCACTCCAGGTCGAGCCTGTAGAGAGAATAAACAGACGATAAAAAAAATCTGAGTGGGAGTTTTCCACATTCCCTGTAAACACAACCCCACTCTGTTTTTACCCCTGGCTTCTCAAATGTACTAAATGATGAATAACTTCCACCGAGGGTTGGCTGTTCTTCAAGATCAAATATAAATGGACTCTTAAGTTCAAAAGAGCGCTCTGTTGTATCGGAGCAAATCAGAGCCAGTTGTTTTATCTCCTTTGTACATTCAAATCAGCTGAATTTTTCAACACGTCCTGTGCCTGAGTGAGGATAAGGGACATCCATGTAACCTAAACAAGATGAAAAATGCACTGGGGCATTACCAGTGGTGCTCGAGCCACCGCCCCAGCCCCGGCTGGCCAATCGAGGTGCTCCTCCAGACCAAGGCGAATGTGATGGCTGCTTTTGACTCGCTAGACCTGGAGGTGGGCGGGACAGCTGTGACTGGCTGCTACCACGGCTGGCTTTCCAGGATTTGTGTCCGATGGGCTCTGGGGGCCAGCTGGTCTTGTAGTCTGTGTACTTTGCTGGAGGGCAACAGAAAAGTAGATGAGGGTCTCTAGTGGGATTTTTTACCATCATACCAGTAAGTAAGACTGCTCACAATTTGCAGTTGTTAAGACTTATTTTCTATGTCTGAAGGAGGCGCCAATAGGCCTGACTCTCAAAGGCTTCTTTATATCTACTGTGGCTGTCTCTTGTTCAGCATCACCAAAAAACGTTCCTGGCATTCAAATTCTCTAGCTTGTTGAAGCACATTTGTTAGATGGTGCAGGGTCTCGCTAAAACTACAAACTAGCAACAGTCTTTTTAAAACATCAAGACAGATTATAACATGTGTGGGACATTGACTGCCAGTAACAATCATTTTCATTATTGATTATTATGTCAATGAATCAATTGCTTGGCCTATGAAATTGTGAAAGGTCACAACTTCCTAAAGCACTTCGTGACACATGTCTCAATTTAAGTCTAAAATCTATAAATATTCAGTTTACAATGTAAGCAAAAGAATAACAGCCTCCCTACAGAGAAGTTGGAACTAGACAATGTTTACCACTTATGTTTGTAAAATGACTTCAATTTTGTAAAATCAAACTGTCAAGTTGCCAATTATTTCTCATCAAGTAATAAATAAATCAAATCAATGTCTTGGCCCTTATTTAAAAAAACAGACAAACCATCACACAAGCCAACGCCATGTTGAGTGTGTGTGTGGTTACCTGAGTTGTGTGCGTTGTTCAGGGGACTGTCTGAGGCACTGTAGGGCCAGGCACCAGGTGAAGGCAGCAAGGTGTTGAGGGGAGGGGTGGAATCTGCAAACAAAGGCAGCAACTGAGTTAGACATTTTTTCCATTCAGAAAATACGAATGATTGTTCCAACAGACAGAGATCTAATCTATGGAGAGGTAACAGATCTCTCAAAAACTACACAATGGCAAAGCTTGGCAATGTTTTTTTTTATTTTTTATTTTTTTTATCTATTCCTTTTATAAAAGGGAACACAGGCAAAATTCTGAAAAAAAAAACCCCACAAAAAACATCAGTTCAAAACCCAAAGAGACTTAGAAAACATGTTCTCTTATGCTACATGTTAAGAAATGCCATTAAATAACTTTTTGCTGTGTCATCACACACTTTATGATAGGGAGAATTCGGCAATTGGAGGTGTTAAATGCTCACCGGTATTATCTTGTAACAATTGGTGCTCAGTATCATTGAGGTTGGGGGACACTGCGTTTCCCATCATGCTCCCTGGGGTCATGTAGGGGTCAGATTCAGGGTCGACACGGTCGATTCCCTTCCAGGGCACACCAGGCTGGAACTCTGAAGAGGGAACACAAGGTTTGTCTGTTGGGGCCAGTTTTATGCGACAAAGTTCTAAGCTAGATGCACCGAACCTCAATTACCACAAGTAACAGCAACTTTGAAGAGTTACGGAGAATCACAGTCATGCTCCTCTGTACGGAAATGTTTTTCTTCTGTTCTTAATCTTATTTTAAACCTTGTGGGATCCTCTAGCTCTGGTTATTACTTTTAACTATAACTTGTCACTAACCAGGGGGCCAGCTGGGCGTGGTGGGAGGCTTGGAAACCATCTTGTTGCCAGGGGTGCGATGCCAGTTATCACCCAGCCCGTCTCCAACCATCATGTCGTACTGAGAGTAGGGCGAGCCCCCTGGCATCTTCATGGGGGTGACAGGACCTGGAATGTTGAAGGGTGATGATCATGTATGTTACAGCACTGAACACCAGATGGGTTCACTGATTACCTAAATATGCAACTTCACATTACTCCCATTAACACTGTCTGCCACACCAACCTCCCCTTCCACGTCTCGTAAAATACAACATTTGTATGAATGGAAACAAATTCAATAAACTCGCCATTTTTGTGGAATGCGTTCTCAGGTGAGGAAGTGTCTGGAGAAGAGTGTCCCTCCATCATCCATTTGAAGCGGGACTGCTGACCCCCGAGGTCCTTCATGCTCCCGGGGCCCCCCACCACGGAGCCGCCCAGGTCCAGACCAGGGAGGTTCACCCCAGAACTAAACCCTGCTCACAGGCAGAGATGCAGAGAGCAGAGGGAAAAATTAAGTTAAATGAAACCCCTGGTGCAACAGAAACATAACATGGCAACCTACTCTTAATTCACTAGCAGAAAACCAAAGACATTTACGGACCCCAAATTATTATGGCTAAATACAGGATCACTGGAAAAAATAGTGCATGCCTACAACATTAAGTTATCTTATGCTCTACCAGCCTCATCTTTTACATTTTTTATAAAAGATGATCTATTAACGATCACTCACCGGAGTATGGCCCGAGAGTTTTCTGGTGAAGGTCAGCCACAGATCCCGCCAGACCTGGATGGGGCAGGGGATCAGCCCCGGGCAGTTTAGGACCCCCTCCGCCAACTCCAACATGGTGGGAGGGGGAGAGTTTGGAGTTGCCACCCAAACCCCCGACCTGCTGCTGCTGCCTCTGCTGCTGAAGCACCGCCATGATTCTCGCCAGCTTAGGAGACATGACAAAATAACAGTTAGCAAGTGGGAGGAGGAAGTCAAGAAACTACGAAAGGAGTGAGGGATTGATGTTTAAGTTAATTTCATGTGTACCTGTTGAGGGTCAGCCTGCTGTCGCACGTTTGGTGTGAACTTCCTCTGGTTTTGCAGCAGCTGATGCTGCTGCTGCTGTTGCTGCTGCTGCTGTTGTTGTTGTGGCTGCTGCTGCTGCTGGAGGAGGAGCTGACAAGCCTGAACAAACACAGATAGAAAGAAGCAGAAAAAGAAACAAAGGAGCAGTGAGATGACAACAGTGGAAAAAAATGCACTCTGCACACTAATTTTTTAAAATACACGTCACATTTTACATTTTGTACAACATTTTGATGGTGACAGGGTTCCTTCACAGCTTCAATTTCCCAAATATATATTTTTTCACCCAATTGCTTAATTTGATTTCAAGGAATCCTAACCACGTCACTCTATATAAGATTATTCAACATCAGAAAATGTGAGATGCAGATGGCTTACAATCTCAATTTATTGAAATGTACTGTATGTTTGTACACAATGATATTCTTGATAAAAACTTTTATTTCCCAAATTATTCCTAACATTGTTCAGGACTGTTAAATTGTCACATCATGTGTCCGGAAGACCTGTGATGTAACCCTGCAGTGGCTCTCAGAAATTAATACAATGCTGCTTCTCACCAGCTGAAACTGGATGTGAGGTGGATAGATGCTGCTGAGCATGGCAATATGTTGGGGGGACAGCTGTGGAGGGAACACACCTCCCCCCAATCCTGCCACTCCTCCCACGCCGCCAACACCCCCCACGCTCCCGCTGGGAGGGGGCATCTGCTTTAGCACGGAGCCTGGCACCTGGAGACAGACAACAGGAAGGCACACCTGTTACCACAGAAACGTTTTGGTGCTGTAACCACTAGCAACCACATTAGCTTACCGCTTCTCCCCAATTATCATTGATTCTCTTACATGTTCTCATTTACTGGTGTTAACAAGTGAAGTGAAGTGAATAAAATTGATTCAATTCCTGGAAAGGACATGCGTTTCACTTTGTTTTCTTTAGAAGTAAGCAGGGAAACATAGCCAATGTTGTCCTAAAGAGTGATTATGCACACTAGAGACTGACTGGCTGACCAATATACACCATGCATACAAACAGCAGGCCATGTTGTGTGAGCTCATAAAGAATGAATTGGACATTTTTACACTATGCCAGAAAGTTCATGGCACAAATACAAATCTGCGAAGTACGCGATCGACCTCAGATCCAATCAGGCTAAACTGTGGATATACCAGCCGACATAACACAAGCTAATCGAAACAGGAAGATCCACTGAAATTGCGTTTTTTGCAAGAATGTTGAATTGGCATGGCAATACGTTAAACAAATTTCCAAGCTGAAGTAATTCTGTTTTTAATTGGTTACTCAGCAGCAAAATAAACAGCAAAGATGACTCACCCGACAACCCACACTGTTTTACACAGTCAACCCACATACTTCCTGTTTCACTGTTAGATGTTAAATACAGCTGTAAAGAATACTGATTGCAGAAAACACGCAAAAGTATTAGTACCTGAGGTGACAGGAACTGATGAGGCACTTGCGCTCTTATCCCTGGGGACTGGTTTATGGGCGGGACACTTGGCTGGTGTCTTGACTGAGCCATCCCTCCACCACTGCCAAAGATACTGTGACTGCCCTGTGATTGAAGATGAAAATGAAACCTTATAGGGCCTATAACAGTAGAGGCGTATTCATGAAAAACATGCAGATAAGGCAAAACAGACAGGACACATTTCGGGGGTGTAGTTGTAATAATCTCTGGAAAACAGAAAACTACAGGAACCTAAAGTAAGGTCGGCTGGACAGAAACAAGAGGAGCAGTTATCTTACTTGTCTAAAAGGGATAGTGTGGTTGAAGAGGGAATGGGGCTTGTAGACAGTGGGTGGTGAGTACAGAGAGCAAGGACCCTCCTCCCCAAGGCACCAATCTTGATTGGTCAAAGGCAAGGTCTGTCACAGTGACAGCCAATAGAAGACCAATTTCAGTGGTGTTGAAGCGGGGAGGGAGGGGGAGATAGGGAGGAATGGGGTACACAGGAGGACAAGGTAGAACCACAAGAGGAAATAAAGAACAGTGAGAAAGGACAAAATGTTATCCAGACGTGAGAAAGACATAAGACACAAAGACTGCTGACTGGGCAGAGAAGCATTACCTTATCATAGTAGGACCCAGCATCCCCAGGTGCTGCCTCTTTGGAAACAGGTGGACGATAAGGCATCCCCCCGCCGACTCTTCCTCCCTTCCTCATATCTCCATTGTAATCGTTAATCCCCATGCCTCTTTTCTCTACATCCATCTTCTTCTCCTGGAGAGAGCCTGGGGCCAGGTCAATGCTTGGGCCACTGGGATCATCATTCTGTCCAGCAGAAAAAGCCACCATCATTGACATCATCATCATGTAGGAAATATCCAACCCGCTATTCACCTGTAAGTGCATTTTATGCCTTACCAGTAACCCCATATTAGAGAACTGTCTGTTAATGGGGCTCATCCAAGAGTCTCCTCCACCAGCCTTTAGTGGACCCTGAAAGACATTTACAAAAGTAAGCAGAGGCTCATGAGATTTCTATGAAATCATAAAGGGGCTAAGAAGCAGTATAAAACTCACCCATGACATAAATCAAATATACTACAAAAAACAATCTATCCCTTTAAGAATGATTTACTCACATAGATGCTGCCCAGCTTTGTTTTAAAATAGATTTAATCTTTTATTACATTTTCCTTTATCAGATTATTATAGATATAAGAAAGTTCATAGCAGAATCCATCTGCTGAGGAAGATCACGTCCTTTGGAGTGCAGGGGGCACTCCTGAAAATTTTCTATGACTCTGTGGCGGATTAGGCCATTTTCTATGGTGTAGTCAGCTGGAGTAGCAGCATCTTGGCAGCATGTAGGAAGAGACTTAATAAACTTATTGAGAAGGCCAGCTCCATCCTAGGATGCTCTCTTGACCCACTGCAGGTGGTGGGACACAGCAGGATGATGTCCCACCCCCAACAGTTCACTATCACAGCACTGGGCAGCTTCTTCAGTGATAGACTGATACCCCCCAAGTGTGTGAAGAAGAGGTATCACAGGCCCTTCCTTCCTGCTGCTGTCAGACTCTACAAGTATGCAAGTGAGGTCTACTGGGAGCACAAAGTCTTTTTACTATTTCTTATTGTTTATTTTTACTATTACCGGTATTATTGTTTATTGTAACATTACTGTCCTTTGACTGCTGTGACACAGAGATTTCCCTTTGCAGGACAAATAAAGGAATTCTGATTCTGATTTCCCCCACCAGTAACCCACCTTGTTGCTGGGCTTCTTCCCAGCGTGGCTCTGTCCCCAGCCCCCATTGCTTCCCTGTCCCCAAGACGAGCCACTTCCCTGGGAGCCGGTGCTGTTCCACATGCCACCTCCCTCCTCCTCCTCCTCCCAGCTTGAGTGGCGCGAGGCAGCCACAGAGCTTTCTTTGTCCCCCCAGCCATCTTGCATAGACTTTGAACCTGCAGGAGAAGAATATACATCTGAAATTGATATCCTATACTTCCAGGTTTTCTATTTGTGGACAATTAAGCATCCCAACGTCCAAAATGCCATTTTGGAAAATCCTATTGTGAAGATGTGCCACAGATAACAGCTGTGATTCAATCCACATGTGCTTTAGTTTTTATTTGATTTTCTAACCAGATTTGATGGGGTTGGGTGAAGCATTTCCCCAGCCTGTTGTCTTCCCTCCCACATCATCTGGGTCTCCCCAGCCAGCAGGGGTTTCAGTAGGCTTTCCCCAAGCTGCCGTGCCATTGTCTACTGTAGTACTAGTTGGAGAAGTACCACCCCAACCTGACGGACCTGCAGACACACATGCACAACAAAGGTCAAGATGGAGCAACCTGGTAGAAGGACACAAACAAGTTTTGTTCATGTAGTTTGAACATTGTGCATGTTTACATGGGCTAGCAATGACACAGCGTTTTAAAAGTGCTTGGGTGAGGGCTATGGCAGCTCTCTTCCTCTGATGAACTTTGAATGTTTTTGGCTTGATATGGTCTGGCACATTGATCTAAAATCAAAGCATGCTCTCTGCAGCCAGAGTACTACCCAGAGATTATTCAGTGAAAGAATATGTGTTTTCACCTCAGCTGTGCTCAGTTGGCACACCAACTGAAGCTGCAGTACCCTGCCTGACTACTGTTAATGTGGTTTTGAAATGAAAATGCAGAGATAGCAAGCAGGTGGCTGGCTGAAAAACAATTTCATCACTCAATTGTCCCTTTGACACACTACACTTCCACACAAACCTATAAAATGTGTCCAATCCTGTAAAGGCAGAAGTTTTAACATCGCACGTATGAGTTGTTAACATCTCCGTAATTTTCATGGCAACAGTCGATACAGAACAATTGTCCCATCTTGCGCTGTTGAACTGCCACAGCTGATGCACACATTACCTTTAAACAGCAGTGAAAAACTGTGGTTACAGTGAGCCTCAAAGGTAAGCCTGCGTGTAATCTTTATGGTAACTTCACAATCAGTGAGTCAAGTTCACAATTTATGGTGTCTTACCCATAGCTGAAGGCTTTCCAGGTCCATGGCCAGGATTGAAGTCTCTGTTACCTCCAAGCCCTTGAGCCTGCCTGCTAGGCTGCTGCTGTACTGGAGGTCCTTGCTGTTGCTGCTGCTGCTGCTGCTGCTGCTTCTGTTGTTGTTGTTGTTGTTGTTGTTGCTGTTGTTGCTGCTGCTGCTGCGGCTGCTGCTGCTGAGCCTGGCCCTGGCTGTGTGGCTGCTGGCCAGCAGGTGCGCTGTTCTTATCCCACAGGTTGACCGGCTTGTAGTTGTAATTGGTTGGGTCCCCCCATGCTGATGTTCCATCGTCAATCTCGTTCTTCCTGCTTATAGACTGTGGTGAGGGTTCCTCCCAACCGCTTGGTTCAGATCCACTTCCACCTCCTCCAGAGCCACCAGGGATGGGCCCTGAGGTCCAGCCAGAGCTTTGGTTCTGATTCTGGGCTTGAGAGATGGGTTTCCTCCCCCCGCCTCCTTGCATAGCCCCTTGGTCCAACGCTTGCTGTCGCTGTGGATGCTGATTGCGGGGCTGTGATTGTTGCGGTTGCAGTTGTGCCGGCGGGCCTGTGATGGAACCCGACTGGCTGTTTGGCATCTGGTGCATTTTGTTTCCTCCACTCCAACTTTGATGGGGTTTGGACCCCATGGCCCCAACAACACCTACCCCCCCTCCTCCACCCCCTCCTCCCCCTGCTCCCCAGGTTCTACGGGGAGCACCTTCATCCCAACTCCCCCAACCGCCCACACCTGAATCCCCACCTGAGTTTCCTCCAATATTCCTCTCATCCTCCCATCCTCCTCCTCCACTGTTTGATTTGGACTGTTGGTCTCCCCAGTCCCTACCTGCACCAGCCTTCTGTCCTGATCCCCACCCACTTCCTCCTCCATTCCCTCCCAATTCTTTCCATCCCCCTGTCCCTTTCTCCTCCTGACTTCCTCCCCAGCCTCCACTCACTGGGTCACCCTGTTGCCTAAGATTACCCCATCCTCCGCCACTACTGTCTCTCCATTCTTCTTTTCCCCAACCAGTTGCCTCTTGGCCATCCCCAGCCCCCACTCCTCCTCCACCCCAGCCGGTTGCCTTCCCCTGCTGGCTATGTCCCGGTATAACCCCTGACCCCATACCGGGTCCTGTTGTGGTCACTGGCCCAGATTGCAAGACGCCAAGATTTCTCATGTTGGGGCCTGAACTTGGTGGGGCTCTCCCTGACAGAGAGGCCCCACTACTGCTACTGTTGCTGCTGCTCTCCCAGCCCTCTCCAGAGGACCCAGCAGACGGAGCCAGGGAAGGATTGACCCCAGGACCCACAGAATCAGTAATTTGGGTCCTAGGTCCACCAGAATACTGAGAAGAACCACCTAGAGAAGATGGGTGTTTTGATATAGCTGATGATGATCCTCCTTTATTTTGTCCTTTATGTTCTTCAAAGTCCCAGGCCGTGTTTTGTCGGATCTGTGTTTGTCCCCAGCCTGTGTTGGACAGAACCCGAGGGTCCAGATCAGACCGGCTGAGCAGGTTCTGTAAGGCATCTTCAGCATTAGGTGCCGGGCGTCGAGAGCGACTTTGACTGCTGTTAGGCCCGCTCCCGTTTCTGGAATTTCCACCACTGGATGAAGATCCTCCCTGTGCTCCCTGTCCTTCTCCTCCCCCACCCCATTCCCCTGTTTCGCCCTCTCCCTTCTGATTGTCCCAAGCTCTGGCCATAGTGGTGGCTGTGGAGGAAGAGGAGGAGGTGGCAGGGGGATTACCAGCTGTGCTGCCCCCACTACTACTGCTGTTACTACTGCAGGGTCCTCCCATTCCTTCACCTCCTGGATTAGCTCCTCCAATACCAGTGGAGTTCCCACCCCAATCTCCACCAGAAACTCCTCTCTCTGCTCCTACTCCTGATGACCCCCACCCTCCCTGAGATACTCCGGAGGTTTGACTACTGTTTCCCCCAGTTCCAGCACCGCCCCAAGCAGTAACCCCACTAGTTGAACTCGGATACCCCCAACCCGAGGTCCCATTATCTCCTTCAGCAGCCCCGAATCCACCTGTGCCACCTCCTCCCCCCTCCCAACCATCAGTCCTTGAGGCACCCGTTTTGGAGTTTGCTGCAGGGTAAGAAGGCTGGCCTCTCCATGAGGAAGCAAGGCTGTGGTCTCCCACACTCATCTCGCCTCCTCCCACACCACGGTCCATTCCTGCCCCCATCCCTTCCCCCCCTGCGATTTTTGGTCCCGCTGATTCGCTGTCCCACTTGCCCCCTCCTCCCATCTCTCTGTCTCTGGATTGCATTTGGTGAAGTTGGCGCTGATGGGTGCTTGATTGATTCACAGATAAAGGTGGGTGACCCCCCAGCACCCCGACTGCCCCACCTCCCAGGCCCAAGCCCAGGGAAGCAGAGTTGTTGGCAGACAAAGACCCTCCAGGGCCCTGGTGATGGAAGGAAGACGGCCCTCCTTCCCCTGCAGCAGCGGGCCCATCCTGCTGCACCAGGGCAGGCCAGGCCGAAGGGTTGGCATTTGGATTGAAATTGGCACCTGGAATCCCACTGCTGCCATCGACGGGGCCACTGGCATCGTGGCTCCCTGGCACAGCGGAGGCTTTGGAAAGTGAGGAGGGTTGTAGCAGAGGCCCAGTTGCAGCTACTGCATTCCCTCCTCCAAGATGACCCTGGGAGGCAGCCATCCCCCATGCCACACCGTTGGACGACTGCATACATTCATTGGGCAAAGAGAACGTGGAAGTGGGTGAGGATTGGTTGCCAGAGGCACTGATGCTGTTCACAGGCATTCCGTTGTTGCTGCTTCCCCCTCCAGCCCCGGTGAAAGACGCTCCACCACCATCACTGCCAGCAATGCTAGGCCACTCCTCCAGGTCGTTGCCATCAACAATCACCTTCTCCCTGCCCTGAGAGGAGGCCTGGCTGCCTGAGCTCGCCCCCCACATGGAATTTGCATAATTAGAAGTAGTAGTAGAAGCAGCAACTGATGATGAGGTGAGGGCCAATGAGGAGGCAGCTGCACCAGTATCTGAAAAATATCAAATAAAATCCCACAAGAGAGAGTGACTTTAGGGCTCAAAATGAAGAGATGATCTAAATGATCTTTACATAGATTAGATGTATTCTTAATCTGACACACAGCATTGCTAACACTTACCTGAGACAGCAGCCATGTTTGCATTGGGGCCATCCCCTCCTCCTCCCCCTCCCAGCAGCATGGAGGACAGTGGCGGCTGACCCCTCTTCAGTAGCACTTTATGGTCCTGCTGGCAGCGGAATCGCGGCGGCACTTCTCTCGGCATGTAGCGTGGCTGCTGCTGAGGCGCCTGGGCTCCGCCTCCGCTACTTGTGCTGCCGTTTCCGGCAGCACTGGGGCCGCCAGCGGTGGAGGAAGAAATGGTGTTGGAGGTGGGCTGTCCGTTGGCCACCGCCAGGCGCTTGGCATTGTTGCCGCCCTGTGACGGGGTGGCAGCACTGCCAGGGCCCAAGGTGGCTGGGGATGGGGAGGCAGAAGGGGTGGGTCCAGGGCTGGGGGAGGCAGAGCTGCTCTGAGTGGCAGGAGACTGGGCAGATGCCGGCTTGGTCGAGTCTGGCACTGCAGGAGATTAAAGCATTAAGCATTTTACATGCAACATAGTACATGTTCTAAAGAATAGTGCACAATTCCTTTTCTGTAAATGTAAACACTACCAAAATTTCTGATATGATGTAAATAAGGGATCAGAATTCCCTGATACAGATGCTTTGGGTTTGTTGTGCCTCTTTGCAGTTCTTTATTTTCAAAACTACAACAAGTAGATAATAAATACTGACTAAAGTAAACTTTAAACATTATGAGAAGCCAAAGTGTTTTCTAGCATTAGGTTACTAGGGCAGAGGAATGGTGACGCTAGAAAAATAATATCCCAAAAAAACCCACAAATAACTTTCAGACGACAGATAAAGTTTGGTAAACAGAGCAAACCCCTGAAATCTATATTTTGACATATACACATACATCACTGTGTTGTTTACCTTTGTTTTTTTGTTCTGTGACCTAAAATGAACAGAGAAAAACACTTTTATAATTAAATCATTCCTTAAAAACATCAAACATCAGCACAACAGGTGCAGAGTGCAAATAAGTAAAGAAGGAATAGGACAGGAGACAGCATTGGGTTGACAAATATCAAACTGTGAATGCGGTTAGTCTTTGTTTTTTTTACCACGGTAATAAATGCATCAGCCCTCAGTATTCTCCACTGACAGGCGTAATCCAAACATTATTGTTGACTGTCGTGGTCTGGTCTTCTTTCCATTACTTCCATTTCACATTTTCAAAACAGTACAAAACTAAGACAGCTTCTGTGTAATTAAAATCTTTGAGATCCCAATACAAATTAGTTTCATTAGAGAAAATTATGTAGGAGATTTGTTAAAGTTTTTAGTTATTCAAGAACCTAGTTCGAGTATTGCAACAAATACATAACCTCAAATAAGATAAATGGTATTCCTGACAAGAAACTCTAAAGGCCAACAATACAAAAAAAAAAAAAAAATCTCAAAACTTATCACACGGTTGATGAACATGGAGTTGCAGAATGTTTGTTTAATGTGTCCAACCCAGATGGAGAAGCTGGCAAGTGATTGTGAACATGCTCACCTTCTGAGAGGCTTCCCTTTTCCTTTTGTCGTCTTTTTTCCTTTTCTTGTCTTCCATGAACTACTGCTCCTGTCCTGATACTCCTTTCTTCTAGAAAAAAAGGATAATATTCCAAGATGTTGTCACAGATTCAGCATTTTAATACCACTGAGTGTGTAGCTGTATAGCTGGGGGGTTTAACATGTGAAGTAAATCACTGCACAAAAAACACAGACAAATAGTTAACGATGACTGCAGCAGAAATCAAAAGAAGAAAGACGCCATCACAGTTGCTATGTGTGGCCACGTGAGCCTCCATCCATGTATGCAAGCGACAATGGACTGCATGCCTGATTGGATGAATCAGCCATCAGGTGCTAGAGCTAAGAATACTGCTGGACATGTGGGCAACAAACACAGTAATTATCCCTATCATAAGCATGCAGAATACTGTAAGCTGATCACACTGGTAGGTTCCAGTTTACAAGGGGCTTGATTTAGTCTGCCAACTCATCTCGTCAGCAGACTGACTGAATATGCATGTGGTCATGTCAGTGGCAAACTGATGCTCTGAGACCCAGGCCTGTGCTTTAATTGTCCCTAAAATTGAGCATGACAAAATCCTCTGGATTAGACTCGTTGACAGTTTTAAGACAAGAAACTCAAAACAGGAACACTAATTTATGCATTGTCATTGGGATCCACAATATAATAACACAGAGCAGGCTGACATGGGCAAATCCAGCTGACATATTGACATTGTCACTGTGATGTGGCCAGGTAAGCTCATATTGAAAACAGCAGTATATAAGAATATGGCAATATTCTAAAAACTTCACAAGATTTCTCAGCTTCTCAGATTTCTCCACTTCAACTTATTCAAGAAGACTACTAGGGGTTTAAATATATAAACCTTGGAAACCATCACGATCCGACGGCTGATTTAGTCGGTTTCGTTTTTGCTTAAGTGCCACAGCACGTCCAAACAGGCAAGATTCCTAGAATCAGAGACTACGAACCTGACATCCTTCCTTACCACAGGCCAGTGGATCAGAAAGCCAGACCCGATTATTATGCTATTATGGAGTTGTCAGATGTGCTCTTTCAGATCACTAATATAAACTACACCAGCTAATGTTAACGTACCTGTGTCATCCCGTCAACGTCGTTACAAGCTCGTCCGCATTTAGCTGTTAGCTTAACGTTACACCAAAAAGATCCGAGCTTACTTGTGCTAGAAATGGAAAAGCCTTTTCAAAAGTCAAAGACACAGGCGACCAAAGTTGCTTAAACTGAACCGTGTATAAACGGGTAAGGGCTATTGGCCAAACACCTCCAATCCCGTCTTGCAGTTTATATAGACGACAATGTTAGCTGCAGCTGCTTGTAAAATATTTCGTCGATAGCTAACATTAAGGAGTGGTTTCTGCCCATACTTGAACAATAACGTTACGCATACACAGACTAGCACGCACGTTAACGTGTTAAGGTTAACGAGATAAGCCAGCTGCCAACCATCGTAAATTAGGTAATCGCTCTGTTCTGTGTACACAACAGTCTTTAACAGCAAATACACCGAGCCTCGAGCCACCTCAATCTCCTATAATGCTACACAAGCGCTAATGCTACCGAATGTTAGCTAACTAGGTACGATAGGTTACCTACAGTCAGCAGCTACAAGTAGCCAGGCTAACGACGCTAGCTCGGCTGTCGAGCAAAATGGCAGGGTAACTCTTCCAAGATGTTGCAATCCATTTGCATGCATACCAATTATGAAACCCTGAAACGCTGAGAAATACTCGGCGTCCCTCCACCTAGCGTTACTCACCTCAGGAATCACATATGAAGAAAAGCTAGCGTGCTAGCTAGCTTAGCTAAAGTGCTTCAGTGCGATTTTTTTTTTTAGCTTTTTGAGGCATTCGTCGAGGCTACAAGAACAGCGACGCCTGAGCGGATAGTCAAGTAAGTGGCAGATGATGAAGATACACGCGTAACGAGCTACTGGTTCGTAAATAAGTACTAACGTTGTAATAGTGTAAACCCTAATGTGCAGAAGAATTTAAATTTCAAAGCGCTGTGGAGTCAGTCGGTTGACGGGCGGCCATTTTGCTGCTCAGCATGAAGCGTCTCCAATGGCCAGCCTGTGGCAGCTGCGTGGAAGCGCTGTGACTGGCTGGCTCCTGCCGAATGGGATGCATTAAAAAAAAACGCATTTTGACCTTCATAAACTTTTGACAGGCCAACTTAGCACCGCTGTGTGTGTCTTGTATGTAACAGCCCCGCCGGACGCATATCAAAGCAGTCACTGGTCATAAACAGGAAAACGCACATTTGAAAATTCCTTAGTGCTACTCCTAACTTTCTCTGTGTTAGCATGGGTCCAAAAAAGAGAGGAGCGAGGAAGAGGAAAACCGAGGAGGCTGTGGAAGGAGAAAACGAGGGAGAGCCCGCGGAGAAGGAGGCTGAGCAGCGAGCAGACAGGAGGAGGAAGGAGCGTGGGAATAAGAAGTACATTGGTGCCCATGTTGGCATCCAGGGTAAGTCCCCTCATGTCATCTTGCTAGACTCTCCTTAAGTGACTACATTAAACGCTCGTTCAGTTTTTGTGTTGTGTCTTCATTTCCCTCCAGGTGGGATATGGAAAGCAGTGGACTCCTGCACAGAGATGGGTGGCAGCAGTTTCGCCCTGTTTCTGGGCTCCCAGCGGTCATGGAAGAGGCCTGCACTGGACCAGACGGCCGCAGCCAAGTTTAGGGAGCAGTGTTCCCTGCAGGGGTATGACCCAGCTCACATCCTGCCCCACGGGTCCTACCTCATGAACTGTGGATCTCCTAAAGAGGGTTTGTCCACACCGATCAACGCCTCCTGCAGACTCTGTCCTTGACTTTTCTCCCTTGTTCTCTCACACTCCTGCTCTTGTCTTGTGCCGGTTTCTCTAATCTCTTCCAACTGCGTCTTGTCTTCTCTTCCCTCCGTTTTTTTTCGTGCCCATGTTGCACCCAGATGTGTTTGAGAAGAGCCAGGCCCTGCTGATGGATGAGCTCAGCCGCTGCAGCCTCCTGGGCCTCCACCTCTACAACTTCCACCCCGGCTCATCCCTGGGCTCCATCACCACGGAGCAGTGTGCGGACAAGATAGCAGGAGCCATTAACCACGCTCACCAGCAAACACCTGCTGTGGTTACAGGTACAGGTGGTCGACCAGTATGATGCCATAGCCATGCAGTTAAATTCCTGCTGAAATCCTTCTATCTGGGGATTGTCGGGACTGTTGATGCAACTCAAGTATTATTGATGTAGTGTATTTGAGCATCTGTTCAAATGAACTTGGTTCTGTGAGGATGGGGGTCAATCTGAGACCACTGTACCTTCTTACTGTGTTCCATGATGTTGCTGCATTTGTACCCTGCATCTGCAGTTTATTAAAGAACTCCTGACAAGCATAATTCCAAAGGCAGAGGTTGAATTAGAAAACCCATCAGTTTTCCCATATTATCCAGCACTATATTAACCCACTGACTGAAACACTCTGTTTTAGCTCCTGTCTCTTTAAGATCCGCCTCCCCAATACCAACTCAGCTCTGATTTGTCAGCTCCCACACACCTGAGCATGCACCACTAACAACAGCAGAGCAGCTGTGCTAAATTAATTTGTGGGTGCCGAACAAGCTGCTATGCACACATTATGCAAATGCTTGACATGGTGACATAGTCTGACATCACAAAGTCACGGAATTAGAGGCGTAACTACTGATAAGGCATTTCAGGGGCAGTGTTTTGTGGGAGTTCACGCTGACTTTGACCTTTTTAACTTGCAAGATCTTTTAAATGCACAAGAACATTTATCAAACACTGAAGGAAAAGAAAAATGTAAAAGCATAATGTCTCCTTTAACCAAGGTCTTATAATCCCTTTTAGAAAAACAGAATCTCCAAGAATATATTGAACTTGGAGGTCAAAATGAGGCCAGCTAGTGATTGTTGCTAACAATGCAAAATGATGTAATGTAGCAAGGGGGGGGAAAGTGTGAACAAATCACAATGACATGCTTAACACAGGAAAACTGCTTTAGCAAAGAGGAACTGTGGAGGACCTCACTCACAGTGACTCACTCTTAAGAGCGTATTTCCCCTCAGCAATTACAGTGACTTTAATCCACACCTCTTGACTGCCTTGTCAAGCACAGAACATTATGTGCCTCATTGAAATAGTAACGTACTGCAAGACAATGCTTAATTGAGTATTTGAGTGTCAGTGTAGTGAGAAAACACTTGCAGTCGCAACCTAACCCATTTCACACGAACTCAAATCAATCGTCACAATAATCACAAATCCCTTTGCGCATAATTGATAAAACTGGCCTCTAATATATATTTGTGACCCTATCCACAAAGTTTGATATTCTACAATCATTAAAAAAAACTAAAATCACATCTCGTCATCTCATACAAAATCATTTGATCTCTGATTTTCATGTTAATACAAAACTTTCAATTTGCAGAGGTGACTGCAGGCTTGATACTGGTGTTGCATTACTTGTGATTCATGGCACAGACCACAGCTCTTTTAACTTGCATACCCCAAATGCCGCCGGTGTGACAAGAATGCACTACAGTAGAAAGGCTGCAAAAACTCTGAAGCAGTTGCGAAAACCTGCCCTCAGGCTGTGCTTCAGGAATGAAAGGGGGCAGCCAAGCCGATTCTCCATGTGTATCAGGTGTTGTAGCAGATGGGTTGAATGAGAGCGTCTCTTTCCTTTTTGCCCCCTGTGTGCTCAGTGTTGGAGAACATGAGCGGTCAGGGCAGTACATTGGGCGGGAAGTTCTCCGAGCTGAAGAGCATCATAGACAAAGTGAGAGACCAGACCAGAGTGGGGGTGTGTCTCGATACCTGCCACGCCTTTGCCGCAGGTGAGTCAAACTTGGGGCTGATCTTCCTGTATCAGATCAAGTCCACATCAAGCGTCATTCGGCACTGTTTCCTCTCCCTCAGATATGTTTTAACATGTATATGAATTGCTCTATTTTAAGTAATTTGTGTCTAATAAGGACATTATTTTGTTAAAATCTTTCAGAGTCCTTCTCCTTCATTTAAAATCCAGAGTCAATAAGTCCAGTTTCCTCATCACATGTGTGGGAGCTGAATAGTGGACCAGGATTGGCATCCAAGCCATTTGTGGTGTCACAAATAATGCTCATAGACCCGCGTCTCAAACTCAAATTGTCAGCGAGCACAGTGGAAATTCCCACTTAGAGCAATAAGTGTGAAAACAACCTTCCTGTGTCAAATCTGCACAAACAGCATATCATTCTGCACAGTAAAGCTCAAATATTCAACTATAAGGAAACACATTTTTGACTGGAGGTGGCTCTTAATGTCAAGCAATCCAAATTCCGATTGCAACATGGGTAGTTAAGTTTAAAAAACATTTATTTCTGGGTCATTGTTTGCTCAAATTTCATGATGTGAACCTAAAACCTGTGATGTGGAGGATTAGCATGTAAAGCCAGAAAATAATACAATCGCAATTAATGTGGCAAGTGTTGTTTGCTTTGTGTTAAATTGTTGTTGTTCGCAGGCTACGACCTGGCTGCAGAGGGAGGAGTGAAGGCCATGCTTGACGAGTTTGATCAGGAAGTGGGGCTCCACTACCTTAGAGCCATCCATCTCAACGACTCCAAAGGTACGGCCAGGACTTTCACACAAAACTATCACATTTATGAATTCAACTCTGCGGAGTAAACTTTAAACTGTCCTTTCTGTCTTTTTTTTTCTTTTTTGCAGGTAAACTAGGCTGCAACCTCGATCGCCATGAAGACATCGGGAAGGGTCACATCGGAATCTCTGCTTTTCAGGACATTGTCAACGAGCCCAGACTGGACAACATCCCCCTGATACTGGAGACACCTGGACGGTGAGATCAGTGGCTGAACAATGGCTGGGTGTGGTCTTTACAGTGGAAACTAAAAACAGCATATCTTTACACTTACACTAAGTGGCTGTGGCTTAGGAGGAAGAACGGGTATTCCACTAAGTATCTTGGCTAGATACTGTTCCCCAAATTGCTCTCGATGGCTGGAATAGCTGAGTGTAGAAATATCATGCAGCACTTTGGATAGGAAGCACTGTATCACTCCTGGAAAAGAGTTCACTGTCTTTTCTGTTTGAGAGCCACTGTCTTTTTTTACTGTGAGCTTTTTTTTACGTTCAGATTTGACATGACTGTTGTGTCTTTTCCCCACAGGCCAGGATTTGGGGATGCAGAGCAGATTGAACTTCTCTATTCCCTCTGTGAGAAGAAATGAAGAGCACTCCTACTGTTGTATTAGCACTGTTAAACCCTGAAAAACCACAGCTCACACATATGTTCAGAAAATTGTTTGAAGTGTTTGTCAAGGACCAAAGTGGACGAGCGGCAGAGCCCAAATCTGTTCTATTGTCAATCATTAATCGTTAATCATTTATTGTTAGTCATTTAATTAATTGACAGTTTCAGTGATTTTTGTCCCTGAATGAAAACGAATGAATAAATGTGTTTTTGCAAGTTTTTATTTGACGTGTGAGGAGTGGTCTTGTTCACATTGAGCCATAAGGGGGCAGCAAGAACACACAAATGCAGCACAAACTTGATTTCACACTGCTCAACGCCTTAGTGTCAGGTAAAGATCAGAAAATGTAACATTAACATTTGCTACAGTGCATTAAAAATGCATTAAATATATGAGACCTGGTATACTTATTAACTTTTTTCCCCACATTTGATCTGTACACATGCTATTAAAACAAAAAAACATATGCTTAACCCTTATGCACATTAGTTGATGCATGTCTATAGTAAGCACTTAGAATGTAATGCAATTCATTTGAACGTAAGTCATGGTCTTAAACTGTATGAATTATTTTTTTTCTGAATCAATTTGCAATTGAAGTTTATGCATTCAGGCTTGGTTGATTTTGGTGATGAAATGTTCCCCCGCAGCACATTTACACAAAGATGCCAGACATAAATGAACAAGCAGGCGGTAGCATTCAGTGGACATGAAATATCACTACTTAAGTCATAACAACAATACAACACCTGAAATAATCACCTTAAGGGCCAAGATAAAGGTACTCCTGCAATCAGGAAAGATGCAACTCCCACCAAATGGTCAAACCATCACCTCCAATTCAATTTACATTTGACAGTTGTCACATATGGATTTATAAGGACCCCCTACAACACAAACACACGGCACTCTCATCCACATTCCTTCTCCAAAATGGTCCAGCTGTTGAATACCAACACATTGGTGCAGCTGTTGACTCCTGGGAGGACGGCAAATGATTGTCACACCTATTTAAACACCCAATGGTGCAAATAAACATGCGCACACACACAAGAAAACATTCCCTCACTCTCTTTTTACCTGCTCTAAAATGTACTTTTCTGAGGTTTATACTCTTTCCGTGTGGTCTTAAACCTTATGCCTATCACTTCTTCGCCTGAGATTATAATATCAGGCTCACAGGATTGTTTTGTTCTCTCTGTTATCTGGGGCACTGGACACTCTGACCTTACACTTCTCACCATTGTTTACATGCAACATTACTAATCTTGGAATTTAAGCTTTAATCTACTGCTGGATAACGGCATCAAATAAAGTGTAAAATAAGAGCAGGTCCAGACAGTGTGTCTTTCAGTGTGGTGTTAACAGAGACAGGAAGTGGAGGTGCCTGGCCCAAGAATGTCTCTGCTCTCAGGTCCCACCCACAGGAAATGCCTGTCCAGGCTGTTTGAGTCTACACTGATGGAAAAGAAGTCTCCTGTTAGTGGAGTTTGGCTTCTGACAGAGGAAAGGATGGATGGAGCTTGAGTAATGAGGAGGCTGGTCCTGGTACTTGTGTGCTCTATAGTTTAGATAAGCAGATGTCTGATGGTTTTCAGAGGTGTTCTGGTGATCTGGTTGGGTCAGGGGTTACAACCTGCGGAGGCTAAAGACTAAACAGTGAACACACATTCCTGAACTCTAAATTAATCATTTGCTGGAGGAGGCATGTGGAAGGAACACCGATGGGAATATAAAAAAAAGCCTTTCCATTCTCTAATTATCTTAAGATGTGCGTTATTAGCTGGGTCTGGTGCGCTGTGTGCCCATGTTTTGCGAGCACCCGTCCTGCGTTTCTTCTCCTCGTTCTCTGTCATTACATTACGCTGTGAATATTTTCCACTGCAGCCTGGAGCCGCTGATCTAATTATACAACTTTGTAAATACTTCCAGATATCTTTGGTTAGACTATTTCAGCGTGTCGTAAGTAGCCAACTGATGATCTCTTACTGGACTTGGTTTCCATCAGGCTGATAGCTGCTGTGGGAAATGGACATGGGCCTCTGACGGCCTGCCAAAGAGAAGCTGGAAAGAAATCCCAAACAGTTAAAATGAAGACATTGTTTTTGTCTCCTCAGCGGCTCGGAGGGAAAAAAAATATTAAAATTGGCATGCAAGCACTCCAGTTTTCATGAATTCATAAGCTGTAAAGCTGTTGCGGATAAAAAGACCTCCTATCAGATGACATGTGTGTCTTTGTCTGTAAGACATTTACAGATGGTCCCTTCTCTAATATGGAAATTCTGCAATTTATAAAAATTGACACCTTCCCATTGGTTTAACTGCCTTTTGAAGTGAATTCCACAGTATCTCCGCCTAATCTGAGACAGACTATTACTTAAGTACTTACAGTTAACTCTGTCAATATGCATGCGCAAACCAAACCCTTGCTCTTGGTTTGCGCTCCCTCAATTTTCTATTTTATTCTATTTATTTTAGCTGAGGGTATGCACTGGCACTAGTCAGTCAAACCACACTCTTCCACTGAACTTCTCCACTGGGACCATTGTGGGGTTTTGGTCAAGAGTGCGACCAAGCAAAGGGAGCGTGTTCACTCTTAGACTCTCACAGTCCATACATAGTTTTCAACTGCCAATCTTCAGGCCATGAAGCCACCTCAGTGAACTCAGGACTGCTGTATGGAGCTGTTCTTAGAGGAATATAACAAATGCCATAGCCATTACTATCACATAACCCACCAAATAGTCAACAGTCGTCTTACCTCAAACACGCGCTGCAGCTCCACAGCTTGTGTTACTTACTGTAACCTATTATGAACAGTAAGTAATAATAGCAATAGATGTAGAATTTATACGAAGTACCAAGGATAGATTATAAAAAACACATTCTTAGTTAGCTAGTTAGTTTTAGTATGCTAAAAACATATAACATGCTTTCTTGCCAGAAGTTACATGAAAACATTATTGCCATGCTCTTGTGTATTCACAAAAATAGGAAGCTACTGCTAACCGGCTGGCTAGCTTAGCTTAGCACAAAGACTGGAAACAGGAGGACACAGCTAGCCTTTTCACTCTCCAAAGATAACGACATTTGTCTATACAAACGAGGAAGAACAAATGCAATTGTTGATACATAATTATGTTTCTAATCTCATGTCAATTAGTGAGCTTTAGTGATGTTCTGGTTAGTGAATTTTGTGACATTTCGATGGAGGCTGGTTGTTTCCCTCTATCTTTGGGCTAAGCTAACAGTGTTGGCATTAGCTTCATATTGAGCTCAGGCTACAAATGTGAGAGTGGTATCAATCTTTTGTCTTTTTTTATTCATTTTTTTTTTATCAAACTCTCATCAAGAAAGCAAATAAATGCATTTCCCAAAATGTCAAAGCAAAGCAAAAAATGTAGCAAATAACTTTTCTGCAAACCACAGATATTTCCATTCGTAGGCTGTAATATAGCCTGTGGCAAGCCACACTAACACATTAACAATTGTTACAAAATGTGTTGTATCACATTCACTCTTGTATTGTCTGACGTTCGCAGTTGACAAGGCTGTCAAGCTTGCGATAGCAGTTTGAATTCATGTTTCAGCATTTGTAAGTATGACACCACTGGGTACTTAGATGGAGGACCATGGCTTTTCATCATTTGTAAGCGTGACATCGTTTAAGGAGACCTCAGAACAATTCCCAGCTGTTTGTGCCGACTAAACGATATGTTTTTAATGAGACCTCAGGAGACTTCCAGTCGGGTTGGTGGTGGCCAAAGCATGTATTTTAAGTCAAAATGTTTTCCTAACCCTATCCAAGTGGGGATTGTGCCCAACTCTCACCAGAGCGTAAGCATCACAGCATTGTGACAAGAGAGAAATATAAATGTACAGTCGCAATGTAAAGAAACAGGCTAAAGTTTTAACTTGTCTGTGGTTTTGCAGGAATGGACTTTGCAGACATATTCTGACAATTAGGTTGAATATATGTACAATAAGGGCATATTGTTATATATTGGTTATATTATGGTTGTATTCATACCACCGCCATTTGGAGTGGTAGAATCTGGATGCTTTGAACATTTATTCTTTTTTCAAGCTTCTTTGCCCGCTTGCTTGCTAGTTTTCACTCTCTTTCAATTGCAATGCTTGGTGTTAAGGTGTTATAACTGACTGTGGTGGGTGGGAGGCATATCCTGTGCTGTCCTGTGCCTTTTTTACATATCACACAGTTTATTTTTGTCCTCAACACAAGTATGTGCATATATTTATGACTAGATACTTTATTCTTTTGTTTCTTGTTTTTTTTCTTCAAATTAGTTGACCTACCCTGCAATCTTCCCATGTACCCTACAGTAACAAAGAACTTTTACCCCTGGCTTGGGAATCACTGCTTTATCGCATCACCATTACTCTTCAAATACCTCAAAACAAACATAGCAGCAAAAAGCACCACGCATTTTTAGATTGTGCACAGTATGTCTGAATGTATAAATGCATACATGTGGTGTTCTTGTTTTATATACTTTATATATCCTTAAGTGTGTGTTTTTTGTCTGTTTTTAGAGGCAAACTCCCTTCAGCTGTGTTGACACGGCAATGAAGTATTGAAATGAACTGAAGCTGTTATTTCCTCATTGTAGTGAGCAAAACATCTGATTGGCGTGTGTTGACTCGAGGGGGATGAAGATTTATGTCCAGTTAAACCAGTAAAGACAACTGCAGAGAAAAGGGTGAGATGATACAAAAGCAAACGGAGGGGCTAGAGAGAGAGAGAGAGAGAGAGAGAGAGTGAAAGAGAAAGGAGTGCATGCGTGGCTCTTCTGTTCCAGTGTGGCTTGAGCTGCAGGCTGAGCCAAACTTTATCCGTCCCCTCTATACCCACAGTCTGACTGCCGCATCTGCCAGCAGTTCCCCGAGGAGATGCCACACACACTCACGCACACAAAGTCCTCTGTATTGCCTGCACACACATGCTCCTACAAGCCTCAGAACTCGCTCACACACACACACACACGGGCTGAAGTGCTCAGAAGAAATAAGAGCTGAAGGGCAGGGTGGAGTCCGTTCTGCTTTCTCAGCAAATCTTTTATTTTTACACCTCAGCGGCGGCGCAGGCATCATAACTTACCTTCAACGTATAGCGTTTCATTCCCCGCTGTGAAAGGGAAAAAAGAAAATGCTGCGTGTGTTTGTGTGCTGTGTGTATTTAAGTCGACCCCTGCGTGGTCAGACCGTTGTGGGTACCCTGTGGCCGGAGTGAGAGTGTCGTAACGAGCGAGCGGCTGTTTAAGACCGAGTGGATGTGACTATAAACAGAAGGGCTGGGAGGGAAGGTTTATGACCAGCGGGCAACAAGCTGGAAAGCGACAAACAATTTGGAGAGAGAAACTGCTCCTCGCCCCCACAGCGAGGTCACAGATATATAACATCACACTCTATATAAGGAGACCCGCTGTGGTTCTCTCTCTCATTCCTTCCATTTGTCCTTCTCCTTCTCTGCTCTCTCTCTCTCTCTCCCCCCCTCCTTCCATCCCTCTCTTCCCGTTGGCTCGCGGTGAGGAATGCTACCCAGTGGTGGCCGGGCATCGGGCCACGAGGAGACAGGCAATCAGAGCAGGACAGAGATGAGGAGGAGAGGAGAAAGGACGCAACGGAGGAGGCTTAATGAAAGAGCGGAGAAAAAGAGAGTTAGGATGGACAATAAGTGCATGAAAGGGTATCAGAGATCTCTGCTGCTGCTAACTGCTCCACTTACACCTCTGACTGTAGCAGTTGTATCTCTTCTCAACCACAGTTGTCTCTGTTCGCTGCTGCTTTTTCACTGTGCTCTCCAAACGTGTCAAAGAAAACCTGGTCTATGGGAAACCACTGAAAAAGACTGAGTGACGAACAGACCCACCTTAAAAGAGTTTAAATAGCAAGTTGCTGGTAAAATATGGAGATACTTTACTGCCATACGAAGCCAAAGTGCAGTAACTCGAATTTTTGTCAATCTTGAGTTATGACTGAAACTTAACTTAAATGACTATTAATTTAAATCTTGCTCTTTCTTAGAGGAAAAGTGATGTAAGAAAATACAGTCCCCACAAAATCTGACCAAAAACCCAGACAGGCTGCACTAAGTGTAGTTACGGCACTCTGCCTTGGTTTTTCTAAGCTTCAGCTTCAGTCACTGCGGTCTGTGACAGCTGTCTGTTAAGACAGCGACCAGATGATATTGTATGACAGCATGTCTAAAAACAGGTTAACATACATTTTTGCTAAAAGCCTAAATATGAGGCCACCTTTACAGATTAAACCTCACAAAATATTACCAGAGGATTGCTTGAATTTTTCCTTACTCAAATATTTGAGTAAACTTTTAAACATGCCAACATTACAATAATGTTATATTAGATCTAGATTTTCTTGGGAAGAAGACAAGAAGATGTGTTACTCCACTTTGCCACCGCACTGCTTAAATATCTTTATCAGGTAATAAGACAAAAAGCAGTATCTGCATAGGTCAAATATTGAGTCGTGATTTTAAAGACATAAATTACTTGAATCACACTTATTTGATCGAAACATAAACACTGTCATTTGGCTGGACAGTCAAAAAGGTGAACACAGTGGAGCATTTAGCTAAAGAGACAGATATATTCCATCAGGAGATGGTGGAGACCAAAATGGAGCTAAGAGAAGAGTGAATATTGTGCTTAAATTAATTATGCGCAAACAAACAGGACCAAAAAAGAATGTTCCGTTTGCTGGGTGTGTGAACAAGCAACAGTTAGCTAGCATACTGTAGCTGTATCAACCTATGAATGAACAATATGTCAGTTGTGTGTTTACAGCTAGTTACACTGCCGCAAGAGAAAAAAAAAAAAAAGAGAAAAACTTTTGGAGCACCAGTCTTGTTAGTTTGAAAACAGCAGTTACCAGATCTTATCTAGACTGTAATGCCATCGCAAATATATCCGAGCAATTACAAACACCAAGAATGTAACAAATACCTACTCTTAAACCTGTTTTTCCTCATCATACTGAAATAGAAACTTCGGGCAGCAGACTCTCCACTAACACTATTATTTTCACACCTACATCCCGACTGCTGCAGCTCCACTCACACTGTCATTTAGATGCCACTGAGCCAAACACAGAGAACTAATTACAGTGAGGTGAGTGAAGTGACACTGACAGGGCCACCCCACACAGACGGCCTGACATCAGCATCCACTTGTTGACAAATGTGTGAAAACATCAGAGCGCATGTACCACATGTTTTCTGGTTAGCAT
>CAEMYA010000140.1:1308745-1326322 GCA_903131615.1 Diplodus sargus | reverse complement strand
TGGCTTCTCTCTCTCTCTCTCTCTCACACACACACACACACACACACACGCACACACACACGCACCCTGACCCCTCTTCTCTCAGGGCCTTGGTCACTGCCATTCAGTGGATTAACAGAGTAAACACATGGTACAGTTTATATAGGAGTCTCTGTTATCACACCTTTAGATTCACAGGCTTCGACGAGAGAATCCATACTCTCAGCCTAACACACACACACACACACACAGTACAGAAAACAGCATTGCTCTGTCACATACCTCCAGTCTGTAAATAACCTCCCTTCCTCTGTATCATTCCATTCCTTTGCATCTTTTGACAGCCTGTGTGAATCCATAACTCATGCAGATCTCAGATCTCGGGAGACCCAGCTGACCTGAACGGTGACATGGCCGAGGTCACAGGCCGAGACATGGACACGGTGGTCAGGAACCCATGCTGGAGTCCAAGTAGTTTAAATGTGGTTTGCAGAGGCTCAGTAGGTTATAATAGCTCAACAGCCCAAACATTTTGCTTTATGCAGCACAAGGATGTCATTTTAGACTACTGCAACCGCAGACCTTTCCAAATACGATCATAAAGTTTGCCACAATCATCAGCTGAGGATAGATGTGGGTGTATATCTATGAAGAAGTGAAACTGTTATATTATAACAAGGTCTGCTTATCATCATGTATAACTAGAAAAAAAGTCTATTACTGGTTGAACTTTTTTCTAAGAGCAACTTGACCTCAACCTTGTGTATTTTATCTTTTTCCATGTGCTGCATTGATGTAGAAGTGTTCTCCAGGCTGTATCAGTGCACCATGACATCACTGTTGGGTGCCTTTGACATGATGAACATAACCAACCTTCCAAAAACCTGCTGTTTTCACATATCAAGCCATTCATTTCTGTTTGGGGCCCAGGACTGGTTGAGAAACGAGTACTTATGGTCACACTGACACACAACCAGACATCAGTTGGTCTGGTCATGGTTCTAAATAGAACTTTAGAGGCTTTTGAACCCTGAAGGAGTAATCACTGTGGTCGAATTTAAAGCTCAGAAAAGGACGGATTGAAATATGCTGTGTTGTGTGCAAACACGTGTTTGTGTGTGTTACTTTTTATAATTATATTTGTAAAATCTATTAACATCCTGACAGCAATCAATAATTCAAATGCTCTAGGCTCTCTAATTAGCCTATCCAATTATTGTATTCGGTTCAAACGAAATGATTGGATGGCCGACAGTGCATGACCAGAGGGCTCAGCGTGGATATATTGCTAAAGCTATTCTCCAGCTAGGTGCCCGAGAATGACAGGGAACGTGCAGGCTAAATTTACTTACATACTAACAATAGTCCACAGTAGTGATGGGCTGTTGTCCAGCAGCTAACTCAGTAACCCGCCAGCCAAAGAACAGAGCCACTAGAACCAACAGCCTCATCCAGCGGCTAACCCAGTTAGCACAAAACACACACCCACAGCAAAGAGAGTCTTTTAAGACCACGATACATTCATGATAGCTGTTTTGCTTGTGTTTATAAGATTTTTGTATTAACAGAATTGTTTGTGAATGTATTTATTAGACTGTAGAACATTAAGGAACTAAACTCGCAAACTTCTCCCGGCTGGCCAGCGAGCACGACGGGGCAGTCGGTCTAGTCTGGCAGTTGATGTGTTTTGGAGGAGTGGCTCTTAAGGGAAGCCGGAGGAGAGGAGGTAGCATGTTTTCCGTCACATACTTTCAAAATGTAGCTCGCCCTTGCTGGTTTCTACAGTCTTACCCATCCCAGCTTTTAGTATGTTCACACCTTTTTCAAACGTCTAATGTTTCCATGTTTGTGAACGGACATACACCTGTGTTTTGCGCAGATAACCGAATGGCCAGAAAGTGAAAATCCAGCATGGTGAGAACATTTCCCTTCTTCTCACTGTGGAAAGGGATACATTTAGGTTAAGGATTTCCATTGGGTCTAGAATAAGGGTTTAAGTTGAGCTATCTATTTAAAGGGAAGATCAGGACAGTCAATTGTGCTGTTATTGGAACGTCCTCATACAGTAAGAGTGTGCGTGATTGAGAAACAGGACAGGGAACACGACGGTCTTTGCCGGGGTCTCTGTGTTTATGGTGTGTGTATGCATGCGCCCGTCTTAGTGCGTTTTCCTGTTTTAGCCTCACATGGACATAAAGTGTGGTCTCACAATAGCCCATTGTCCCGTCTCCCTGCACGCTTCCTGTCAGGTCAGAATTCACGGAAATAAGGACATAGTGCAAACAAACAGCGGCGGCTACAGCTCTCTCTCCGCCGACTGTCGGGCCCTGCAGGAGGAACCCGGCTTTGACTCCGGGGGTGGGTGGCTGCGTTCCTGCCAGGAAGCTAATCAGCGTCGCATCCCAGTTTAACGAATGCAAGAGATCCACATCTACAGTATGCATGTGTGCACTTGAATGTGGAGTGATGGGGACTGGAGCAAGGAGGTGGTGAGGTGGTGAGGGGTGGAGCGCAGAAGGGTTGGGGTTTGAGAGACTGAACCAGGAATGGTGGGGATTTTCCAACAGAGGTCTTTATGGTTTACAGTGTATCCAATAGAGCGTGATTACACTTACAGTGTGCTGATTTTTCTTCGGTGGGAAACTTTTCACATTTTTAGGTTTGGGAACATATATTCGAAACATGATCACTCTCTTTTTCAGCAGCCCGGGTTTGAAAATTAATCTCCCTTTGAATGTTGACTTAGTCTTTACAGAAACTCCTTCGTAAGAGGGTTTTACACCTTGAACCATAGATGTGACCTTATAACAGCTGTCTCTACAGGTCATTTTTTCGGGATATGATCTGTTAATTCATGTGCTTCAGATGTGTTGTCATATTGATTTTAGCTTACCTTACCTTTGAAGGAAGTCAGGCTGGCTCTTTCCCCGGCTTCCAGTCTTTATGCTAAGTTAGACTAACCAGCTACAACTACTGCCCGTTGCTTCATGTTTATCGTGCAGACATCGTTGAATTGCGTTAATCTTCTCATCCAGCTTTTGCGTATGAGGCGTACTTCAACGATGTCTACTGTTACTGTATAACAATGCTGAATGTGAAATTCCAGTCCAATTCACTCCATTTCGTTATAACACCCAGATTGTGTCGGATAAGATGGTCAGGTATTCGTCTCTAGCGTCTCTGTCCGTAGTCTCATTTAACTCACGCAACTTAAATGCATATGAATAAACTTTACAGCTGTTATCAAGTGGGTTAGGTAACACCATGAAGCAGTGCGTGCATTCATGCCCATGTGCTTGGAGCCCAAGCACGGTGCTTACTGAAGACTATTAAAGCCACCGGACTTTCCTTTGATCAGCTTTTTTTTCCTCCACTGTGTGTTCAGAGGACGGCATGTGTGTTCGTGTGTGTGTTTTCAGGCATGTGTGCATGTGCAACAGGTTGAGAGTTCTCTGCGTAGGTGTTATAACCGCTTTTGTGTGTACACGCATTTTTTCCTACAGAAGTACGGATGACTGGTCTTAATATTTTATGGCACGGTTATGTATTTGAATGTTTGGATGTGAGATAAAACCTTTTTCCATTCAAAATGTTAAATGTTAAATTGAAAGAACCTGAAAATTCAGTTTCCGAGGCAAAAGTAGCTGAAATTGCTAGTTACTGCTGAAAGACGGTAATCTGTAATCCTAAAAAGGAGTAACTAACAGACATGCACTCGTGCATACATTCACTCTACGCATATACCCAACATAATACTCACACCCACATGAGCACACATGCACAAAGAACACACACAAGTGTGCTGCCAAATCCACAGACAGACTGGGGAGCGAAGGCTGGTTCAGGAAACACACTTGATGAAAACAAGACATTTGGGATTTTTTTCTTTTCAGTCAAATAGTAAAACAGCCCCCTCCTGAACACATAAGTCAACCAAAATCCTAGACGAAGGGAGCGAGGGAGTGAGAGCGCCAGCACCTGTGTCCACGGCAGACTCCCTAGACGGACGTTTGGTTCCAGACTCCTGAAAAACACAGTAGCCGCTGTTATTCTAGGAGTCAAATTAGCGGACAAGCCGCCGAAGGTTGGAGAGGCCTAATTTAAACCAGCCTGGTCTCTGGGGAGCGGATCATGCTGCAGAAAAAAGGATTTACTAACTGGGACTCAATCGCTGTTTTAATCGTGCACCGCTGCGATAAAAAAAAAAACGGGGATATTACTTAGACTGAGAATTTGAATTTAATTAAGTTTGGTTTTGTTTGAAAGTGAGAAATTCGGGCTTCATAAACAGACTGTTGGCAGGCAGATCGTCTGCTCCGGTGTCCAAAACTCACACACAGGACACTGGGACACTCAAAGGCATAGCTGGATTTTTTTGGGGGGGATTTTACTCTTTTCCTGCTTTACCAGCGAGAAGAAGTCATGTCTGCTTTCTTAATGTCTCAGCGTGCACTATTCATGGCATGCTGAAGGATGAGATCAGTCTGTTTTAGCTTAATCCATGCATGTTTATAGGATCAAGTAGCAGCGTTGCAATAAAACTCACCCAAAACACGACTATTCCTGTAAGTACACACATTATATACAGTACATAACTCTCTAATGTGGCTGCACAGTTTGGGAGTAAGACCTTTTTTCCAAACCATTACTTATAATTTCAGAGGGCTGTTGTTCATTACCTGCAAATGTCTCTGGTCTCAAATGAAAATATATTACAGTTCATGGCTGGCTCAGTGGTGATTTTCTTTGAAAATTACTTTGGTAATTGGTTGAATTTCTTGGGCTTGCTGCTGGAAATGTTTCCAGCATATCTGGCAGGCGTTTGCGCTGTGTGAAAGTAATTTCCTGGAAAGACATCCCCGCGTTCTGACTGTGAAAAAGTCATCCTGTTCTGACACACCAGCTCACTCCCTACACATCTCCCCCGTCTCCTCCTCCAGCCTCCCTTAATCTGTATTCCGAAAACGGTTTCCCCTCGATTCCATTGTCTGGGTTTTTGGAGCTCACCTTGACAGAAGATGCTTTGAATTTGTGAAGCCCCACACCCCTAATTTACTCTTCCAACTCTCGCCAACCTACCCATTGTCTCACGCCACATTTCCATTCTCTCACACAGTTTACGACAATAACAATGGCACATTTAGCACTGAACTCGTGGTTATTTTTTTTCCAGAGAGAAGTAGGCAAAAGCACGCTCTCCTTTCGAGCCAGCTATTGCAGATTTTGGTAGCAGATTTTATCGGCTGCGGCTAGCTCTCAAATTAACATTTCAAAAAACAGGGACTGGAGGGTGTGCGCCAGTTATCGCGGTATCACGTTGCTCAGCCACTCGGGAAAGCTCATGCCAGGCTGTTGGAACAGTGGACCAGCTCATCACACTTTCAGGGTTGTTTAGAGGAGGTCACGGACGAGGACATGTGACCTCATCCTGTGGGGGGAAACTGAAGGAGTTTAGAGTAATGTGGTTGTTCTTTTTTTTTTTTTTGGTCCTTATAATCAGTGGGTGTTGGACTGCACCAGGGTTGTCCCTCATCACAGATTTAGTTTATGATTTTTATAGATCTCAAGGCGCAGCCAGGGAGAGGAGGGCGTCAGGTTTGGGGACTCTAGAATTGCTTTTCTGCTCTTTGCGGATGATGCGGTTCTGTTCATCAGTACGTGACCTTCAGCACGCATTGGAGCAGTTTGCAACCAAGTGTGGTTAGAACTAGAAACAGCACCTCACAGTCCAAAAGCGTTGGTCCCCTGCCAGAATACAGTGGATTTCTGGTCTCAGCCTTCAAGATTGGTCAACCCTTTGATTGGTAAATCACTGTTCGGAAGAGAGGTTTAGTAAGCGGTCAATTCTCTTTTCCCCTGGGGTCACTGTTCTTCATAAATATCCACGACAAACAATTCTGCTTGCTCAATGTTTATAAGGAAAAACAATTATTGTCCTTGTCCCTGAACAAAATGCTGTGCCTCAGGCCAGCAGCTGCAGCACAAAACACATTATTTGCACACTCCAGCTGACAAGGATCATGGCTGAACTTTGCCTTTTCCAGACACCACTTGGAAGGATTCACCGAGACAACAAGCCACAGACAAATTGGATGAGGCCAGTGGAGCAGCTTTGACATTTGGGGAACACAAAGTAAATCATAGCGAAAGGGTCAACAAGCGCGTCAGACGCTTGTTGTCACACACCTACTTATGAGGCAGGCTTAGGGATTGATTTCAGACCAAAAAAAACAAAAAAAAAACAAAGAATGTATTCTCACCATCATTGCTGCCACTGGTGGTCACAGGGAAAAGATCTGACCCTAAAAACCAACCCCCTCCTCTTCCTCCGTCACTCTCTCTCTCTGATGTTTTCCCTCTAGTTGGATATAATTACCCCTTCATCATGCTCGGGAAAGCAAAACAGTGATCTGTATCTCTGTATAGGAATGGTGGCCCAGTCTAAACACAGCCGCTGTGTTGTCATGCATAGGCATGTGCATGTGCATGTGTGTGTGTGTGAGACGGGATATAAAAAGAAGCAGATCTCAGCATGCATCACCCGTAAGTGACACATGGGAGTTGCTGTCTCTGTCTGTGTGTGTGTTTTCATTCAAGAAAATCAAATGTAAGTGTCAGTACACATCAACAGGTAGGCAGTGAGCATGTTGGAGAACTTGTTTGTGGTTGCACCAATAATTGGGAAACACACACACACACACAAACACACGCACACACACTTACACGCATCCTTGTCATCAGAAAGAAGTCCACTTCAGGTCATTAGACTATAAAAGCTTTTCCAAACAAGCAAATGCCAAAGTGGAAGTGTTTTGCCGCAGAGTCTCTGAAGTGTGTGTTGTGTGTTTTGTGCGTGACTCCCAAAGGTGCTTGACACGGGGCTGCCGAGAGCTATGAGAACTGGTGCTCGGTTCTCCCCTCGTGTGTTAATCAGAGAAGAGTGATGAAAGTTCCCGAAAGAGAATAAATCAGCTTTAACAAACAAGACGGGAATTCGAGGACTCTGCATGGTCAAACTGGTCGGACTAGGAGGAACAAAAGGTCAAACATAAAGGTGGCAGGGCGTCGAAACTCACACGTCTTGGAATCACTCGGGTTCAAGTGAGAGATGTATGAGTCGTGAGAGAGTTGGAGGGGAAAAAAGAGCAGCGTAGACCAAGAAAAATGGAAAAACAGAGGGGGAGATTGTGAAAAAGCACTAAATTTGTAATCTTGCCTCCCTTCGGAGACCCAGATCTGAACGGCGTCCAAAAACTTGTGAGCTTTTTTGAACAAATAGCTGACATGCCTCGGAACAGAGGTTGTTTATCTTGGGATGGAGTGAAGGGGAGAGAGAGGAGGGATGCAAGGAAAGCATGGGAGAGAGGGGGGGGGGAGGGCACAAACAGGAACAGAGAGATGGACAGGAGGATTTGAGATTGTGCAAAAGAAATACAAGACAGAGAGGAGAGAGATGAGATGCATGGGAACCAGGCGATAAAAAAAAAACAAATGACAGTTTCTGCAGATCTACAGGAATAATATTTGGCTTCTCAAACTCACAGTAACAAAGATCCAAGCAGCCTAAAAAGCAAGACAACCAACAGGTCCAAACGGAGACTTAATGTAAGAATGTGTGAAGTCAAGACATGTCAAACAGTGCTTCAAACATAGACTAACAAAGTGGTTTGGAAAGACAGAAGAGGACTGGACAACACCGAGTAGTCTGCAGGAGAATGAGTGATGGACATGAAAAAAAAGCCTACAATTCTACGAAACAAATGTTTTAGTTGTAGTATCTTAAAAGGCTCTGTAGGCTAAAGTGCCGAAATCATTACAGATAACATATCAACTAAGATAACAGCATTTAAAAAGCACTGCCTGAACAATTACATACAAAAGACACATTTCAACTAAGGAGTCATGACAAAATGATAATACACACCACTGTTGCAAGAGGGCTGTTCACAATTTACAACACAAACACTTATACCTATACACTTAAAGACCTATTACCAAGACAAACTTAAAAGCGGCCCTTAGTCACTGTAATGTCTCGGGCATTCAAATGTTTTTAGAGTACGAGGATGGATTAAGTCCATGATTGAACCAAAGCCAAAAACACAGGAGAGGAAATCTCCAAAAAAGAAGTTCAGAAAAGGCCTTGAAAAAGGTGTAGCTGTAGCTTAAACCTGCTTTAATGGAGACAATGCAACAAGCAACAAACATGTTTACCTTGTATATTTGTAGCAGATAGCATGCTAGCTAACAGTCGCACATTTACACACCCAGGAGACACGGAGCAATCATAGCATTTAACTGGATTTGGTGGCTGTTTGTTTTGTTTTTTTGGCCACCTAACAATTTCCAAGTTCAACATTTACTCCGCTTGAGGCTCGGTTTTGGTCTCCACCAATCCTGAGGGAAATATCTGGCTCTTTGGCAGCTAAACGCATCACTGTTCACCAGCGAGTTGCTAAGTTTGTTTGTCTGCTGTATGGCACTGAGATGATAATGCACAGTGGGCCTAGCAGAGTACTTTTTAATGAAAACAGCGGCCGCCCGCTGGAAACTTGAGAATGAACCAAAACAGTAACCTTGCAAGCAAAAAAAAACAAACAATGAGCTAACAGACACTTAAATTAAGGGGATCTGACAACTTAACATTACATTTTGTTGTCATTGTGAAAGTATTGGTTGTGAGGAATAAATACTCGCAGTCGACTCGAGCTCGGAGATTACTTTTTAATATTTTCAGGACTAAAATGTGAATTTATCTTCACTTCTGTTTATCAGCTTGACTCCAGCTGGGATCCACGGAGGTGGTCTCCATTGTCGGGTTTTTATGTGCTGTAATGTTGACTGCAGACTGGAGCTGGAGGAGGGAAATGTCCTTTACTTCATGAACATCATGTTACAGAGAGCAGCGAGGAAAAGAAGGAAGAGAGCCAGAGTCGGTGGTGAGTGCTGAGTTGAGTGATTGACCTAAATTCAAACACACAGAAACACACACAACCTCTTCACAGACAAGGTGATGTTTTAGTTTTATTCATGTGATGTTTAGTCTTGTTCGCCAACTTCCTTCCTCACTCTCTGAATCACCCAGAGATTTCTCTGGGTTTGAACATTCGTGGAAACCTTTTGGAATACTGCAAAATGTTTAACAAAAGATCTTTTTTGGACATTTTACTGCAGACTTCTTACAGATTATATGCTGTTGTTTATTCTAAATTTAGCTTTTCCCGCAAAATCCCCAAATATAGACATAAAAACAACAATGCATTAGTCTGTCTCTTAAATCCTTTTTGACTGCCCTACTCTATTTGCAGCTCTTTCTCTTCATCTTTAAATAAAAAAGGATACAAATATATATATATATACTGTAGTTTCCTTAATAAAAGGGGGATTAATACATATTAGGTGCTTTCGTGGGGGCGTCACCATCGCAGTGTATGTGAGATTGACTCAGATTAATCTTCAGTGCACATGTTTCTGGTGATGATGATGTGGTGGCATGTCAACCAGTGCGATCAATGTGTTTTCAATTATTTTTAGAGAACAGTGGGGGTTGTCCAATGGTAAAGAGGAACAAGCTACATCAGGCTTTGGCTACACAAACAATACTGGTTAGAAGGATTAGTTCCATGTTTCCGTCTCTTTAAAGGATTTGTTGATACGAATAAATATAGTACATCACCAGCCTTACTCTTTGACAAACACATTGATATTTGTTTAGCGTGCCAGCTGTTTGCGTGCTTTCTGAGGTGTTAGCTTGTGGTTATCACGGGGAATGTTTTGTATACCTGTACAAATCTGGATTTTCTGCAAGAAAAAGAGCTTGTTGATTCTGAGAGGAAACTGGATGGCAACTTTTTTGCCACCTTTGCCAGAAAATCTGGAAAAATTTGTTCAGCAAACATCCAAAGTGAATGTTGCCCTGTGAATCTGCTGAGAGCGACGTGCAGCCTGGCTGCTGGCCGTGTCAAAACGAGTGTCTGTTGGAGAGGCAGTGCCAACACTTCATGCCCGAGAAGTGTGGGCATAGGTGGCAGCTGGAGACAAGACAGACTAAATACAGACATGCTGTTTGACACACACCGCCATGGAATTCACACACACACACACACACACAAACACACACACACACACAAACACACGCAGACACTAATCCTTTAGATGCCCTCAAGTACTGTATATACAGATTAGAGGTGGGTATTAGACAGCGTCTGTGCTTGGAGGACACTATTCAGCTCCTTTGTCATGAGAAAAGCAATGAATCATCTGATGCTATAATTATACAGTGGATTAAACAATTAAATGACTCATACTGAACACAATCGACGGCACAGTACCCAGAAAAGGTGGACCCTGATTGGCTGACAAGAAAACATGTTGTGCCAAAAAAACAAAAAAGAAACACACGTCCTGGACCAATCAGTAACAAGAAACAATGCTTGTCCAGTCACAGTCTTTCTGAAACACCAAAACAGACAAACAGCACATTCCAAAAAATTTCAACAAAGTCGAGTCAGTGTGAGATGTTATTCATGAGGGGGAAGACATTTACATTTAGCAGAAAAGACTAAAGGAATAGATGGACATTATGGTGACCCAGAGGTGAGTGTGGGTGTTTGAACATGTCCTCATTCAAACATAGCAAAGTGCCCTGATTGGATAGATTTTAGAAACACATTACTGATTGGAGCCAAGTAAACTGGATTCTTAAGGAAACTTCCCTTTAGCGAATTTTGAAAATGGAAAAACTGCACATTTAGCCATGTAAACAAAATATCCATTTTTAAAAAATCTTTGACAGTGTGAGTCAACACACTGTTGACGGCTGTGCGATGAGGAAGGGTGTTGTCTGAAACAGTGAGGGATGGTGGTTTTCCCGATGGTGTGTGATTGTGTTTACTTCCGCCTTCCTACGTGTGAGCTCCTAAGTGTGTGTGTGTGTGTGTGTGCGTTTGTGTGTGGTATACTGCAGGGAGGTACTGTGGCACTAAGAGGTGGCATGTGGCTGCGGTGTGATCGGTCATGGTGTACACTGGCAAACTTACTGGCCACCTCGGAGCTTTAACGACAGACAGACCTGCTGGAAGCCTTTGAGGACGGGGTGAGGATGCTTCTGTTCCTGTTGATAAGGCTCTGTTTCCTGTTGGACAGGTCAGCAGTGGGACCACTGGCATGTGCACTTTATGGGGCTACATCTCTGACGGCTGTTGTTCTCCCTAGTGTTGAATGAAATTTTGCAGCAGTCGGTCAGCAAAATCAAGTTTATGGTTGAAACTGTGGTGATTTTTTTTAACCTAAAACTGTATTTACCTCCTCAGCGTGAGATTAAAAGGCGTGTATGCAACAAAGCAAAATCAATATATCCCTCTGATCCAAATGATTAATTGGGAATTCACTACTTTTGTTTCATGCGTGGTCACTTAAAAGCAAAATACAAACCGTATCATGAACAGCGACTCGTTAGCCATTTGTCCAATGACTCACAAGACTCTTGATCTGGTTTCCTTTAGTGGAATCATTTTACCACAACATGAGCAGACTGATGTCATTTCTTTACGGCTTTCAAGGGATTTCAGTTCAGTTTTTCAAACTGTTACATGGCAACGTGAACAACTGCCCTGAGTGCAGATTCTAGCTTCCATTGTGAGGAAAATATGGACGGATGAACAGCTTTTAAAAAACGAAAAAAACAACATACGTATTCACCTGCCCCCATGTGCGCCTATTGGTAGCCGAAAAGTCTATAGATTATAGCTATATAACAGGAACAAGAACACCTAAACTGTGAATTATATGCAATAGCTGTTAAAAGTTATGTTATACTGGGAATATATTCATTTTTCACATAGAAGTCAAATAAAAGAAACCACTTTTCCACTGAAAAGCTACAAACAGGCAACATTTTGCTTAGCTTAGCTTAGCGTAAAGACCGGACAAGAGGAAACCGCTAGCTTGTTCCTGTTAAAAAGAAATTGGCCTGGTAGCTCCTCTACAGAGATATAGCAGATATTATGATATTTTTGGCAATTTTTTTTGAGATATGACGTATTCATTAGTGAGTGTTGGCATGCAGATTTGGTTACCTTTGGACAGAACCAAGCTAACGCTAGCTGTTTCTCTGTTTCCAGTCATCATGCCATGCTAAGCTAAACGATTCATAGCATATACTGTAGCTAGCGTACAAACATGGGTGTTATCAACATTTTTCATGGAAGAAAAGAACAAGCACATATTGGAAAATATCAAAAAACAACCCTTTAACTGCTCATATCAGCTCACCATACACAGATGGTTGTTTATCCACAGGCCTGCAGTGTCACTTGTGCTTAGCCCAGTTTAAGTTACTGGACATTAAGACTGAGTCACCATGTACTAATTTCATAACTATGTGTTTCCCTCTCGCTCAGTGTCAGCAGAGGCTCAGCTGATGAAGTCTGATGATTATCACTTGACAGATTAGAAACCAGGGATGTAAATCTCCCCTCAGAATCAGAATGAGTCTTTCCCCACATCCTCAAAAACTCCTAATTAGCTTGTGAAGGTCGTGTCGTAGCGCCCCCTGGTCTGGCTGTAAAAGACGATCTCCCTCCATGTTTACCTTCTGCTTCGGACCGTGTTGACAAGCCGGTTGACATGTTGCAGAGGCAGGCCGGAGCGGGGCAGCGTGTGGGAGCTCCCTCTGATGGTTTAATCGGCATCTGATCCGCGGCACCGCCCCTTCCTCCCCTCATTCTCCGCGCTGCGCCGCTCCGCACACCCGGCGCACCAGCGGGACAGTCCGGCTGCAGCACCGGCTCACTCGGACCACGCGAGCCTCACAGAGAGCTCCTGCTGGAGGGATAATTAACCCGGAGCCAGCCAGTCTCCTGTTTTCCTGCTGTCGCAGCTTCCTTTGGTGAGTTTATTCTCAATTTTGACGTGAGATCACTTTTAAAGAAAGACACAGAATGAGTCTGTTACAAGTTCATGGGGACTTCATTGCACTGGTTGAAAAATCTGTTGTGACTTTTTGGTGCATATTGAGAGTTGAAGTGTATCCGCACAGTGCAATTTAATCACTGTGGGTATTTCATAGCCCATATCCTGCAATATGCCTCTGCTATGATATTTTTAAAAGTGTATTTTTTTGTTTTGTTTTGTGTGTGATATTTGCATTATTTCTTCGAACACTTTCTGCTGCTTGAAGGGGCCCTAACTTAAAAAAACTAAACAGAAATCAGTTATCTCCTTTCAGCTGCATATCATGCAGTTATTAATTATTATCAGTGTTTTCTCTGCTGGGAAAATCAAGTGGAAAGGAAAGAGCCTCCGGAAAAAGAAAGCAAACATATTAGGTTTAGTTTCAGATAAGGTTCAGACCGTTATCAGACGCGGTGTTAACGCCGGTGGGCAAGTTGTTTTAGCAACTGTGAGAGCCTTTCCTCAGATGTCAGACATGAAACTCAATCCTCCCTGTCACATATTTATATCCAGCGGCAGTATATCATTACTATCCCCAACCCACGTTACCTTGGTCAGAATAAACTCCACCACTGCTTATCACTCTGCCTTATAATTACAGCAGTTACATGACATAACCTATCAATTTTCATGCATGTCACTGACATTTACTGGTGCAGCGCAACATGGGTGAAGTTGAAGTTGGTGCCCTTGAGGTGTTTTAATTATGGAGACCAACAGGCGGGCACAGTGCTGGGCTCATTACGAGCTTGTGGGGGGGCCAGAGGCCTTGTGACCTCTGCAACCTGCCAGCAGGCCACGAGGGAGGCCACCATGTGAAATACCACACGCACGCACCCGCGCATGGATCGAAGAGCTTGTTGGCTGACAGTAAACAAACGTGCTCATCGGTGATCGATGAGAAAAAAAAGCCAGCCTGCCGTAGTGATGAGAACACAGGAGCCGATAAACAGCATGGAGTGATCAATTCAGCCCTCGTAACTGCAGTGGATCTGCACAGCGTGAGGCTTTTTTTTTTTCATGTTTAACTGGAGCCATAATTCCCCGGTTAGTCTACGCAGAGTAGGCGTACAGTATATCCTCCTGGAGTACGTGCTTTGATAGTTCCGTGTCGGGCCTCCTTTATGCTCTCAGCTCAGCCAGCAGCAGATTATTAACACATGCATGTAATGTGTTTCATCAACATTCCCCTCATATGATTTACACTAATGATACAGCAGGACTTTACAAAGTAAATGAGCACAGACCTTCCCCCGAGGTTTTTCCAGTCTGTTCCCCATCATTTTTTTTTTCTTTACCTGAGCTCTACATTCCTCTGAGGGGGACCTTTTGTGACCTTTGGGTGTCATTGACGTAACCACCCAGCAAAGGGTCAGAAGCAGAGGTGCGAACTTTCAGTCCAGTCGCCGTATTTGCTTTCACACCGCCTGGTTCTCCGGCTTTTATTTCTTTGCTCCTTTTTGCCACACATGATGACGATGGTTAAAAAAGTGCCCCATCATGGTCTGCTGTAACCAAATGGTCACAGCTCATCTATAACAACAACCCTCCAGCAGACGATGACACCACAACTGGTCACTGCTGTCAGCTGTGTGGAGGAACGACTGTTCCCCAACCTAAAGTAGCTGTCACGGATTTAAAACGAAATTTAAGATACTTTAGGAAACAGATTTTGTGGGTGAGGCGAGAGGACATTTCTGACCCGACCACCATGCGTTTTTAGGTTGAAAGACAGGGATAGGCTGAGGTCTGTTTGTTGGCTGGCCGCTATCCAAACCTTGACTGCATGTGAACTTCGCGTGTGATTGATGTGGACGACTGTGAAGTTTCCACAGCTCTGGCTGGTCTCCACCTCTCGCCGTTTCCCCCTGAAACTATACAGCGTGAAACTTTAATATGAAACTGAGAGTATTTTGTGCTGGCAGTGTGAGGGATGACAACATAGACAACAAAACCAGTGGTTCCAAGGACTCATGTTGAGGGATAAGAAAGAGCAACGTTTGAAATTAAGTTTGAGTCTTTTATCAAACTTGTGAAATTGTTCTTGAATTAAAGCTGCTTATTGGCCAATATTGACCCGGTATCAATTTGAGAGTTTAAAAAATGCAATATCATAACATCAGCTGTTTGTTTTTTTTATATGAAAGTCTGACAGATTTTGACAACGATCTCGACAAAGAGTTCGACAAGTTATTTGCTTTCTTGATAAGATCAGTATCACTCACATGTGTGTAATAAATCTTTAACTTAACCTAACTTCTATACCGACATACTTAATGTTCGCAACTTAAGTTGAGTGACAGCATTATCAAGTTAAAGCAACTACAAGGAATCGTTTTGACTTTGTTTGTTGGTTGATTCTGGCGGAGCCTGTGGACAAAAGATGAACATGGTATATTAAATGAAACATTGTTTCAGTAGCGTACCACCAGACTACAGAGCAGCTCCTCCCCTCTGGCTGCCAGACCCCTTAATTCAACCTGAGCACTCTGGCATTAAAGATAACTTTCATTACTACACAGAAATATCCAATCATCTGAAGGTTGCGTCTCCTTATTTTGGTCATTTGGTCAGACCAAAGGCATTAGTGTTCATTTGAGATCGTGTCATCACCAGTTAAAAGTTTGTTTCAACACATTTGAAATAACCCAGTGTTGACTTTTGGTGTCTCCAGTATGAAAGTCCTGTGTTTGTTTGACCCATCCATCCACCACATCCTCCTGCCTATGTGGACTAATCATTACTATGGCAACTTGAGGTCGCCAGACAACAATAAGCGCAAATTTACACAAAAATTTACAGCTTAGCCAAGCCTGGCATTCCATAGGTAACAAAATGTGAAACCATCACCCCCCAAGAAATACTTAAGCACACGTTACCCTGCAGACACTTCTTAGGCTGACTAATTAACCAATCGTATTTAATTTACCCCATGTTTCCTGTCTTTGTGCTAAGCTAACTGTCTCCAGCTTCATATTTAAAATACAGATATGAGAGTGGTTTCTATATTCTCATCAACTCTCGTCAAGAAAGCAATTCAAAATTTATTTTACAGTATGTCAAAATATCAGTTTTAAGCCAGAGCTGGACATTCTGCAGTACAAATAAAACTTGTCACTGCTCTCTGGTGGACAAACTCTGTAATGGGGGACACTGTTTCAGAATGCTCTTAGAGATGCCTTTACATTCTGGCACTGCAATTTCTTGATTCTGTTGGCTAACATGGACACTGATACCAATATACTGTATATTGAGACACTGAGATAAAACTGTCCGATGATACCAGCCATGCACGTTTCAGTCAGAGTCTCCGATCGCAGGTAAGCTGACCACTGTAATGAAGAGAGGGGGACTCTGCATGTGTGGTGGAAAAAAAAAAGGGAGATGAAAAGAAGCAAGTTTATGTCTGAGCGCAGAAGAGATGTAAACCAAACCAAAGAGAGGCAACAAAGAGGGCAAATTGGTACTGCCATTTCCAGCAGATCCAGGAAGCAGGCAGCCTCGGAGAGTATGGATATTTGTCGAAGCATGAAAATGTTTTCTTGGCCGAGGAGGAAGTGTAGCAGTGTTTTGCTTGGACTCAGGCTGAGCATGGACGGCGAAAAATAGGAGCGTAATTGAAAGTCAAAGGGTGAGCCTGAAAAATGTGGCCTTATCTTGTATGTTTGTTCACCTGGTTAGCGGGGTTAGTGAGTGAAGGACATGAGAAGAGAGGGACGGTGAAGGGAGGGGAAACCCCCCAGCATGAAACACAAAGTTCACTGCTGATTTGATTCAAGGCAAACTGTGGCAGGGTAAACGTTTGAGTTCAAGTCATCAGAAATAGAGATTAATGGATGCGTGTGAGCCTGTGTGGGCCCAGCAGCTGTTTCAGCCTCCCTTAGTCAGTCAAAACACTCAGAGAGAGGCAAAGAAAAGAAATGAAGGGGGAAGAAGAAGAAGAGAGCAACCAAAGAGAAAAACAGAAACAGAAGAAAGAAAGGAAAGGAGGGTCAGAGAATAAGCAAATGGAAGAGGAGGAATAAACAAAGAGAGGAAAGGACTCAGAATGGGTGTTAAGTGAGGGGTGAAAGGAAGAAAGCGAAGATAAAAGCAGAGGAGACAAAAATATATTTCAGAAGGAAAGTATGGAGAGAAGAAATGAGAGAGAGCGAAGAATCAAGAGAAGCAGGGAGAGAGAAAGAAAAAGTCAGGGAAGAGGGAAGAAGAATGAAAGAAGAAAAAAAGGATGTTTGCTGTCCAAACGTGGTTTCAATCAGAACCAAGGTTGATAGGAAAGATGTTTGATGGTCGTAATCGAGAGAGAGACTCCACCGACCGAAGCTCTGCTCAGGAATGTTTTTTTCATACACACACACACACACACACACACACACACACACACACACACACACGGCTCCTATTAGACTGTGGTTACTCTGGTTTACATCCAGCAAAGCCACCTCAAGCAAATACTGTACATAGTGACATGGAAATATTTTATTGAGCCTGTCTGTGATGTACGAATTCACCAAAATCCCCTTGAATTGTGAGATGCCCAAAGACAGCAACTCGAAAAGCTGCAGCAGAAAGACGAACTAAGAAGTTTGACTGCAGGTTTTTTCTTTTTTTTTTGCCCCCAACATTGTCTGTACTACTGATCTC
>CAEMYA010000140.1:1283130-1308735 GCA_903131615.1 Diplodus sargus | reverse complement strand
GAGATTTCTGGGTGTTGAAGTTCAACAATCTTATCTGGGACAGCGTTGAAAAAAAAAAGCTTACAATCAGTCCGACAGAGCGTGTCAGGCTCCGGTTATTACACTCCTGATCCTGCAGGAACGATGCAGGTGTTCTGCAACTTTCTAAAGAGTAGGCCGTCCTGAAACATGAAACAATGCAGTGGTTTACAAAAGCATCTCAGTCCCCAAAGATAATGAAGTTGACAAGTGTCAAAAGTCAGAAGACTTTAGGACAAAAATCATGATGACCAGACTAAGAATCCACAGCCATGCTAGCAGTTCAGTGCGGTGCTTTGAGTTAAATGCTAATACCAGCATGCTAGTGTAGCAGGTTAGCACGCAAAATGTTGTCGTTATTCATCCAACGTCTACCGAGACATGTCTCTGAAAACAATAAATGTCAACTTCATGGTTGCACCAGAGGAAAGGTCATTGGTTCACTAAGAGGTTCACCCTCTGGGAACCACGAATGTCTGTGCAAAACGTCATGGCGTTCCACCCAATAGATAAAGATGAGGCTAAAAGTGGTAGAAAAACAGTGTCAGAAATGTTCAATGATGCTTATTAGTGATGATGATATCAAAGATGATCGCACCCATACGCTGAAATCTTACCGGGTCTTCAACGTCTCAGTTGATATAATTTCTTTTTTCTCTTCCCTTACGTCCCGTCATTGCGCCCCGCTCCCCTCACGTTCCCTTCTTTTTCCTCTCTCCTCATCCGACCTTGCCTTTTTGTCTCATTTCTCTCAACATCCATTCCTGTCGTCTCTATTTCTGCCTCGAGTTGCCATCCTCCCCCTTCACTCCTTTTTGTGAAAATGAAACTTAATGTTTTTTTCATTCCACGCTTCCCTCCATCACTTCTCACCCTGCCTCGCTTCAGTTTCAATTGACTCCCACCCTCCTTGAAACTCTTTATTATTTTTTTCTCTCTCTGACAGGAGCCAGTGAAGCTGCCGAGGAGTGTGGTAGCAGCCAGGCCTTTCCCAAAAAAACGAGGCACCCTACCAGGGGTAACGGAGGGGATAAAGGATTAGAGAGGATAATCCAGGGTACGTCCAAGTCCCTCCTGTTGAGAAGACCTGCACTCTTTTCCTGACGCACAAGAAGCGGGCAGGCAGCCTGCAACGGGGATTATAGGGTTAAAACTTATTACCTTTTAAAGACTCAAAATATTGGAGGTTTTGTCCTTGCGGTGCTTTTCAGGCCATTTATCGCCTCGGGCTGCTGGCTGCTGTATTTGTGTAACTCGGAAAACAAAGGAGCAAGTGCAAACAAGGCTCACAGAGAGGAGGGAACTCAGGGGAGTTAAGTGGGATTGAAGCGTATGTGCGGATAAAATGAGCTTCGCCCGGAGGGTCCAGATACACAAGAGGTTTCAGAGGGAGCGACCCCCTCAGAGCTGCGGTCAAAGGTCTTTAACAGGATTACAGGCAGAGACAAAACACCAGAGCTTTCCGTAAGCACACAGTCAGAGTAATTAATGGCTCCTTGTGTTTTCCTGTAATACTGTAAGTTATCAATTAGACTGAGGTTTTTCTTGTCAAACCTTGTTACAGCGAGACAAACTTTTGCCCTTATTGGGAAGCACATTGTGTCTGTCGCTGGGGAGCTGTAATCAGATATGTGGCCCGTCGCTTTAGTGCGGTTCATGGGAACGTGCACAAGGTCCCGGCAGGATCACGCCGTATTAGATTCGACATCACACCTCAGTATACTGGTCCCTCGCGTCCCTTTGTGAGCCTTGATATGGCTCTGCTCGGCGCTGGTATGTGGCGTGTTTCCTCCCTCTCGGCTCCCAGATGCCCCTTTTAAAACGCCAGCAAGGGGAAGTGGAGCGGAGGGCCTGGGACTGCGGTCAGCAGCAAATTAGAAAGGCTGCCTTGGACCTGACGCAATCCCCATCTCTTGAACCATAGCAGGTCATTAATGAAGCCAGACGGGGCCGTGCATGTGTGGGAGGCCCGCCGACATTTAGCTGCTGCAGTGGAAAGCTTTTAAAGAGAACCAGAGGTCCTTGTCAGGGCTGCCTTATGCTATCAAAATATTTTAGAATTGGATATCCATTACTCTGCTGGCAAAGAACAACACATGAGAAAAGGCCAATTTTTTTTTGTCTGCCTTCAATACAGACTTACAGTATGGAGCTCCAAAACAGACAAAAGGCTGCCAGTCAAGTAAAATTATTAAAGAGCACATGAATTAATAATACTATTAGGCAAAAGTTGAAAATTATGTGTAAAAAGAAGTAGCTTTAAATCCTACATATATCTAATGTTTTATGTTGCAGCTCGTAAAAGATAATATCTTGGAAACACATAATGGTGTCTGGTGAGTGCTAATTTACATTAACTAATTTACCTACTTTGTTAGCATTAGCCAAAACGCTTTAGCAACAGTATTGTTACGAGAGTTCATACATTAACCTTACAGCCGAATGTAATGACTGTTTGACTTACCAGCACAAAAGTCAGCTACAGTGAGGAAACTAGCTGACAAGACTTGTGCTAATTGTATATGGCTTAAAATGGGAATAGTTGCTTAGGAAAATAAAGGTAAATGACTTGCACTTGAAGTAAAAATAGGAAAACCTCAAAACCAAGTGGAAAAAAGGATTATAAAGCTTTATGTTTGTAGTTAGTTAGTTGGTGAGAAGGAGAGACCTGCACAGAAAAGGGTTTCTTGAGAATGCTATCTTTTACGTTAGTTAGCCTAATTGGTTAGCATTGGTTAGCATTGGTTAGCATGTTTAAGCTACTGTTACAAGATTTTATACAGTAACACTAAAGCACAATGAAGTGGCTGTTTAACGTGACTACAAGCCTTTTCAGCTTGCTTCAGCGAGGAAGCTAGCTGAAAATGCTTGTGCTAATGGTATGTAGCTCCCAATTAAGTTAGCTAGCTACATGGTCCACAGGAAACAAAGAATAGCTCAATGACTTGCACTAAAATATGACACCCAAAAAAGATTTTTTTTTAAATGAAAATCAATAAGTTTACTTCATTTTTTTTCTATTTTATTTCATCGTCATATTGAGAGAAAAAAGCAAAGGAGAAAAGAAAAACAAGGTTGTTTTTTTTTTGCCAACTGATTTAAGATAAAAATAATTCAATTTTGATTCAAGCATAATTTTTATTCCATTTCTGAGTCATCCGAAACTCTTTCACTGTCTTTCCACGGTGCTGAGGCTCAATACACAGGCGGTCTGGCGGTGCTGCTTAGTAGCAGCAGGGATTTTCTTATCAGCAAATTTTCACTATCTCTTCCTATCTCCCCGAGCATACTTTGCCTGTTTATAAACAAATCTAAGCCCGTTGAAGGAGGGCTGCTGCTCGGCTTTAAAAGCATGACAGGTCGCTTCAGTGAGATGTAAAGTGAACTTTGGTCAACCTTCAGGCCAGACAAAGCGGGACAAAATGGAAGCAGGAATTCCCTGAAAGTCCACCCATTTTATGGGCACGAAGCAGACTTTGGTCTGGTGCACAGAGGAGTGACTGTGGTCTAAATTTAGATGGTTCCAGACCAGCGGACCTTTGGAACGCGGAATCCTAAAAACCTGCGGAAAGACGGATTGTTTCAAAATGCAGTGAGGTTGCTTTACAACTACGTACAGCATTCAGGGTAGCGGTCTCTCGCCGAATCTCAGCTTCCACGGAGTGAACTGCAAATGTCATCCATTTCTCTCAACAGCCCTCAAAATCAAATACATCCCTGTCTGTATTTTAAAGATAGATGTTTTCTTCCCTGTTTTGACTCTCAATAGATGGTTCCATGCTGCGACCGCAGAGCCGTTTGCAGCTGGACTCAGACCTATTTCTGAGCTGATGTCGACAACGCCAAAGCCAGAGGCAAGCGGGGGAAACCAGGCGACCTGACCACATCGCTTCCAGGAACACAACTGCACAGTGTTCTCCTCAATTTATGTCCGTTTAATTGAGCCAGCTATGCATAACGACGAGCTACAAACAGTGGGACAGAGTTTGGCCTGCACATGATAAACAGAGATAATTTTCCAGTGAACTATTTGGCACTGCAGGCCTGGAGTTCAAGTTTTTTTCCCTTAGAAATTATCTTGGATTAACCTTTGAGAGGAGGAAAAGTTTTCTAGTTCGATTTTGCCATCCAGTGGGATTTAAGGACATTGTTTCAGTCTGATTCTCAAGAAACAGTTAGTCACCTCGTTTGACCATGAATCTTCAGGAAAAGCTGTCAGGCCTCAAAGGCCTGGTCACACACTCCCACAGCAAGCGCCGCTACAAAGGCGACCTCACATTGGACATGATCAGCCCTCCTCTGGGTGACTTCCGCCACACCATGCACGTGGGCCGCGGCGGCGACGTATTCGGGGACACCTCGTTCCTCAGCAACCACGGCGGCTCGGCCAACGCGAACAACGGCGAATCGGATTCTATTTCCAGCCCCGACAACAAGATCGGGGCGTTCTTCTCCAGGACGCTCCGGCAGATCAGGAGGGGCTCTGACAACCGTCCCAGAGAAGTGTCCAAAGATCTGTCGCCGCCGCCGCCTCCCGTTTCTCCCATCATCAAGAACGCCATCTCCCTTCCCAGGCTGGATGTGGACATGCCTAATGGGAGTCCCACCACCAAACTGCTCTTCGGCAGTTCTCAAAGCACGCCAGATGAGAAGAAAAGCTCTTATGGTGAGTCTTAAAGCTGCTTTCATCAATATTGTGTATGTGAGGAATTATTCCCAGACTTTCCCTCAGCTATAGAGATTTTTAGCGTCTTCAAGCTCATTGTTTCAGTTTTACCTGCCTTAACTTTACCGTTTGGTTGACCTTTATTTCCAAATGCAGTGGGCAGTAGTTTTCTGAAATTCATTTCAGATAAACCCACTGTAGTACGATACCTGTCAAGCTCCAAATGACAGGCTGAGTTAGCCATTAGAGGAGCAATTAGCCAGTCAGAATTCTCCTCAGGCGTTGGTGGAGACCAAAACAGAGCTAAAAGAAGAGAAAATATCAGTTACATTCATCAGGTGGCCAGAGACACAAGTCCAAATGATTGCTTAATGTTCTTTTTCAAACAATTGCACAACACGTTTGCCCTACTCACTTTAATAGGTATTCACAGCTTCTTTCTGCCGCCTGTAAGTGGTTTCAGTCAATCCGTTAATCTGTTTCTGCTACTGGATTTACTGCCTGAACTTGCTGTATTCAGTATGTGTAGGTGGAGATCATAGTGTCAACCCAACCTTATTGCTGTTATTCAAGATGCACTGTGACCTTAAACGAGGCCTTTGTGCGTGTTAGATTCTTTTGAGATGAATTTCACCACTTGAAATGAATGAAAGAAGCTTTTGCTCTTGAATTCTGAAGGTCTTACACCAGCTGTTTTGGATCAGTGAAAAACTCCCGTACATCTTCACTGGAAATTTCCCAACATGATGACACATAGTCTATTTTTTTCTTACCAGTCATTCAAGGATAAAGAAAAGTACATCATCAAATCCCCCAAATGGTTGCAGAGATTAAGGGTAGATGTTTTCTGCCAATTAAGTGGCACCGCTGGTAAACATAATGAAACACGCGAGCAAAGGTCAGATGAGTTAACCAGCGTTCACTGGAAGCTACAGAGAGGCGCGAGCATCTGTGGAGCTGCAGTGAGACTCAGCCGTCAGTTCTACCTAGTAATCAAGACAGATTTGCCCCAGATGTCCTTCTGAATCACCTTGGCTCATTATCAGCAGCGCTCGCACTGATAACACACACAGATCCAGACAGTGCTGGCAGCAAGCTGTCTGAGAGGCTGTTTGAATGACCCACATTAACACCACAGGCATGGCTCACGCGGTCTGACCTCCCGTGTGTGTGCATGTGTGTGTGTGGGCGTGTGTCTGAAGTCCGTAAGTGCAGCACAGAGGAAAGTTCATTTCTTGTGCTGCATTTTACAATATCACTTAATTCCATGCATGACAGTCAAAGAAACAGTTTGGACATACGCTCGTGTCGAGGTGAGACTGATAGGCTGCCACTTAGCCAGGGGACAGTTAGCTTGAGTTAGGATAAACAGCTAACAGCGAAACAGCGAAACAGCGAAAACAGCGGTCTCCTGTCAAACAACAGCCGGTAATTTTTTACTTTTTTTTCATCACATGTTTGTACAAATTTAACAACAAGATGAATAACTGGACTTTATTTAGGAGAAAGCAAAGCTAGCTGTTTGACCCTGCCCTCAGTCTTTATGCTAAGCTAAGCTAACCACATTCTGGCTCCAGGTTCATATCCAGCACAGGCCTACAGATATCATAGTGGTGTCAGTCTTCACATCTCACTCTCGCTAAGAAAACCAATATGATATTTATGTAAACGTATTCTTTTTTTTAACTATCTGAAAGGGATAAGAATAAGGTTAGGGTTAGGGTATCTTTTATGTTTTACAAAAAAAATTGGATTGTTATTAACCAAATTAGTTTGTGTGTGCATTTATAATCTAACATCTTCAACAAATATCATAAAACACACTTACTTTTGTAGTGATAACTGAAGCTAGGCTACTTCCCTCCTTTAAATGACACATTGGTTGGAAGAGTCGTCAGGTTTTCATCCAACCAAATCTTCCATGTGCCGATTTCAAAGATTACGTCTTCCTTACTCTCTGGTTGAAGTGTGTTAATCTGTGAAATCAGACGCTGTTTTCTTTGGTTGGTATGAAAAACCTCCAGACTCCGCGCGGCCCTTCATGGCTGGCATTGAGAGGTGCTGTGGTAATTTTACCCGTTCGGGTCATGAAGGCGGCAGTGTGTGAGTGTGTGAGTGTGTGACTTGTTAAGTGATCTGGCAGGCGCGGGAAGATGATTCACTGTTAACTGCGTGGAACAACTCAGCACTTTGCAGGAAGGGAGTTTGCTGGCTTGTCACTATCAGGACGGGGTTACACTGCCCCCTGTTGGAATTGTTTGAGAGGGTGACTCATAATATTCTGGATTAATTCAGTGTTTGAGATATAGGAGATTGTTTTCAAATACATCATCTGGACTCTGTGCCATTAAGGTTTTGGATCATATTCTGCTTACTTCCTGTCGATGTTTCCTTGTGCCCAGATGTTAATCTATAACTTATTGTGTTCCTCTATGGTGTTTTCCCTTCTCCATACATGCTGAAAGGAAAGGTTTGACGTTTATGCGAAATCCGCTTTGTTGCTGGGAGCTGGATGAGAAAATCAATATCATCCTCATGTCTGTAAAGTCAATATGGAGCCGTTGCCAGCGGCTATTCAGCGTGGCTCAGCAAACAGAGACCAACTGTTAAAAACAATCTGCCTCCCATCGCCTCTAAAGCTCACTGTTTAACCTGTTACATCCTGTTCAGGGATGGACCAGTATGTTTTATAAGGGCCAAGGAAACCGATAACCGATATTTTAATTCATTTTAGAATTACCAGTGATGGAATGGAATTTAACATACGGTTATTTACTCAAGTATTCTGCACTTTACTTGTGTAAATCCTTTATCTGCTATTTAATCTGCTACTCCACTACATTTTGGAGGAAAACTTTGTACATTATACTCCTCTACATGTACATGTTAACTTAGCTTACTAGTTACTTCAGATTATTCATTTAGTCTTTCGGCAGTCGGACAGGAAACACTGATTCTGATGATTGGAGAAATGCTCAGTGTCAGATCAGATGATCGGCCGGGCTGATAATTGGCCAATCCCTAATCCTTTTTGCTTAGCCATGCACAAAAGCTGACAGAAAAACAAGAAGCTGTCATTGTATAAGGGGTTGCTGGAACATTTTAAGGCCTTGTCGCCATAAATTGGGAGACTCCAAGAAGCCAGTGCTCCCTCCTTTTTGTATGAATTTGTATGAATTAAGGAAATGCGATATAATGCGCCGATACTTTAGCTTTAAATGCAGGTAGGTGGTTTTTGTTTACCTCTGGACAGAACCAGGCTAGCTGTAACCCTCAGACATAAGCACATTTCCCCAAACTGTTGATGTATTCCTTTAAAATGCAGTACATAAGACAAACAACAAAATACCTTTGACTGTTTTTTTTTTAAATGTGCTGATATCTGTGTCTCCTCAGGTCTCGACTCTGGCTTCGTCACTCTGCCTCGTCTCTCCCGCTCTGAGCGCCAGCAGCCTTCCATCTCCCTCCCCATTTCCTGCACCCCTAACATCCACCGCGGCTCTCTGACCGACCCCACCGACGCCATCTTATCCACCTGCTCCGCCTCCATTCTGACCTCTGACCCCAAGCCCACCACCACCGCCTACTCCGACTCCCTTCCTTCCCTCACCTCCCTGGACACCTTCACCTTTGACCTGGGCCCCTCCCTCATGAGCGAGGTGTTCGGCCTGATCGACGGCCACCACGAGGAGCACGGCCACGCCTGGGAGGGAGAGGAGGCGGGCTCAGCGTGCGGGCTGACCACCGAGGGATCAGAGATGGACTCGGCCACCATCTCGTATGTGGATTCGCTGTTGCGGGAGGACTGCGGGGGCGGGAAGAGCCCGCATCAGGTGGAATGGGAGGAGGAAGACGGGAGCGTGACGGGGGTGAACGGAGTCGGGCTGTCTGTTAAAGTGCCTGACGTGGTGATGGGATCCCCTGAAAGAGTGAGGCTGGGGATGGGGATGGAGAGCGAGCGGTTCCAGAGCGCTACAGACGTGCTCGCACGCCACTACGGCGGCAGCCTCTCAAAGGGACAGAGCAGGATGGCGGCGGCAGATCCAGAGATGATGATCACCAACCAGGCGAAGAAGAGTATGTCCTACAGTTACATGGACGACGAGGATGAAATCAAAGTCTGAACCGAGCAAGTCAGAGACGCCGCGACACTAAAGAACAAAAATATTCATTTGAATCTCTGTTACTCTGATCAAATCAGCCATCTAAAATATATTTTACGGTCAGAGGCTGGCTCTTTCGACAGGATTCTACAATGTGAATCCAGTGTCGTCAATGTTGGATCCTTTACTTTTATACAATCGTGCTTCGAGGATGTACAGTTCCGATGCCAAACTGTTGCTGAATGTATCGAAAAGGAGCAGAAGACTTTTTAAAAAAGGTCATGACTGAAACACAGTGGGGTGCGAAGAGGCGCGGGGAGAGTGAGGATGTGCCAGCGAACGTGTTTTAAGATCGTGTCAAAGGAAACACCAGCTTTATTTACTCGACGCCCGTCATTCACTTTATACTTTACACACTTCCTCACACGCGAGGGGGAAAGAGTCCAGGTCACTAATGAGAACACAAAGAGGAAGTGGGGATTAGAGAAATATATTTAATCTTAATACAACCTTCTTTTTTTTTACAACCTCCACTACCATCTCCTGTCAGCGTTTCACTCAGGAATACACTACCAGGAAAACCAAAAAAAGGGAAAGAAGAGATCTGGAATCTCACACCTCCAATCGATAAACCAGAGAGATTCGAACATCTCAGTGATTATACTACATGGACTGAGGGAATATGACAAGTATTGCCGGTATTTGCTAGCTGCAACTAAAGCCTAAATCATATAATTGCTCATTGTATGCTGCCAAACTTTCTATATAGATACCCTGTGCACCTTCTATGATTATGAAGTCCGACTCCTGTATTGCTTTTTATGGAAGAATTGTCATTTATATGTTCTTTTATACAAGTGTACATGAAGATTTCGACTGACCTCCTATAAATATGTACTTACAGTAAGAGCACCTGCAGTACGCAGTGCAATTCACATTCATATGCTGCAGTCAGTACCAATGATATACTATGATGATATAAATTGACAATAAAAAATGTTTTTAGTTACGTTGAATTACCATTTATTAACACACTGTCTCAGGTTTCACGTTTAAGGTTGGTATAGAGGAATATTATACCCCAAAATCCTCAAAGGTAAACCTGAAAAGTTATTTCTGGTCACTATTGGAATCTTTTAAATCATTTCCCTATACTTAATTAGCCCGTATGAATGCTAATTATTTTGTAGACTGATGGTAAAATCCACCCTAAGAGCACCACAACTGACAATTTGTTTTTCAGATTCATTTATTGTGTAGCTGTTTTTTTGTTTTTTCTTTGTTTTTTTTTACCAGAAAGACTCGCTTTCCAGCACGAACTTTGCATTCTGGGAAATACAGTGTCAGTAACACAGTAAACACACAGTAACTGAAGAATAAATAAAGGGTGTTGGTTACAGAAACATTGGTGGACCCCAAAATTAACTAGACTGCGACACTCCGCTACTTCGAGTACAGAGAGGTATTAAACAGCAGATTAACAATATTTTTAAAAAATGCACATGTATCGAAGGGAATTTCTTTTTTTTTCTTTTTTTTACAAAATACACAAATACGTGTCAGCCACTTGTAGCCAACCAGGCAATTAAACCTTGCATGTTTAAGAGCAACTGAACAGCAGGGTTAGAAAGAAATGTAGTCATGTTTGCACCTGCAGCCACACCCACCAGGGATGTCATGGAGTAAACCACTGGAGGTCAACAAAGACAAGACAAAGTTCCTCTTTAAGAACTACGGCCAGAAAATGTACACTATTACTGGATGGCACATACATTTTTCTCACTGTGCTATAGATGAAACCGCTTTTGGCTGCGACGGAGGAGGAAGAGGTGGAGGGCAGTTCGGGGCTTTGAGTCCAGGCTTTTTTGGAGGAGGCTTCTTTTGGCTGGCCTGCTGAGCTCTCGGGGCTGGTACGGGCTGGGTCCTCGTGTCCGTGCTCGCCGGGGCTGCGGCTGGGAGCGGAGGGGCCTGGAACCTGGGTGGTGCTGGCGGTCTTTGTTTAGAGAACTGAACCGTCACCTGCTCGTTAGCTTGGTTGGCTTTGGTTACGGTGAAGGATCTTTTCGCTGTGGGATGAGAAAAGGGAAAACGGAGAGATTATCAAGAAGCCCCCTCAGATGACCAGAATAAGAAAAGGGTCGTGATGCACAACAGTCACCTGCAAGAAATGTATTGTGATAAGTAACGCAGTTATCACTCAGGATCGTATTAGGGTTTTTAGACCACCACTATTCTGTTCTCAAGTTGAAGGAGGGAAGTCTAACATTTGTCAGACTGACTGTGGTCAAAGAGTGCGGCACTGAAACTATATTTTGTCAGAAAACCAACTTGGAACACAGCAATGTACAATGTTGGTGTACACCGTTGCTTAACACAAAGTCAGATGACATTAAAAGTAAAGAAAGAAAGAGTTTGTCGTGGGAATCAGCTAGTCAGACAAACATGTCAGGATGAGATGACTGAGAGGTAAATAAGGTTTACAACAATGTGGGAGATGACGCATGAACGAAGAGAGTGATATTTTGGTCAGTGGTCTGAGACTTCCTGTTTCCTGTGTACTTCCTGGTTGTTGCAGCGAGAGCAGTGGATTTATTTTCTCTCTGTCAGCTCGGCTTGACCCAACGAGCCGCCACTTTGACTTTGCGAGAGGAAAAGGGCCGAAGTAAATAATCTGAACAGGACATTACACAGTAGAAAACATACTGTATTAATAATGAGACATGCTTTTCGCCCCAAGCTTGAAAAACAACTATGAGAGAAAGGACTTCTGCTATTGTAGGAAAAAAAGTTTTTTGGTTTTTTTTCTTCTGTGGCTTTGAAAGGAACCTTACGATATCTGAGAAAACCCAGATGATCTCATGGTGATGTCATCAGGGTTATCTTGGCTTGGGTTTGACACTTCAGATTTCTAACTGAAAGTCTGTGTTGTTAACCCATGGGGTTAGGTTTGAAGAAAGTGAACACTGACCAGGCAGGAAGGGTGTTACAAATACAATTGATTTGCATCATGGGAAATGTAGGATCCAGTGTTTTGGGTGCTACAGAGAAATCAAAATGGGGATTTCTCAACCCCCCCCCAAAAAACAGCTCTTGAGAGTATCCCTATTCAACAATGCCGTGTGTCTCTGAACAAGGTCAACATTTGGGGTTTAGACAGCCATTGGGCACAGTGGACTCTGACTTACGTTTATATGGTGAGCTGATCTTCACAAGTGCCCTGGGAGAGTCTGGTGGGGCCTCGAAAATTGGCTCCAGCTGGCCCTGATCCGAGCTCTGCCTCTGGGTGGGACTCCTGATCTGACCTGTGCTTGGTGCTGGTCCCGTTGCTTTAGGAAGCGGGGCTGGGCCCTGGTTTGCTGCTGAGCTACAGGCAGTGGAAGTGTTGGAAATCACAACCGGGCAGGGATTGACAAAGGGTGAGCTGCTGGAGGTTGTGTTTTGATGGGTTGGTGCTGCTGTCTCAACCACGGGGCTGGCCCAGGTGGTGGTGCCGCTGCGACTCACAGAGCCAGATTTCACCAGGAAGAAGCCACCACTGTCCTGAGAAGCTGTGCTGGTAGAAAGAAATAGACAGTGGTTAATGTCTGTTTAACTATATTGGAATGAGGTCCAAATATAACAAACAACCGTCTCTTGCTGCCATTTGGAGCCATTAGTGTGCAAACCCAGGGCAGAATTAACTGTCTAACCCTTTTAGAGCAGTACCTGTTTGTCTTTGAGAGAGGGAGGTGAAATGAGGAGCAGGAGGAGGCTGTGGATGAGGAGGAGGACACTGTCCTGCTCAGCTTCTCCCTTTCTGACATCAGAGACTGTGTAACAGGAGGTGGCAGGGTCTCTTCCGGGATTTCAGGAAGTTCTGGGATCTCAAAAGAAACAGCTGCCCGAAACGAAGTGAAAAAAAAAAAAAAATCTAATTAATGAGAGCTGCGTCAAATAAAGAACATTTCATTTGAGAATTTGCCACCTGTTGAATTCATAACCAAAGCAAAAAGAGAGCAGCATATCACCAGAAAAGTAGCTAGTTAGCTCAGTTAGCCATGCAGCTAGGAGTCCAGAATGAACCATTTTTTTTACTAAGTTTTGAATCTTTTCAACCAGAATTCTTGAATTTTGGCCCCCATAAAGCATATTTCTAGGTCATCACACCTCGGGGATTATTTGAGAAGTTATGTCTCATAATCAAGAAAATAAAATGGCATTACTAAAATGCACACATACAAACATACATCATCCTGAGAAGTGACTTGTCTTAAAGAGTTAAACATAACCCTAACCCTAGCTAAAATTGAATAATTTTAGTTTAGCTTGTGCTCATTTGGTACATATTGCTAAATCAGTTGGATTTAAACAAGTTTCCACCATATAATTATTATTTACAACTAGTAAATACACAATGCAAAGAAGGCGGGAGAAACAAAGGTGCAAATAAGACCCTACAGTTAATTTAAATTGTCCAATCATTTGACTGGTTGTAATGATGTTGCCATCTTAGCGATTGAATTTGAAAAGAACAATGTCAAATAGAATTTAACTAGATGAAATGCAAAAATGACGTTTTAGTTGCAAAATCCACGTGGTAATAAACCAGAATAACCCTTTAAAGACTGAACGCTGATGTCACATGAAGGGGTACATCAGTGTTTGGTGTTTGTACCTTCGGGGAAGAGGCTGGAGCTGTGCTGAATAAGGGGCTCAATGACCGTCACCACCTGGACGGAGGAAGCTGACGCCATGTCGAACAGAGCAGCTTCTCTAAAGAGGCAGAGGGGTGGAGAAGAAGAACACGTGGGACAGAGAAAAGTAATCACGTTAATCAGGAGTTATTGTAAGACAAATTTAACCAGGGTGTCACTAAAGTAAAAACACTTAGCTACTTGGCTTGAAAAAAAACAAAAAAAAACAACTCTTTAAACACTGAGTGAGTGTGCAAACAATGCAAGAAAGTGTGAGCCGAGCATACCAGCTGTCAGTCAGTCGGCTAACAGGAAGTTGCATGTGCTGATGAAATGATTTGCTATTATTCATCCCTTCACATGAGGACACAAATGTGATGAAAGAGGATGGAGCAGGCGGGACAGGGAGCAATGTATGAATGTAGAAGGGTCAAGACGGAGAAGTCATGTGATCGCAACGCACCCTTCGGCTCGTGGCCAGAGTAGATTGGGCCCCAGGACGATGGCGATGTTACTGGGCGTCATCTTGTTTACAGCCTGCTGCTCAGACAACAGAGACAAGAACTGGACCAGGTACCTGACAGGGAGAGAGAGGGGAAAATATAAGTAGACTTGGGAGAAAGGAAGGAAGTCAAAGAGGACTGTAAAGATTAAACATTAATGCTATCAGATGAAGACTGAGACATCCAAATGGGGTGATTTTAATGTTATGAAGGTGTAATCTGTAAAGGTTTCGCAGGTAGCTCCACAAAAATCACCATAGTAACCAACAACTGCTGCTCTGTGCTAGCTATCCCTGGCTGTAGCTAGCTACCGTTAGGTGATTAGCCCCTGGCTCAGTTAGCCAAAGAGCAGTGACACTATTGTCAAAACACTATTGTCTCTTCACACTCTTGCTAATGTGAGTTAATATCTGGACAATTCTAGCCATATCTTTCAAATTGCTGCTTTAACCTGTTTCTAATCAGTTTTTTATTTACCAAACTGATGCTAGCTGCTCTGCGAGGCTGTAGCGTACTTAGGAGCAGGGTTGCTTTGAGCTAAATGCTAACACGCTCGCAATGACGATGCTAACATGCTGACGTTTGGCAGGTATAATGATTGCCGAGGTCGCCACCCCAGCTTGGATTGTTAGCATGTAGCGCTAATGAGGGTTTCGCTAAAAATCAAACATTTCAACCACAAGGTGGCGCTACAGGAAAAGTACTGGGGATCTCCACAGTCATTCAGTTCTCTGAGGAGCACAAATGTGTTGGTTTGATATTGTTGGGATGTTTCAGTTGTGACCAAAAGAGGAACAATCGCTATCCATGAGCTGCGAGTGTGGCCAAAAATGCATTCCATTGAATTTGAATATGAGAACGTCTTTCTTTGCACCTGATGTACCGATCCCTCTGAGATACGTTTTTTGCCCAAGTGACGGTAAAATGTAACATTTTGTCATGTCGTATTCTTTTTTTTTTTAGATGTACACTAGAGCACACACCTGAGGTTGTTGTAGTTTTCAGGTGGCAGTCTCTTCAGAAGTGCTTTGAACTGCTCCAGCTTCTCCGTCAGGTCTTTTTCTCTGTGGAGGAGGAAACGAAACTCAAGAAACAGGCTTGAGACCGCAGTTAGGTGAGAAATAAACCTTGTCGATACCATACACACCCCGCTGCTTTGAACCAGTCACTGTAGAGTTCAAAGGTCATTAGAGGTTCGGGGAGTTCTCGCAGGTAACACTTCAGGGCCCCTGTCACCACACATTCAGAGAGGAATCATCACAGGATGCTATTAAACAAGCTGAGGTCATATGTTCATTTAATTACTGCCCATTTTTGTGTTGTCGGAGAGCTGGTTAAAATAAGCCATCCATGACACTATGTTGCTATGTTCAACTCGTGAAAGCGTTCACATTACTGTTCTAAAAATTCTCCGGCACACAGGAAATTAAGCATTTTACATTACTGGAAGCTGCACCAGGGGCTGTATGTGGAGCACACAGAAGAGGAAGTGGGTAAGCTAGAGTGGGCCGTGAAAGTCACATTGGCTGAACAGTGCCCACAACAGAAACTCGAACGAAAAAAACAACAGAAACGGGCACATCATTACCGGCCACGGCATGAGGGTCCATGCTGAACTCGCTGTGGTCCACAGTTTCTTGATCCAGGCAGTTCTTCAGCCTCTTCACCACCGAGGCTGCCGCTGCCAGGCGGAACAGACCCTGAGGGAAAAATCAGTGATTACGTTTTTTTCTTCTTCTTTTGTTAATGATTTGATGAAGATTGATTCAATGACCTGATTAGGTTTAATGGGCTTTCAGTCATGACCAGATGCAAAGACGGAAACCACAGCGCTGCTCGTCAAAAACACTTCACAGCCATTAATATATGCATATTACATACGTCACATACTGTATGTCACACACATAGTGATCTAGTAACATGGTCCAGACTGAAATGTGAACTGGTGAATGTGTTGAGGAATTTATGGTGTTTGTTTCAGTGTGTCCAATGCTGAGGTCTGGACACTCCAGTCAGCCTCAGCTGTACTTGTGTTTAGCAATAATTAGCAATTGTTGGTATGCTAACATGCTGAACTGAGGTGCAACTCATGGTGCACATGCTTCGATGCATGTTAGCAATCGTCGCCGTGAATATCGTAGCACGCTACATTTAGCATTTAGTTCAAAGCAGCACTGTGCCAGCGCAGCTTATCTTTGAAATTGTATCCATGAGCAAAATGTCCACTAGCATGCCCTGAAACATACAGGTAAACTCAACTGTATGGACAAGGATACCTTTCCAGTGCCAAGGTTTTAAATAATTATTAATTTTTTTTACATGTTTGTTTTGCATTTTGTGTTTTGCTTCCTTGTTTTAGCTTTTCTAAATCTGGGCTTCCTTGTGTTTGGATTGACCATTGACCTCTTTGTCTGTGTGGGACGTCAGGAAGGAATATATTAAGTATTAAGTGCATCCTAATAATAAATGAATGAATGGATTAATGAATGAATAAATGAATGAATGAATTAATAAAAATGTCAAAGCACTTTGGATAATCAGGTTTTGAAATGTTTTATATGAATAAAGTTATTATATTATTATTATAAGCCTAGCATCAATAAGCATTTGATGTAATTGTGGTCTGCAGACCGGACTCGTGTAAAACACATCTATATACTGGGGTGGTGAATGAAGTGAAAGTACAATTTGAATGTGATTTATGATTATCTGTGTGAACTCCGACCCCGTCAGTCCTACCTCCTCTCTCATGCCCGTTCTGAGCAGCATGTGAATACACTCCTGGATCGGCACGGCGATTTCTCTGTCGCTTTGAGACAGATGAGACAACAGAGGCTCCCCGTAGACCTTCTGGTTGGAGAGGTTTAGCGGTGGCCCTGCGGAATCAGATAAGCACAAAGAGGAAATAAGCACACATGCAAGCAGAACACATGCTATCATTCACATGACAGTGCACCAAATAAAAATGCACAGACTGCTGCGAGGTATCCCCACCTTTCTGGCTGTGATTCTCTTTGAGCTCGCTGATGTTCTTGTTCAGGAACTCGTGTGAATTTTTGTGGTACTCTGCTTGCAGCTCGAGAAGCTATAGCCAGAGAGACAAGAGAGGTAAATCTGAAATGAGATGAATATGCAGACTGTGTGCATTTTTTTCCCTGTGAGATGAGGTTATTATCAACACACTCAGGGGAAAAAGTCACAACTGCGACTCACGCGGATGAAGTAGTTGGCGTAGTCTTCTTCCTTAGTTGCAAAGTGATACAGATCTGCAGAGTATTGGTCCTGCACAGACAGGGAAGCAGAGAGGTCAGGGGTCAAGACTAGGTTCAATGCCTTGCAGTGGATGCTTGCTACAAAAGAAGGAAACTCTGGTACCTTGATGCTCTCCAGCCTCCTCCACGCTTCTTCCACTTCCTCCCTGAGCCCATCCTGCTTTGCCTGGGGACCTGTGCTGGCCTGACTCCTGAAAACGCATACAAAAATATACGTAATGTGTACTAGAATCTTTTGGTACACGCGTAGACTTAACTGAGTCCGCGCAGCTCACCTGCTTCTTGCATTGTTCCAGTCTGTGGTGAGCTTCGCAAACTGCTTCTTGTTCTTGAGAATCTCTGGTAAATCGTCCTGGAGGGAAAAGAGAACAGACGTAAAACAGTGGGGGCTTTAATTTGTCTCATTCCTCTGTGGAGTTTGTATATTCTTCTGTTCCTGTGTGGGTTTGTCCTCTAGGCTTCCTCCCACAGTGCAAAGACATGCACGTTAGGTTTACTAGCAACTCTAAAGGTACGTCTGTTTTATTTCCTCTCGCCTAGTTGTGATTATGTTTATTCAGGCAGAAGGAAATGTGCAACAATACAGTTACACGTGTGCAAATTGTGCACTTCAAGATAAGTACATACCGAGGATGGAAAAAAAAAAATGACACAAACACCCAGAGCGCAACCAAAGCACTGCAAAACCAAACCAACCAGTGTAATAAATAGGACAATATAAATTCACACACGAAGTGCAGCTGTGGTCATGTGAAGCGCGGCGATCGGAAGTGTAATATTAGCTTGTGCTGTTAACAACATGCAGTCACTCGCACCTCGCTGAGCTTGTTGAGGGGCTCCAGAACGGCCTTCTCCACTTTCATCTCAAAGTCCGCCAGCATGCTGGCCAACATCTTCTCCATGAAACAGCACATCTCCAACACCCTCCTGACACACAAGGAATTAAAAGATTGTAAAAACGCAGGAGGATCTTGCACATTCCAGAGCTAAACGCCAGTAAACCTGGTAGCTCTAGCAAAGCACAGACACTACAAATAAAAGACATGACTGGTGACAAAGGTCACCAACTGTAGACTGTGAGTGGGATCCTCTTTCTTTTTCATCCAAAACTGAAAGCCAGCGTACTACAGTCACGAGGTTTTTCACATGACTGCAGTCAGTTGTTAGTTATCAGGTCAAGAGCATGAATTGATGGATGGATGTACTGCAGAGGATAAAACCTGTCACCTGATAGAGGACTCTGCATCGAAGTCTTTGAGGCTCTCGGCCATGCTGATGGACAGCAGCATCAGGGGGAGCTTTTTCTGTGGAGACAGAAGCAGATGTAACACCCGAAAGCAGCCAATCAGACGCCTCTCGTCCTCCAACCTCCAGGAGACAGCACTTTCAGTACCATTCGTTTTTCGGCGTCCAGCCCCTGCTGACTCTGCATGCAGCCCTGCAGCTTCTTGTGGAGGACCTGAGCCGCCTTCTTGGCCGGTTCCACCCGCTGCTCCACCTTCATTCAGTTGGAGACACACAATCATGCAGCAACACTCAGAGCTGAAACTACGTGATCTCTTCACCCGCAGAGCTTGTGCATGTGTTCGGGTCTGATGTTTTAAGAAATGACCCTTTGGTTCGTTTTCTAATGTTCATTTTGACTTCTAGTGTCCCTTTTTCTTTATGCAGAATACATTTTCCATTCTCAGCCACGTTACAGTTGTAAATGGTGGTGTGGTGCTGGTGATCGAGCCTGTCAGACTGAATTCAAATGTAACACAGCGCAGGTAAAGCTAGAAAGTAATCACACACTGATCCTAATTAATTTAGAGGAGAGGTAGATGCTGTAGGGATAAAGCAAAATGTTTTGTTGTCTCACCAAAACCAGGTCCTCATGGAGAAGATCAGTGGCATCTTGTGTCCTGCAGAGGTGCACGTTTTGTTGGTTAGTGAGTACACAGGTAAACAGTTCTGGACCACAAACAACTGGTTGAAATGTATCCAGCAACAATATGATGTTCAAATGTCCTTTCATAAAAATGTAGGGCCTAATCATAATGTATCATTTATCATTATTTTCAATATCAGTTCATCTGAGGATCATTGTCTCCATTTCTGTATTAGTCTATAAAATGTCAATTGTGAAAAAACATCCCTTATAATATCCTTAAGCCACTGGTGATGTTGTTGTTGTTTTACTCAACGGTCCAAAGCCTTTACAAAATACTCACTTAATAACAGATTAACCAAAAAAGCAAGGAGTCATCTGCTGAAATTAGAGGATGGCTGCCAGTTTTGCTTGAAATTGATTTAGAGGAACATTTATCCACTTTCTTGTTTAACGTTTGATGAGAGGATTGTCACCACTCTGGTGCCTGTATGTATGTAAATAGCTAACCAACTACTACTAACAGCTAATATCCTGCTACTAGCAGCTCTAAATCTCACTAATTAAAGGTGATTCTGGAGAAACCTTGACGCCTCCGGATAGAATTTATTGAGAAATACCTTCCCGAAGTGTTCGTATTTCACAACCTGGGTATGAGACTCAACAACCAAATATATTTCTCCAGCAACCCCTTCCCGACCTCCAACACATTATGTCTGATTTGTAATTTGTAAAAAAAAAAAAAGAAGAAAAAAGACAAGTTGTGGTGTTACACAGTGTTATGTGCAGACTACTTCTCTCTACTTTTTTTCTTCTATTTCTTAAATAAGCCAACGGGATACTAATATTACAAAAAAGAAAGTAGTTTTGTTTTTTTTAAATGTTGAACTATTCCTTTAAACAGCTATTCAAGTTATCAAAATTGTTGCCAGTTATTTTCTATGACGACGGACTTTTTATCCACCAACAAGTTGTTTCATCTCTACCATCACTGTTAAAAGTCATTCGTCAAGCATAATGTGAAGCATTTGCTGCTTCTCAGATGAGACGATATGTTGTTTTTGCTCTGTTTTATGATGCTGTAAATAAAACATCTGTGAATTTTGGACTGTCTGTTGGCCCTCTTAAGAAGGTTTTGGACAGAAATGAGCAGCATGTGTCTTTTGAAAGTTCTGTCTGAAGATAATAAGAACACAATGTGTGGTTAAGCAAGTACTCAGATCCTTTACCTAGTGTAAGTAAAAGTAGGAATTTATCCATAAAGACGTCTAAAGGAGCATAGAATGGAAATATTCAAGTAAAATACTTATGCAATTAGGCAATATTTAAGAATTTTTAGTTGAGAACATTCAAACATTAACTGAAATTATCAGAAGAATGCAAACAAACAGCAGCTTTGACATGATGACGTCTGCGTGTTATGTTGCAAAGCTATCTAGCGAAGTTGGCATGCTAACCGTCTGGCCCAATCCCAACTGCTAGCTGCACAGATAACTGATATAACTAGCCGGGGAAGCTAAAGTTAGCAGTTCGTCTGTGGTGATACGCTGCCCCCCCATTTGTTTTCAGTATGAATTTGACAGGAGGTTGTGACATATTGCACCTGTAAGTACAAAACTTCAGTAAATGTACTTACTTTCTGCCACTGTGACGCTCACAGATCCAATGAACATTGATTTAAAATGAAATATACAAACACTTAAAGAGGACTAATGCAAAGCTAGTATGTTTTCTATGTTGTATTTTCAATGAAAAACAATAAAACTACATTGCTGCGTTCATGTACTGGTGGGACAGTCTGAGATGCAGGTTTTTATAAGATATTTAGAAGCTGCCTCCTAAGAATTCAGATAATAATCAGATGAAAATAAATTATAAGCCGCTGCAGTGTCTTTGCAGTTCAACATTGAAGTACGCTTCCTCTGCTCTAGGCTCTTGGTATATCTGTCAGAGGATGTTTTTGGGCCTGACTGAGAAGTGACATGAAGCCAGTGACCTAAAGGTGGAGTGTGTGGCTGCGACTGTGCTTTAGTTCAGTGCCAGCTCTGTGAGGGGGCGGAAAGTCTTGAAAAACCAAAACCCCTTTTCTGTCTCTGCCGCCGCACACAGATTGCTTAAATCAGAAAGGGAAGGAGATGAACAGACAGGTGAAACACAGCAACCCCCATCTGAGAGCATCTTCAAGCCCGCTTGACACCAAAAGGAAGCCCTGCCCAGTTCGCAAAGAGGTCGCCTGGGCTCCACCACCTCCGACGTGTTGTTTCTCGTGAGCCCGACATCTGACGTTTCAAAACACAAAGCGGAGAACTCCCCAGTGTGTTTGAACCGCTCGTCAGTTCCCCTTCTCACTCTCATTTCTACAAAAACTGATCATTCCACAAAAAAGTGAAATTACATAAGAGCATGTGAGCAGGCGCGCTGTATTCTAACATAGGAGAATAAAAGCACCTCGTGTATAACGGGTGTAGCGAGCTGACCACAGGGACAAATAAAGAACTGACATAACAATCGGAATCAATGTTTTGTCACACATTGGGGCCTGAAAGCGATCAATTCACGCACGGTGGACAGTGCGCGCTCATCCTCTGGGTGTGTGTTTTATTTGCGCACACGTGTGTTCATCTCAACCACAGTCACAGCGCCGCTGCAGAACTGAGAACTGGGTGAAGTGCAGCAGTGGTAGCTGGAGCCCACGTTGCTCTGCTGCAGATGCACGCTGTGTAGGTTTATTATTAAACCAAGGTACGTCAGAGGTATAGAGCCAGCATGGCCTGCGCGCACACACACACACACACACACTAACACCCCTGTTGCATGCAAGCTTGTACCAAGAAAACCAAACAGGGTGTGGGTGTCGTTTTATGTCAATGTCAGTCACAGGCACTAACTTTTTAGGTCAGAGGTATGCAGTCTGTTCTGCACATATAGGTATTTGATAACAAGCTGATGAAGCTTCAATGAAAGAAAATTAATTACTACTTAATTTGTGTCAAAGTTGAGACAACCACCAACATAAACCACAAACCTGTCTTAGTCAATCTACTCAGGCTTGAACCTTTCTGGCTTTCACGCATAGAAGAGCCTGAGGTTTCCCTCAAAACCCAGGCAGCGCGCTTCACTTTAAAGAGGAACCAGCCACTGCGAGCCTTTCAGCTTTACACACTTTTCAACACCTTGTTCGCAACTGTGGAAACGAGAACAGGGAAACCAAAGGTGAATTCAACGTTTCCTCAAAAACAGAATACGGCGCTGAAATGAAAACACCTCCAGTCCGACGAGCAACGACGCACGGGAGCCAATGCGAAAGTCGATAAATGTTTTTGGCCTCCGGGAGAGCGAGTGAGCCTTCTGCGTTTTTTAATTAATGAATTATCCATCCACACATTAACACTACTGAGGAAAACTTGTATTTAGTCTCACAGCGGCAGATTTAAAGTGACCCATAACTTTGACTGAACAAAGGACACTAGCTGGGAGATGACACTTACAGGAACAGAGTATGTGACAAAAGAGGACGGGAAGGCGCCATACTCAGTTGTCAGCTTTGCGCCAAAATATAACTGACATTAGCCACCACAAGCTTAAACTAAGTGATGTGTAGTAGGGTGTCGTAGCAAAACCTCAAAGTGTACTGCATTGAGCGAGGGTACGTTTAAATGCCTGTGAATTCAACTTTTCCTCTACTGATATACTGTACTGTACTAGTACTGTACTGTACTAGTACTTAAAGTTCAATTTTATGCAGACGAGGACTTAAAATTGAGACCATCAGTCTTGGCAGTTGGTGGAAAAAAAGGTAAAAAAGCCTGAGATACGCACCAGCACACCATATTACGGCCCAAACATTAGCTAGCATTAGCAAAGTTAGCGTGAGCGAGCATTAGCAATGTTAAAGGTAGCTAGTTAGCGTGATCACTAAATTGGTGTTAGCTAGGTAGCGTTAGTAATGTTAACGTCTGCTGGCTCACATTAGCAACGCTAGCCAGTGCAACGACCCGGCGACCAGTGAAGGGGGGGAGGCACCTGATGCTAACAACAGCGCTGTTGTGCTGTAAGTGCAACGGAAGGGGGGATTCTGACATACTTTATTAGAGTATTTCCATTCTATGCTACTTTTATTTTTACTTTCACTCCACTATATATTTAAAGACTAATACTATACTTTTATCCCACTACATTAATTGGATAACTTAAATAACTAGCTCATTTTTAAATCAGATAGCTGTCTTTTCTTTATCAGAGCCAAAGTAGCACATGTTTAACTTAATTTTTTTAAACATGATCAGATACATAAAAAAAACAAACAAACAAAAAAAAAACACTGAATCTGATATACAGAAAAAAAAAGATCAGATCTGGTAATCTGTTGACTCATATGATACAATATCTACATGTACATACGTATCAGTTTTGCTCGTACTTTTGATACTTAGGTACATTTAATATCAGATACTTTAAGACTTTTACTCAAGCACTGCGCCCATGGACAACGTTGGCCAAAGCAAAATATTAAGAGGAAGTTTTTGTTATTTCTTCTTTCAAAAGTAACACTGTTGATTTTCACACACTTCCTATAGTGTGTATCTACAGTGATTGCTGTGATAACTGAGAAATTTAAAATTCATTAAGCTACGATAACTTAACCTGACATACATGATCATGTATAAATCATCAGACCTAAATCCTATCCTACACCAGAACATGCCACTTTCGGATTCACACAAGATCCCAAATGCCCTGTGAGAGCCTTGATGTGCAGTTTCAATACAACATAGTCAGAAGGAAATAACAGAATATACCAGGTCGAGGAACTTACTTTGCACCAGAGCTGAACTGCTTCAGGATGCTCAGAGACTGCCGGAGCATGCTGGCAGTGGAGTCCAACCAGCTCTTCTACCTGACCTTCTCAGCCCTGCTCAGCCTCAGGAGATATATAACCCGCTCCAAAAAGGTCCACGCAGGGTCCAGTTGTGTTACTTCATCAGGGAAAGGAGGCACAGACGAGTCTCCTCTGCCTCTGTGGTTGTTGCTTGTGTGTCTGTTTGTGTGTGCGTGATTGGCCCGTAAGTTTTCGTTCTTGTTTCAGGAGTGTGCTCTTGACACAAGCCAGTGAATGAGGAAGTTGCACATAAGAGGTGTCAGCTGTGTGGGGGGGAGGTTGCAACTACCACACTATGAGCTAAAAGTTAGATTTATTTTAAAGGCACAGCACTAACAGATTTAGCAATAAGGTGTTAACCCTGAGATCACAGAGATATAATGGCAGAACCTTTTTGTTTTTATTCATTTTCAGTAAAAAAAATTAAAAAAAACTCCCATTAGCAACAAGTGTATGAGAGGAGACCTCGCTCTATGATACTTCTGCCCAGAAATATGACATTTGCAGATTGATATTGCTTTAAAAATCATAATTTTTGCTGTATTTTGCAAAAAGTCTGCTAGTAACGAGAGTGACTCACTCTTAAAATGTTTCTCTGGCAGGTTGTACTTCTGTAAATTCCAACAAAATGTGCTAAAGAGTTAAAAGGATGTGAAAAGACCAAAAGAGGAAACTATCAAGGCTGCTGGCTGTAACTGATGTTTATTTTCAGTCAGTACAAAAATTATTTTTATTTCAACACAGCTAACCTTGAACATGGGCCTTTTTGTCGTTATCTGTTGCCTTGCCCATATTTTTTGTTAAAACCTTAATTTTTTTTTCACCTACAATAACATTATCATTATATATATTTTGGGGCCATGTGGGGGCAGCAGAAACAAGCTATGAACACAACAAATTGACATATTACCCCCTTTTATTCACAGCTTGAATTTTAAGCAAACAGTCGCAAATCTACATATCCAGCTGATTATGTGAAACACTGTCACTCATCATTCATTTATCATTCATTTTTGCTGAAATAAACTAAATGTAGAAGTAAATATAGAAATAATTGTATAATTAAAAGCCTAAATCAATGAAAAAAATACATAATTATATAACAAATGCTAAAATTCTATGAGTAACATTTAATTTGTATATCATTTATTTTCGGTGACAATTAAGCGTTAAATCAGAGAATTATTTATACATTTATTTATTTAAGCATGTTTTTATGTACTTATGTATTTAATCATTTATTTGGCCATTAAATGATACATTTGTTTATGTATTTACATATACTTACATATTTATTTATATATTTAAAGGTTCTATTTTAAAGAAACGCTGATTTTTGAGTCTCATTTTGAGGTCATCAACTACTGCATCAAATGCTGTTGCTTTGGGATGGTAGGTTAGCACAATCTAAAGTTGCTTTCTGATTTTATTTGCTGATCACATCTGTAATCTAATGAGCAATAACACTGTTTTAGCTTTTTCTTAGCCACATTTTGTAGTGTACTTTACATTCTAGATGCTGGTTTGAAACAATCTCCATAAGCTGCTCTTGCATAGGCTAAAAATGCCTTTTTCAAAAAGTGGTGTGGACTCAAGCGTCACCTATTTCAACAAGGCCTAT
>CAEMYA010000140.1:1204566-1273812 GCA_903131615.1 Diplodus sargus | reverse complement strand
AAAAAAAAAAAAAAAAAGGAGAAAAAAAATGGTTGTGTTTTCCTTATAATCCATTCTACCGGTGTCATAACATTATCTTACATAATACTTGTTATCCAACCTCAACCCTGTAACCCTGTCCATCCTCCTACAATGGTAGAGCTCCAAGAGGCCACCGTGTTCTGGGATGCTGCCCAGAAAAGTGTGATCCTGAAGGAGGGGGTGATGGAGACAGAGGGGGGAGCGTACGGCTACTTCAATGACACCCTGCTCACGTCTGGGTGGGGCGTCTTGGAGATCTGCGCAGGTCATGGTGGAATCGCACAGGAGGACGAGACCACCTTTTTCCTGGCTGGGTACCTGGAAGGTTACCTCACCGCTGGGTGGGTGTCACAGGGTCTTGTAGCGAACTGGTATTACAATAAATCTTGAGTGTATTATCTCAAACTGATTTGCTTTGAGCCCACAGAATCAGTTTACTGTCAACGGACACGCACCTGAACACATCACTTCCAACACATAGTTTATATTGTACCGACATAGTTTTTGTATGGGTGACTTTCACGTTTACCAAAGTAATATTTTAGCATGATATCTTTATTTTTACTCGAGTGTGACTTTTGGGTGTAACACACTGTCTGGGCCAGTCAGCATTTTTAAAGTGCATGTGCAGTAGTGAGGGTGCTTTTTCAGTCTCAATAGACTGTTGACTACATGTATTTACAACCACTATATAATCAACATCTATTGCATGAGTGTCTGCCCTGAAGGAGGGATCTGTCCTCTGTTGCTCCTCCTTACGTTTCTTCAATTTTCTGCCCATTAAATTTCCCTAATTTTTGTTCTTCCACTTAGAAATAGTTAATGGTTAATGTTATCAGTGTGGTCACTGTAAAAGAGGCACTACTGTGTTTGTTGGAGTTAACATATTGGCAATGCAAGAAAAGTAACTCTGTTAATATAAGTTCGGTAATTGGGTCACAGTTCTCAGCAGTGTTGCTTGTAACTTTAGTTGTGGTGTAATTCCCGGTGTTGTTCTTGTCTCTCTGCAGACAGATGTTCAATCATTACTCTAACATGTACCCCCAACTCATAAAGGATGAGAAGGTTCTGAATCCCCTGAAGAGGTTTTTAAGGTAAGGTGTTCAGTTTGATCAGTTTGTGTTCAAGATTAACACTACGTCTGCTGGAATAAAATAAATAAATAAAAGTTATTGTGTCCCCTCTTATTATACCAGAGGTTCATCCCTTTAGTCATGGGAAACAGTGAAATTTGCAAAGAACGAGAGAATTTTCAGCCGCACTGTCCCCTGTTTGCGAAGAACTATCCTAAATGCAAAAATGATATTTATTCATGTAGTGATCCTGAATTTAGTTACACAGCATAATCAATAATACACTAATTGGTAATAGAAACAACCCAAAGTGCCTTTAAGCTCTCTGAATGTCCCCCAGCAAACAGGACCAGTGGGCCAGAGACCAGGTGAAACTGAGGAGATACAGCGACCCCTTGTGGAAGCATCTGGGACTGATCCTGGCCCAGCTGGATGGACTCCATGCCGGAGCTGCACTGTGGGCCAAAAGCAAACACAGAGAGGTGTGTGCGAGTGTGTGTTGGAGAGCTGGTGAAAGAGCTGTCTCAGTATCATTTCATTCATCTGTGCCACTCGCTCTTCTCCTTCCTGCCCAGCCTCTGTCAGCGTTTGCCCTCCAGATTCTGAATGGTGTCGGCGACCTCCTGGACCTCGTCCCAGCTCTGACGCCTCGCTCCAACTCCTCCACAGGGGCCGGCGCTTTCAGGATGCCAGGAATGGGCCACTGCACTGCTCTCATCAAGGTTAGGCCAGGCCCATTTGGCTCAGGCTTGAGGGAGCACTTGGGAAGCCTCAACAGGCGCCTAATTGGTTTTATTGTGGGGCCTTGCGCATGGGGATTCTGCCTCAGAAATGTGTCAATGACTGTTAAAGGCCAATGTTTCCTCCCATTTACAAAGTGCAAATACTGTAGGAGTGAGTACACTGATTGATGCAGTGCAACCAGAAATCATAAATCATTACCTTTTATTTAGATTTTGTTTCTTTTTATCCCATTTCATAAGCGGAACCTTTATTCTGCATTTTTTCCCCTTTATTTGAAAAAAATAAAATGTTTCCTATAATTTTGAGAACAGTCTGTGTATCTGTGTATCGTATTTCTTAAAGGTACGATGTGTAGGAATTGTCCAACTGTCAAATTCACGCTCTAAACAAATGGGGGGGGCATATCACTGTACTCTAGCAGCCATTAGCTTGTTAGCCTAGTTAGCCGTGCAGCTAGCGGTCTGGAGCACTAGGGGAGTGTTGCTGTTTTTGACTGCCAGGAGAAAAAAACATTTTAGATTTTAGGACTTTAACCTAAAAAGTTTTACATAGGTAGACACGGAAATGTGCTTTGAGCAAGTGCTAATGCTAGCATGGCTGATGTTTAACTTTTACCATGTTCACCGTATTGGTTTAGTGAGCGAGGATGCTAACATTCACAAATTATAGCACCGCACTAAACACAAAGTAGAGCTGAGGCTCATGGGAATGTCATAAGTTTAGCAGGTATTTGACCATGAAGTGTCAAACGAATCAGAAGTTTGACTTGAACATGGTGCTGGATGAAAAGTTTTAAGATCAAATCAACGATTTTACAGTTGTTACTGATACAAGAGTCATTCAGTTTGAAAGTGCTGAATACATGCTCCAAACAAATGTGAAGCAGCATATCACTGTAGCATCCGTAAGCAGCTAGTTAGCCCTTTTAGCCCAGTTAGCCATGGAGCTAACGGTCTAGACTGGGAGCTTAAAGCACTGGAGGAGTGTTGGTGCTTTTTTCGACCACCAGGAGGGGAAGAGGTTTTTAGGTTTAACGGGCTTTTAAACTAAAAAGTCATACATACTGCATCTTTAACTAAAATTGTCACATTTACCAGTACTCAGACACAACATGCACACGTACCTCACATCAGCCACACTCTCTCTGTTCTCTATTTCAGGTGCTGCCGGGCTTTGAGAACCTTTTGTTTGGCCACTCCAGCTGGTACACATATGCAGCCACCATGCGTATATATAAACACTGGGACTTCAGGTTGTCTGACACACACACCGCCACTGGAAAGATGTCGTTCAGCAGCTATCCAGGTACGCGCAGATGCTTGCACAAAGAATATTATCACGCACTAGGCTGCTCACTATCGGAGGACTTGCAGGCATAAGTAAACGTGAGATTCACTGCTTGTTGATGCAACAGTGTTTTCCCCCGTAAATGACTTGAATTCTGAACAGCAGAGCTTTGTCAACCTGCAGTGCACCAAAGCACAGCCTTCTTGTAAAAGCCCCGAGCTGAGGTGAACAGCTTGTCCTTAATCCACACGGTTTCGTTTTCATCTTGGAAAAATATAAACACTGACATCAAGGACTTAACCCAAATCCTCAATGAACATTCTCCACTGAAAGTAATTCTCCTGCTAAGCGCACGGCTTAGTCAGCGATGAGGAAGCATCCAGCGCAGTGTGTGTGTGTACACCCTAAACAGAGCAGTATGAAATGTATTCCCTCTCTGTCAAGTCGGGGAAGAGGCTGAGTAATTTCGCCGACAAAGACTTGCAGAGTGGCCCACGCCATAAAAATCCTCTTACGGCCTCCATCGCCATCAGAACACAAGTGGTTTTGAAGCCGCATTTTAAAGAGCAGCAGGGGCAAGGATATCACTTCACTACATTAGAATGTAGAGATGAAATAGACCCCTGCCACTGCAGGTGGTGTGTAGCCTGCTTAAGCCGCTTTCTCTCGGACAATGGGAAACATTCAGCGCGCACAGCAGATCAGGGCCAACGGAATGAGAGAATATGCAGTATGAATACTTTATGTAGATGTAGAAGTAACGGAGGTGGAAATAATCCTCGGAATATGATTTTTATTATTGATAGCATCAGTATGGTATATTAATTGTTAATAGTAGTAACAATAGAAATATTTCTTATTCCTGTATGAAGTAATAAGCTGGTAATACTAGCAGGTATAATAATAAATAAGTATGGTATTGGCAAAAGGCAGATTGAAAGACCAATACTACACTATATCTATCTGTACATATATCATTACAGCTACCAGCCATTTAGGGGTAAACACCAGCCACACAGAGCTAGGCTAGCTGTTTTCACTGGTTTTCCTTCTTTGTGCTAAGCTAAGCTAAGCTAAGCAGCTGTTGACTGTGGGTGTACTTACTCGAAAGGCTATTCTTCTGGTGGCAGTGATCTATTTTACTTAAACCTGTAACGGGTACTTTAATGGCCACTTTTTTTGGCAGCAGAAAGAAGCTGCTGTTTTGTTTTTGCAAGAGCAACCAAATGCAAGACGCTGAGGCAGCCAGGTTATAAAACAAAAGGTGATCTTTGTTAACAAACGTGACGTGCAGAAAAATCTAAATGCAGGCAAGAGAAGGGCAGGTGACGGAAAATCCCCCAAAAATACAGAACAAACCAGAAAGCAACAGGGACGCAGACAGACTAACAAAGAGTGAGCGGGGAAAGATACAGGGATGAATACACCAGAACTGATGGATCACATGTGAGCAGGAAAAAGCGTGGGAAAGAAACAAAAACACAAAGTATAAAGCAAAATGTGACACTAGGAGAGGCTTTCGACATTAAACAAGAAATAACAAAACTAAAACTAAGGTGACTTTACAAAATTCACTCTCCTTTGTGCTCCGTTTTTGGTCTCCACCGACTCATGAGGGATCTACCCAGCTCTTTAGCTGCTAAATGCTCCACTACGCTCACCAGCTAGTCGCTAACATTATCTCCCTGCTGCTTGCTTGAAATGAGCATAAGATGACAGGACTTTGCACTGCTGATAACTAGTCATACAACCTGCATGGAAGCAGTGGGTTGTAGGCGAGAACAACAAATGATCTCATCGCAAGTCTTAAATCATCCGCCTCTCACTCTCCTCTACCCTTTGCTACTATATGACCACCACACCCTCTTCCTCCTCCTCCTCCTCCAGGCTTCCTGACGTCTCTGGATGACTTCTACCTCCTCGGGAGCGGCCTGCTGATGACTCAGACCTCCATCGGCGTCTTCAACGTCTCCCTGTTTACCCAGCTCAGCCCTCACAGCCTGCTGTCCTGGCAGAGAGTCCGCCTGGCCAACAGCCTGGCGCACAGCGGAGAGGAGTGGGCGCACGTCTTCTCCAAACACAACTCAGGTAAAAGTCCTGTTTGCAAGGATGTCGTTTGACAGGTTTTCCCTCAAAACAAAGTAGGCAAAAAAAAAAAAACAGGTGTCGCACACTTCACAGTCATATTGCATCCAGTTGAGGAAGAGTACAGGTGGATACGGGATAATTATTTGGTTTTTATCTCAAATTACTCCTCTCCCCCTTAGGCGGCACCAAATGATGAGTAGATGTTTGAAAACAAATCACAATCCATCCGACAGTCGTGACACCTCAGTTGAAACCAAGTATCAACCCCAAGGCAGGGAAAAATCTGGGAACCGCTGAAGTTAATAGGATTCATCCTTTCGAGAAGCAAGAATGTCCGTGAGAAAAATCCTGCGCCAATGCATTGAACTGATGTCGAGAAATTTCATTAGACCCGGGAAAACATTTGACTTGCTGGGGGCACAGCAGGATAAGCCACCAAAAGTTATTACATTTCTTCCCTGGGTGGACATGAATGTGTGCCAAATGACTTTTTTTTTTTAGATATTTCAGTCTGGAACAAAGTGGTTGGACTGGTAGAACAACATTGCCATTCCAGTCATGCCACTAAAATGGCTAAGATTACATCACTTCAACAAATGAACCCAGAATTGAGAGGCATGTAACTGAAATGACAAGATTTTGGTTACATTTCTTCTCATTGAATTGTTTTCAAGACAAATACTGCATACTGCATACATCTACTAACTAATCAATTTATGATCATGTACTGCATGTGTAACAGATTCAAGTTTATTTTGTTCCCTCTCATCCCTCTTATGAAAAGAGACCTTTCCTTTTATTGCCAGGGCATCACCGGGTTAGAGACGGATTGTTCCGGATGCCAGACTAGACCTTTCATGACGGTGACCTCGGTCCTGAACTGAAACCCTGGCTATGTAAAAATTCAGTAGACAAGTTTCCATAGAGATTTAGCAGCATCTCAAACAGGCCGTCCATCTCATCACACGACACTAGTGTTTGTTAATTGGCCAGCTGCTTTGATCCTTCACGTCATGTTGCTATGGCAGGGCAGAGGAGAACAGGACAGAGTGTTCTTGAGGCTGACAGTCCTCCCATCTCATCCGATCCTCTGGCAGCCGCTGAATTCAAGCTCCCTGTCCTGCTGAACTGTCGTGGTGGCCTGCAGGCGGTTAACAGGAGAGCCGTTACCTTTGTCTGTGTTTTCATTTCATCTAAACAGGGTTAGGTTAGAAATGCATTGTCCGTGCAAGCCAGTGACTCCAGAGCCAGCAGTTTACTCTGTTTTTTCCACCAGGCACGCGCAAGACTGTGCATGTTGTCTTTCCTGTGTCAGTCATAGTTTAGAAGCAACACACCTGGACTTAGACTGATAATGTCACTGTCTGATATTGTTATTTCATAAGATAAAGCCACCATACTGAAGTGGCCCAAATTGTTTATGTTTGTTTGGTCAAATCGTGTATGTTTTGTGTCAGTGCTAACTCTAAAAAGGTTTTGCTAAGTTTTTAGATTGATTCGTTTCCTTCTTGAATGTCAGGAGTGTATGCCAATACAGTATCAATGTACTTGCAAGGACTTGATGTGTAGATATATAATGTTTTCACTGAACGTTACATTGTGAGATGTTGTGTTGTTGTACTGTGTTCAAGGAAGTTTTGATATCTGGTTATTTTGATGATCAATCTGCTACGTTAGTACGACCTGGTCAGCAGCCAGATTCATAAATGTTTAGCCAGGCTAGCAGTGTGGTGCTAGGAATGGCAATGTCAGGCTGTTGGTCCATCAATTCAACATCCCAACAGTTATTGGATGGATTGCCACGCAATTCATGGTCCCCAGAGGATAAAGCCTACAGAGTCGGGTGATCCCCTGACTTTACATCTAGTGCCTCCAAGAGGTTGACATATTTGTGTTTAGTGACATATCTCAGATATACTGAGATATACTATACTGACGTTCAGGATCCCCAGAAGATGAATCCATTTGACTTTCCAAATCCCATCATGTTTTCTTCTAGCACCACCACTAGGTTCAATTTATTTTAATTTGTCCTACAGCTAATTATATATTATGCCTACTTTACATTCCCATTTTAGGATTGTTGTTGTGAGCTAGTTAGCATGCTAATGTAACCTTTTAACTCAAGCACCATTGTGCCTCAGTAGTGCCTCACAGAGCCGCTAATGTGGCTACAGATTATCATAGTTCACAGCTGTTAGGGCATCCTTGAAAGTGCTGACAGGGAGTTTTGAAGATCACCCCTGCTCACAAATTTTAGTACCACACAAATAGTTCAGTAACCAACAGCATGCTTTGGAAATGGTAATCTGTGTAGTCTGTAGTTAACGGGAGGTCCTTTTTGTGATACAGACCCTCACAACCGTTACAGATAATTCTGTGTCTGTGAGTTCAGAACAGTGCATGCCCCTCTCTGTATTTTAGGTACATACAACAGTCAGTACATGGTGGTGGACCTGAGCAGGGTCTCTCTGGGTCACAGTATCAGGACTGGAGCTCTCACTGTGGTGGAGCAGATTCCTGGGAAGGTGATGCACTCTGATCAGACTCCAGCTTTACGCAGAGGTAAGAAAAAAACAATCTATTTGTTTGTCAGCTCCTGTAGGGTTTTCAGTTTAATCCAGGATGGCTGTTTTGGCTGGACAACCTCCATCTTTAGATTTTCTACAATTGGCAGGTTATTGGCCATCCTACAACATACCGTTTCATGTCGAACTCTACAACCTGAGTGGGTACGGCGTGATGTGGAAGAGATATGGAGAGGACTTCTCTTACGACCTCTGCCCCCGAGCCAAAATCCTCCGCAGGGACCAGGCCAAGGTGTCTGACCTCAGCTCCCTCAAATACATCATGAGATACAACAGTAGGTGGAACAAAAACTCTTGCATTCTTTATATTTTACATCATTTCCTCAACTCAGAGGGCTTTAGAGATGTGACAGAAAACACAAATAATTCATGATATTGTTGCTATTTTTAGACTGCAAGCAGCATGACTAATGGTCACATCGCTTCTGTTTCAGACTATAAGAGAGACCCCTACTCCAAGGGCCATCCATGTAAGACCGTCTGCTGCCGTAACGACCTGAGACCAAGGAGACCACGTCCAGGAGGCTGTTATGACACTAAGGTCAGAGCTCATCAGTACATTCATATTCAGATCAATCCACTTTCTCCCTTTTACTCACCGATGCACTCCTTTCTATGTGCCCTCCTTTCCGATCCCTGTCTAATGGTGCAGGTGACGGACTATCAGATGGCTCTCCAGTTGGCTGCAGAGGCAATAAATGGCCCCACGACGCAGGGGGGCCTGCGTCCGTTCTCTTGGCAATCCTTTAACCTTTCTACCCATCAGGGTCTCCCACACACCTACAACTTTTCATTCGTGACCATGAGGCCCACACTGCGTCAGCCATGACAGAGACAGAAGAATGCCACCCATCCAGGAAGAACAGGTCATGCTTTCCTGTTCAAAGTATGTGGAATCCTAGTATTTGTTGTTACAACACTGAATATCCTGTTGGTACACCAGTGATTTCTGGAAACAACGTAAAGTTATCAGACATTGAGCGTTATCACAACTTAAAATGAGACATTAAAGGGTTAAAAGCAGACATGGGGAAGTCTGATTGACTCCATGGTCAAATGTGGAGTCTATAAAGTGTTAAAGTCATTTATTTTAATGTCAGTCTAACCTAGAACGACACCAGCTTGATTGTGTGTCATTAAACTATTTACAAATCCATTAGTTAATTATCCTAAAATGTATTTTGGAATAAATTAGATTGTTTTGACTGAATATAAGCCATTAAACACAGTGAGATGTTCCTGTGGGGATCACTTTAGCTCTTATCCTTCCAAGAGTTGCACTAGTACAACAGTGTACTCTGAGTTAACATGATGGATACATCAGCAGGGATGTCACAGACTAAAATTTTGTTCCACAAAGATTTGGGTTTTAGCCATCAGGGAAATACAGTTTTCTTTTTTATCATTAAAATTATTTTTGGGAAATAAATACAAATGTATTTGTTTGTTGTTCATGTTTCAAGTTCTATGCAATGTTTACTCAGGTCTACGCAGTGTGTAACAAAAGTCATCTCACTGATTTATGCAAATATGTCCTATGATAAAGTTTTCATATGATGTAAATTGTGGTGTGTGGTGTTTTGTCCCTTGTTGCAATAGCAATATTAATCATAGTTGAAGAAAGAAAACTACAAGTCCCACTTCTTCTGGTCTTGGTCAAGTTTGCCTTAGAGGCCCAGCCCAAACCCGGAAATTGGACAACATGTGCTTACAAAATAAAATGTTTAACTAGCCATAAAGAAGCAGCTCGAATGGTTAGCCAATTTGATGGATAAAAAAATCTAACTAATAACCAACACACTTAAAGAATACTTAGCATGTTACACCATTTATCCTGAAATATAAATTTAACTCTCGAACTTTGTAGGAATACACAGCACACTACCAAATCTGTCTTTACCTGTAGGCTCCCAAATCAGGTTTACTTTTAAACCATTAACTGGCTTTAATTTCTGCAAATAGTTTGAAACAAATAAGATTAATTGCGACAATATTTGTGTGAAGAATTTGTGTGCACAACAAGAATGGTGACCAGTTGGTGACTGATTAATTTTTGACAGGGGGCATTGACCTATTCTTTGGTTTCAGAGCCTGGGCCATGGCTACTGTTTCTAACTTAAACCTAAGTCAGATAAAAGATCAATGAGTGAGGAGGACTAGACCAACATAGCTGAACCACCCCTTCGCTCCTGCATTTCCTCCTCTGCTATTGAATGGAGAGAGGGGTGGCAGGTTAACATTCCCCCTCAAAATGCCTAATGTTACTATCTATGAGGTCAGTTTGCTGCACTTAGCAAATGAACAACCTGCCTGCCTACATAATACATATAACATATAGCTATAATTATATTGTTACATTATCATATAATGATATAAATTTTCTTGCCTCATCAATACACAAAAAATCATAATGTGGTTTGACATTGATAGTGAGAGTAGAGCTTTATTTTGAAAGTACCGCTCGGGTGCACTATGTCTAATTTCCGGAGTTCGGATCCTCAGATTTGTACCGGCTGGGGCGGGACTTAGTCGGTCGTTCGTTTGGTTGGTTGATAAGGGAGAGAAAGAGCCGAGGCAACAGCGGACACGGACGGACGCCCCTCGCTCGTCTTCACTTCGTGTCTAACGCCTGTTTCCAAATGGCAACCACGGCGGACGAGCAGCTCGAACCGGCGGACGCCGCTGCTCCCTCGCCGCGCCACGGCTGCCACCGAAACAGCAACAGCAACAACAACAACAACAATAACAACAACAATAAAGACAACGAGGCGGGGGAGAGCGCGACCTCCGCCACGGCCACCGCGACGGAACCGGGCGGGACGGCGCCGCAGAGCATCGGTAACGGCTCGGTCATCAACCCTACCGGGGGGAGCAACGGGAAGTGGGTCCGGCTGAACGTCGGCGGCACGGTGTTCCTCACGACGCGGCAGACCCTCCTCAAGGAGCAAACTTCGTTCCTGTACCGGCTGTGCCAGCAGCAGGACCTGCACTCAGACACGGTGAGTCCCCCCAGGACACGCTCGTCAACCCCAGACACTTCACAAGAAGCTAAAATGTATAATTACTTTGTAATGACTGGGGCTAAGCATGTGTTGTAATAATGTGTCATTGACCTTTTACAACACTGACCTCTGTGGTGCTTTAACATTCATACACTAAAGCGTGCTTAGTTATTTTGTGTCTCAATTAGCTAACCTCGTATATTCTTAAACACACACATTTCAGAGCTAACTCGTTATTATAACGTCACCCTCTGTAAGTATATGTCCAAAGAAAGCTGTCGAAAACCCACTTAAACATTTTATAACATTCCTGTGGTGACTCATAGTTGCTGTCGATAGTGAGTGTTACATTCGTGTGCATTACACCAAGTGATAACGACGCTATTCCCTGACAAGTGGCTAAGGTTTTGGCTTGATAAACATTTGTTTTATTTCCAACAGAGTACATCACCACCATGAATAATTTTGATATGCTCTGCTGTGGTAGGAGAGGTGCATTCTCTCTAACGTGACACGAGAGATCTGCAAAAATATGTGTGCAGGTCTTGGCAAGAATGAAAACCCCATTTTCAGGTGTGCACTGTGATGTTTTATCTCCTAAGAAATCACAGAAAAGGGAACCAACTAACTATATTATACTATTACTGTGTTATCCGTATGCAATTCCCAGAACCTATTACTTAAATTCTCTTCTGGTCCGGAAACACAGCTCCAGAGTAGGCGTAGAGCTGTCTAATCACCAGCTGATATACTGTACATGTGCAGCAAGAAGCTCTCCCACTCTCTGTTTCTCCTGTGTGTGTGTGTGTGTGTGTGTGTGTGTGTGTGTGTGTGTGTGTGTGTGTCTCAGCATCATTTTGTGGTGTGAATGTAGCTTGGGTCAGATGGATGAACACGTGCCTCCTCTTCTGCAGGGAGCTGCACAGTCAGTAGCTGTACAGCTGGCATCTTATGGAGAGAGAGAGAGAGAGATGTATTGTGCGTCTCCCAGTCACATGCAGACTGAGCACAGTGGAGGAGCTGGCAAGGCTCATGAATTATGCAGATTTCTATTATCATCCAGTCTTTGATATGCATGTGTCTGACAGGGAGGGAAAGGGGAGTCTGCTGTAAGCTGACCATTTTTGTACTGTCAGGTGACAACCTCTTACTGGATGATGTTCTCTGTTTAGCAACTGTGAGAATATCAGCGATAGGATGGGGTTATGTAGACAGATGTCCTTACAGTAATTTAACTCAATTTGGAAATAGAACCGTACGCCTTTTATGAGATTGCATAGTACAGGACTGATGTAGGTAGGTAGGTAGGTAACAGTTAGCTGTTACTCTGTGGTGATACGACAAAAAATATAATCAAAAACTTGTACTAGTACTAGTTTTACAGTTCTCAGATCTTTTAGATGTAGAAATCTGAGTAAAAGGTGCGAATTTATATCATGTAAACATTTAGCTGTGCAAACATCTGCCTTAAGAAAACAATAGAAGTTAGCTTGCCATGTAAATTTACTAAGGTAATAAAAAAACATACCTTTGGTAGGGCAGCAAACATCTCAAGTGTTTGTACAACCTGGACAAAAAAGTGAATTACATCAGTCCTGGCATATTTAAGTACAACTATAAAAAAAAGTAATATTGATCATGCAGTGTTTCCCACACAGGAATCTATTTGTGGTGGTCCGCCACAGTATCTACATTATATTACATATTTTTGATGCTGCACTTCCTGTTGTCACACACTCAAGACAGCGCACTCGTCAGTGAAGAGCATGATGTTTTTCGTTCTCCAATACAGTTGTTGTGAGGTTTTTAATCCACTGGTAAAACCATCGGGGAAGGAGAGGAGCATTTAACACTGTTGGCTTGACCAGAACTTCCTCTGCAAAGAAACCAATACTATGTTCCTGCATTAGCGGAGGCTGCACTTTCAGGACAGCATCATTGTCTTTGATCCTCACAACCCCTGTAATATGAGTCGTCATACTGTCAGAAAATCTAGAAGAGCCGCCTGATTAAATGACTTTATCCCCATTCAAATTAGCCAGGCGCTAAACTGGAAGTTGGCCGGCTCAGCCCCTAGTGTCTGTTTTTGCCAGGTGATAAGCTGTGAGATCTGTTCATATCAAGTAAAAATGTCATCGAAATTGACATAAATTAAAGAACTTCACATTTTCAACAAAAAAAAATCTCATGCTGTAAAACAGTCTTGGTCATTGATTTACAACATCACCTGAGGTCTAACATGCCCAGAGATACTAAACCACAGTACAAACTGATGACAGGCTGTCTAACTGACTAATTTATATCATCTTACACTATACATCATCATGTGCTGATCCTCATCAGCTCATCTTTAGCGTCAACACCATGTGCTTTAGATGTTATCCGGCGGTGGGTTTCACATCTTGTCACATGTCCATGGTTTGCAGAGGACAAACCTCAGTAGACGAACAGGTTACCAAGCCAAAAAAACATCCACCAAAAAGAGAGTTGTGAGGTTTTTCACCCGACAGCAGCAATGACTGTTCCCCTGCTGCACCACTGGGCTCTGTGGAAAGAATATTCCCATGTGACCTTCAGCTGTGACCTGTCAGTAGCTCCCTCAGCGCCGCCTTAAGACATACAGTTGCACACCAAATCTCTCTCTCCGTCTCTCTCTGTCTCTCTTGCACAAACACAAGCACACCTACATCTATTTCCTTCCCCCATCGCCGCTTTTTCCATCCCCGTCATCATTGTCCTGTCCTTATCCTTGCTCTCAGCAGCTGACTCACTGTGAGCGCGTATCGAACGTTTGTGCTTTCTCGTCTGCGTTTTTTACTTCTGCTCTTTATCACGATCTCTTGCCTCTCCAGAGACACGACAGAGGGACTGGCTCCATCACACTGCTGTCATCCTAAAAATATGAATTGAGCTGTGGGCGAGGCACTGAATCTCTGGAATGTAACCTGTGTTTGGAGAATTTATATATTAATGGATGGGGCACTGTAAAAAGACTAAATGTTCATATTTTCCTACCAGAGAGAGAGACATGTTTCAGGTTGTTATCAGAGGCTTTTCATTTGATCCTAGAGACGTGTATCGTCTTGTGTATGATCTGTTGTCAGGTCTCAGGTTCTGTTGTGGAACAGTTTTAAAAATCAAGAACATGGTTTTGCTGGAGGATTGCACTAAGCAAAAGTATGTATGTGGCCAAGGTCATTATTTGTGTATAGAGCTGCAGTCCAGTTGCCAAAGGAATGAAATCTAGCTAACTAGATAATCACTACACTGCTAATGAATTCTCCTGTAAATTACGAGAGCTGTTATAGTATAAATGTGAAATTACAAGGATAAAAGTTTTTAATATTTGTTTGTAATCAATAGTTTTTCTCTAAAAAGCATCATGACGAATATGAACCATGTTCCTTTGTGTCAGTAATACCCACTGCTATTACCAGCTGTGAATGCACACACGCGTGATTAATACAACAGATTGGATGCACAGTTAGCCGGGGGAAAAAAATCTGTCTCATTCATGGAATTATCATTTTCCAACAAAGATACAAATTCATCTGTCTGCAAGTCCAGTTACTGTAATTCCTCCCATCTTGTCAAACCTCCCAAGTCCTGCTAACACAATAAAGTTGATATTGCGGACTAGTTGACTGCAGAAATCATACCACTACAGCATCGGTACCCATCTTCCAGGCATCAGCAATACCAATATCATTTTTTTGTTTTGTGTATGTGCATAAAGGGTCTACAATTAGCATTTCATTGTACAATCCTGTGTTGTATAATGATAAACAAATGAGCCTCCTTGTATCTTGTTTGCTACCTACATAACACTAATTGTTCAAGTCTGGCGCATCCATCCACAGATGATGTTGCACAGGATTTCTCCCAGTGTTTAATGGCAGACCTAGCCTGAAATAAAGACCACATCCTCTAACCTCATAAAATTACGAAAAGACTTTTATGAAAGACAACATAAACCCTCAGAGAAAAAGACTTATTGTTGCTTTTGTTTAGGCCGTCCACTACGAACCAAAAGGATCAATAGATGCGTCAGGATCTGGGTGGCTCTCCATTTCTGTGGAAACTGCTGATGACAGTGTTCCTTGTGCTATCTGGGAAGGAATAAATTTAACGCACTGCATCGAATCTTGTCCCGAAATCAGACACTGGGATAGTGTTAACTGCATACAGGGTGGCATACTGTCTTTCCCACCAGGCTGAAACCAGCCTCTGCTTGGATAATTCAGCACACAGAGCAAACTGAAGCTGAATCACAGAGCAGCAGTCCAGCCTGTGTGTTTTTTATCTCTCACTCGGGAGAGAAGCTGATTTTATCCGTGCTGGAGTCCCCCTCTAATCCGCTGACCTTAGTATGTTTCTGCTCAGGGGTTCTTGGCTGTTTTTAAAACCCACGTGCACACACACACACACACACACACACAGACTGTCTGGCTGTGTGTGACTGTTTTGATAAGATTAGAGCACCTCAGATGCCCTGCCCCCGCACCGAACCCAACCCAGGGCTATCTGCTGTTAATACAACCCAAGCCGACCTGACGTATGTCCCAAGCCAATTATATAATGTAGCTAAGATTCAGCTTTGATGATGATGCTAAGTGATGTTAGGTGAACAGGTAAGGCGGCCTGCTGCGGACTATAATAACTACATAATCTCATTACGACAGATTTATGATTATCAATGGCTTAGTCATATTACATACCAAGGGGATAATACTGGTGACTTTTGATGGTTTGAATGTTGTTAATTCATTTATCCGTACAAACATTCAGGTATTCTCTTTGGAGTCTTCACAGTGGATTCCAGCGCATGCCTGGACTCGCTTTATCATTTTATCTGTGCTCCAAGATGGCTAATGGGACGCTAATGCCTCAGCCAATGTTTTCATTTGAAAAACAGTACATAGTTGTGTGAACTTGTTCCTTTTCAACTACCAGGATATACAAATTGGAGTTGGGCAACATAATAAGAGCATGTTTTGTATGCAGTTAGGGTTGGAATTTGCAAACCCATGGTAGTGGTATCAATTCAGATGAAAGTAATGCAGGTTTCATCTGGGAGAATTGAAGCAGTTATATCTTTTTCAAACATGTGTGGAAAACCCCCCCAATATATTCAGATATCAAGATTTAGCATTTAGTTTGCAGAATAACTCTTTTGAAGAACTTCCAAAGAATGTTTTTTTTTTTTTTTGTGAGAGAATTTATGATCTTAATCAACAAGGCTGTTTCCTTCATATGGCAAGGAGTGGAAGCACATAAAACCACATGTGTGCATCCTTGTAGAGCCGCCATGATGCCTCCTTTCACCAAACATTACTCCTACACTGACATGTTGGTGGTTCAGCCAGACCATCTGTGATGCTGGGGACGATTAAATAAGGCTGAGCCCTAATTAGCAATCACACTCATGTCTCAAGTTTTTTTTATGTTCCACAACTCTTGTCCCTGTTAAGATCAGAACTACATGGACAGCCTGCCCATGTGTGTGTTTTCACCTTCTCGCTGAGGCAGGATATCATTTGGGCACAGCAATGTATATGTTATAGTCACAGTGCAAAGGCTGCAATGTAAGAAGCGATATAGTACCCACCGTGGTTCTCTATAAAAGTAATGTTGATAGAAAACACAACGTAAGCCTGGCTTCTTTATAGCTCATTGTTGAGTCTTAACCGTTAAATCCATCTGATGTATAAGTCAATTAATTAAGATTTAAAGCAACACACACTGTGGCAGACACTGTGATGCTTTATCTAGTGCTGCATGCAATAATGGGATTAAATACAACTGTGCACCTTTTGTCCAAGGTTGCCATGCCAGGACTTTACAGTTAGTGTAAGACATGCCTGGATTAATCAATGAGTGTTGATTGAATGAGACTGATGGGTAGGTGTCAAGTTCGGTCAGCCATAAAATTGAACGAATGCCCTAGTTATAGCCCTATGCTAGAGCTATGCTCTCTATGATCTGCCTCTAGAGTCAGACAGTATTTCCAAATGAAGCTTCAGAAGTTACACATGGCGTACACACAGGTAATAGAAAGGTTTTAGAAAATGTCACAACGGCTAAACATTTTACAATGGTATTTTTTTTTTTTCAGTGTCCTTCATTGCTAATGTTTACACACGCTCAAGCAAGCAGCAGAATGCAGCAGGCGCGCGCATGTGTGTTTGCGTATGCGCGTACGTGTGTCTGTGTGTTTGTGTGTGTGTGTGTGTGTTTTGCGAAGTGAACAGGGCTTTTGTTTGGCTTTTGGTGATACTGCAGCCTGTGGGATTTATTTACCTCTACAGGGAGATGTTGTAGAGACGCATCCTATTTCCCTGAACAAATGTTCTGTGAACCATTAACTCACCAACTAGTGTCTCTGTCTTCTCAACAACTGAAAATATTATCTTGTGAGCAAGTCGGTGTACTGCGGCTGCAAATGGGTCTGTCATAACAGATAACTACTAATTATGTGTGCATGTTCGTGAGGGAGAGAGAGAAACCTCTGACACACTGAGGAAGCTTTTTGCCAGTGTTGTCATGCCCACACTGTCAAGTCAAGTCACGTTGATGAGGCGTCGGTCTGTCCTCCGCTGCAGCTCCTCCACTCGTTTAGAATGGTGTGTGTGTGTGTGTGTGTGTGTGTGTGTGTGTGCATGTGTGCTCTGTGCTGCAGCCACAGCCCTTCTATGCTCTAATCACTGTGATTTTATGTGCAGACACACTCTCCACAAGCTGCCTGTTGGTCCTCATATTCCATCCTTCTATCCCTTATGTCTGTCTGTCTGTCTGTCTGTCTGTCTGTCCCTCTGTCACACACAGATCACACATACAAACACACGCAAACCCCATGTGTCTTCATCTTGCGTCTCTATGGCAGTGTCCCTCTATGCTTCTTTGTGTTCGGCATTTGCAAATACGTCTACCCTTCGTTTCTAATTGGAGGTCACTTGTCGTACAATTTCTCATAAGATATTTGTCTTCCTGCCATATTTCTCTATCTTTTCCCCCCACTTATCCGTCCCACATCCAGCCGCCTCTCCATCCTGCAGACTGTTTTACAGTCTGAATCTGTCCACTTTGGTACGTAGGTTTCCTTGTTCCCTTGCATTTGTTTCATTGGGTACGACTCATCATAAGCTCCTGTCATGCTACGCCAGCAAAAATTGGTTGGACTGGGAAGAGATGAGTGTCAGGGTCAAAGTGATATTCCTCATATAAATTGGCTTGGCAACACAGTAGTTATCATTCAAAAATGTCTTCTTGCTCCTAGCAGAACAGGCGTATTCATCTGACTGACTGTCCGTGCATTTCCTCTACTTATGCCAAACTAGCTATTTCAGTAGCTCACTTAGCTGTTACACAGTTACATGTTTGAGTTACTGGGTTTAAATATGTTGTAGTAACATAATGCAACGTTATAACTACATAAGAACTATTATGTATAATTTCATTGTAATTCATGTGTAATGGATAAATCTCCACTAAGTTAACACTAAAGTGATAATCAGGCTTATTTCCAAATTGCACTGTGCACATCTGCATCGTGTTACAGATGCAACACAACCACTGGTTTGTGGTTCCACCAGCTGATCCGAGGCACGTTTCAATAATGTCCTGGAAACAACTCTGCTCTGCAGAGACTATGCAGCAATTCTATTTTTGGCGGAAATTGACAGCAGCCCTGTCATGGTGTATGGGGCGCACCGGGCTAGGTAGGAATTCAGACAGCGAAATAGAGCAGGGCTGCCCAAAGTGGGCCCTCAAGCCAAAGTTGGCCCACCATAAGGTTTAATTTGGCATGCCAAAAGTTTGTAGGAAAATACAAATTTAATTTCAAAAGTTAAAGCAATGTTAATGCGTTTTATGAGGTTAAAATATTTAGAATCCCTATTTTTTCTCAATTTGTGCCTGGTGGACACTTTGGGCAGGAAGCCAGTCAACAAAGGGACATTGGGGCTCTAGCACTATTGTACATCTTAATGATACAATACAGTATAATAAATAAGTGGTTGCATTTGGACTGTGGCCCACCATTAAGTTCCAGTACTGAACCTCCAAGGAAAAAAGTAACCCTAACCCTGGCAAAGAGCATCCCTTCAATTTTCATAATAAAACATCCTGTGCAGACTCATGGTCTGCACAACAAAATACAAAATAATAGCGATAAATCTGTGTGAAGCTGCCAAAGGTTTTTTTCTTCATTAAAATAAGTAATAAACAGCTCTTTATTCCAGTTGTAAACACTGTTTTAGTGTTTGGGAAAAAAAACAGTGCTGCTTATGTGATATAGCAGAGACACACCCAGTGGAATCAAGTCATAAGTTTAAACTTATAAGAGAGCTGCTGCAACCACCTCCAGCTCTACAAGATGGGAATGGAGGGACGACTCTGTTGTTGATGGTTGTTTAGGTGGATTTTCTCCCATCGCACCTCAGAGCCTCACTGGTGTAGCTGTCACGATGATATTGATAATATTTGCAGTAGCTCTGCTGCATCCACCTCCCACCTGCAGGGTTTCCAGGCTGTTTGAAGCACAGGTATGCTCTCAGACTCTTGAAGCAAAAACTTTAGCAGAGAGCCTAGGGTAGAATAAGCTTCTTCAAAGGGATGGACCAGAGTGACCTGAAAGCCTCTACCTCCACACAGGAAGAGGAGGAACACACGAGAAGTAAACTGGCTGTAAGCCAGCTCATTTGTTAATAGTCCAGTTGGACAACTGTATCCCGCTCTTATCTGTGATCTGGAGCTCTCAGGTGGAGGATAGGAAATGATTATATTGCAGGTCGAAATAAATATATAGGGATTTGTACAAACAACCTGAAAGTCTGATAAAGTCCCTTGAATATTTAAAGCAGCACTAAATCCTAATTGGTTCCACCTTCAGCAGCTGAAACAGGACCATGAATGTCAGATACATTACAATATTTATTTATTGATGAATTTTTTAAACCAATGAAGAATTGTATGTCTCTTTGGCCAGGGTTGTACTCAAATAATAGAAGCTCATAACAGTTGCTGTTTGGTAGAGTGATCCTGTGTGTATGAGTAAGGACCTGCTAATAAAAGGGATAAGATGCGCCTGCTGCTGCTGGAGGCTAAGGTTATCCGTTGCTACTTCAGCGCACAGCCATTAAAAAAGAAAAATCAGTCATGTGAATAAAGCAGGTTCTTATTCTTTCACTGATTCTGTCATTCTCCCATATACCCAGACCCAACAGCTGCACACGGTAACAGTTTGGTCGCCCGGTCATAATTGATAAAAGTGTAAAAGACTTAAGTTAGCAGAAATCACATAACTTTCCTGAATTTTTAGGTCTGTTCTATTTGTAGACATGTAGTTGGTGTGGACTGATGAAAGTGTTCTTTGAATTCTGGGAGTCCTGCATGTACTGTATGTTTCTCTGGTACAGAGACCATTGAACTATGTGTTAATTCCACACAATCAGCTTAAGTGGCTGATGTAATTTAACTCCCTCTTTCACGCAATTCCAAACAAATCGTCTTCTTTTCCCTCTTTGTAGCCCTTTGCTTGGGTAAGAGCAAGACGAGTGGCTCTTTTGTTAATTCAACGCTAAAAGGGCGCTCCGCTTCAAGCGATCATCACGAGGAAGAAAGGGGGAGGGTGTGTGTGCGTGTGTGTGCGTGTATGTGCGTGTGTGTGTCTGTGTTGGAGGGGCAGTAAGCATGACATAACAGCCAGGCAGGCTTGCCAGAAGTAGCCTGGAGGTGGACAAGAAGCAGGCTGTCGACGCACGTGTGATAACAAAATCACCAATAACTACTCTGGAGTGCCAGGAAGCAGTAACTTCTGGTTCCAGCTGCAAAAAACAGCTGCTCTGGCGGAAAGGTCTTTAGGGGAAAAAGCAGTGCTTTGTTTGAAACAGGAAGCAACAGAGTTTTTATGGAAATTTTTGGGAACCACAGAACTTTTATAATGAAGGCTGCAAAGTTACTCTTTAAACTTACTACTGGGAGTTGCATATATTTTTTACACAGAAATATAGCAAAAAAATTGTAAATAAGTTTCCTTTTCAAGAACAGTAAAGCATCACTTCATTCTAACATCAGCGTAACCTCCTCAACCACTTAAGGTGGCTTTTATTTTGGAGACCTCTGAAATGCATCTTGCATACGTACATCCGTTCTGGGCAGCCAATACTGCATACGCCACATGAAAAGATCCAACCAGGATGTTTTTCTCCAGCTTGTGAACTTTTGTGTCTAAAAATAGTCCATATATGACAGAAGAGCTCCACTGCTTGAGGGAGCGACAAAAATAAGTATATCTATATTTAAATACATACATGTTAAGTAATATATTGAATAAGAGATAACAACAAAGAAGTTGTCTTAAGCACTGTAACAAGTGACAACTTCAACAGCTTATAATATAATAATATAGCTCAGTATCACCCTAGTTCAGGCCAATAAACCCTCACCATGACATAGGTCAAACACAAGAAAAACTGATTAATAAGTTACTGTAGTTAAATGAGGTAGATGGTGTGATAATGTTATAATGGACCGTGTTTTTTCTGTCTGTCTCTCTGATCTCCCTCTGTAATAGGATGAGACGGGCGCCTATGTGATTGACAGAGATCCTACCTACTTTGGTCCCATCCTCAACTACTTGCGGCATGGAAAACTGGTCTACAACAAGGAGCTGGCTGAAGAAGGTCTTTGACACACTGTTAACGTTACACAGATGGGTCCAGGATGCATGACTTTGTTTAATTTGTAAAACAGGTGGAATGAAGAAAAAAAAGTCCTAGGATATACAGTCTTTAGTTGAAGAAACAACATCACTTGAGGTAGTATGGACATACGCTCCATACTACCTCAAGGGATGTTGTTTCTTCTTGGGTGACTCTTAGTACTTCAGTTTGTAGTTAAGTAACACAGCAGTGATTTCTAGCCGGGGTTACATGTACCCCAGGGATTATGTGGACAATCTATGTAATTTTAGATGACTTAGCCCTTACACCTGAATACCACAACAGTGTTAAAAACATTTCAAAAGTTACTTGAACTGTTTTATCCATTACTTTTTTGTAGTAATGGGAGAACAGTGAATAGTTTACTAAAAGCAAAATATATTTTTTTTAAAACATTCATCTAAAAGTAGTAGATAAATGTATGAGTATTATAATATCATTAATATTTGAATATTAACCGCTCACATTTTGGTGTTGTCGATGAAGGGGCTGTTGAGGCGGTGGGGTTATGTCTGTCAATCTCTATCTCTGTCGGGAACCAGTTTGCTACAGTCCACACGCAGGAGCTGAGTCGTGTGTTTCTTTTGTTTCAAGGTGTCCTGGAGGAGGCTGAGTTTTACAACATCACCCCACTGATCAAACTGATCAAGGAGAGGATCGTGGAGCGGGACTCCAAAGCTACGCAGGTATACACAGAACTGTGTTTTTATGATGAAGAAGCTTTCTGCCTCACTCTGCTATAGTGGCCTTTGAAAGTCAAACACAGATCATGTTGGTCACTGCAGTCATTTTTATTAGACATTAACATAATATGGATGCGATATATTGTATTTGAATACAACATATCGCGTCCATATTATGTTAATGTTAAAGATATACAGATACATATACATATATACAGATTGTTTCAAGTTAGATTAATCTTCCAAAAACATTACCATTTTGTTTTATCCAGCTGCACTACATATTTCAACCATCATAGTTGTGATGTAAGTGCAATGCTATTCAGTCAGTAGCCAGTCACTTTCTCTTTGTGAGTGATTTCACCCTCCTGTGCTCCTCTGAAAAGAGCACTGCTGTACAGGCTTCTCTCTCCTTTTCTTTTCCCTTCTCAGGATGGTTGCACTCACTCTTACATAATCCCACTGCCCTCCCAAACATACACCCACTTTCACAGCGTGTTGCTGTGTTTTGCTGGACTCACTGCTCGTGTTTGCCGGGGGTTAAATATTGTGGCGAAATATGAAAGCAGAAGCACTGGCTTTGTAGCTATCCCATGACTACGTTATTTATTTATCTTGATTGCTGTCCACCGCCTTCACGTCATGCTGCAAAGATTTGGTCAAGGCAGATGAATATGAACTAAAAGTGACTGAGGATCAGCTTTGTATAGGTTCATTGACCACAGGTCATTGTGTTTTTGACCACTTAAGCAACCTAAAATAATAGTGCAGAATATAAGCTTTCTTGTAGCTTCGTTCATATAACATTAAGTTTTCTTGAAAGTTGAATGTACCTTCCTTTTGGTCCGTCTTTCGATCCTGTCTCTTCAAACCCCTCTCCTGTCTTTCCCTAGCAGGTGCCCCCCAAGCATGTCTATCGAGTGCTGCAATGCCAGGAGGAGGAGTTGACCCAGATGGTCTCCACGATGTCGGACGGCTGGAAGTTTGAGCAGGTCAGCGTGCGCGCCTGCAGAAAGCCCCGCACCGGACTGCTCTGGACTGTGGGTTGGACTCACGCTGCTGCTGACCCTTTAATCTTGACCCTTGGCCTGACCCCTTGGCCCTAACCTGAGCCCTACTATCTGCACTCCCAAAATTATTTTAGGACCCCCAGAATGCATTTGTTTGCTTTATTTATTGATCTAATGTAGGAATAGTCTAGTGAGTCAATATATTCTTTTACAGATAAGTCTGATTTTAAGAATTCTTCATTAGACCTCAAAATCCCAAAAGATATCATCCTTTCAAAGATGCAGCAGAGCCTGATCTTCAATATCTTGTAACCTTCAGCCTCTTACCCATATATCCCAACCCAGGGTACCAGCTGCAGCCTGGGGTAGTCACTGTCCTTGTTAAAGAGGTTGGTCTACAGCTGTTTGAGAAATACCTTGGAGAAACATTCTGTATGTTAAAGTCAAAAACAATAAAATGCACACTTTGAGATAATTAAGTCTCTACTATCGATAACAGGATGTTAATAGCACAAACAGTGTTTTCAAATTGTGAGCAACAAAACGGAACGCAACACTGAATAATTAGTAAATGTATGCATCTGTTGTGGATGCATAAAATGTTGAATGTCTGAGTTAAATGAGCTTGTGAAGCCCTTAACTGTTAAAGTGATATTTTTATGCAAACAAGAATACAGTTTTGTCGTAATGACGTCTGAGTTGTCTGTTGCAGGGATATCTGCTGAAGTTAGCTTGCTAACCAGCTAGCCCCAGCCCATCCTGCTCCAAAGCTCCTGGTCTAGCAGTGTAAAAATCTATACTCCCACGGTGCCCCTGGACTGCTAGCTGCCCAGCTAACTGAGCTAACTAGCTAACATAAGCTACACTTAGCAGCAGTTAGCGGTTACTCTGGTGATATGCTGCCCTCTAGCTCTTTTGATTATGAATTCAAAAGGTGTCAAATTCTTACCTACTGTATTGCACCTTTTAAATATGTCGGCTTGGGCTCTGGGGAATGTGCTGGATCATTTTTATCTTCTGAAACTGTACTGACAAAAGGATTTGCCAGATGATTGAGAAAAATATCTGAGTTGTTGCCTACTTTAGACTTTTAACTGTGGGATTAGAAATGTTCAGAACGCTGTAGCTGCGGATCAGTATTTACTCTCACACTATCAACATTCCAACTGCAGCATTGCTCACAGTGTGAACACACAGTACAAATAAGCACAGCTATATTTTGATCTTTCAAATCAGTATGAAGACCGTAGTAGAGAAAAGTCTTTAAGTGTTAACGGTATCTTTTAAGGTATAGACCTAGCCTTCTAAGTTGAGAGCTTTGGTTTGTTGAGGCCTTCTCCAATAGTGAAGCACAGACCTTCAACTCAGCCTCGTGGAGTCTTAGTAGGTCATCCTGCCCACACTGTAGCCTAGGAGTCACATTCAGACCCTCCTTCCCCCTGCTTTGGCACTAAGCTCCACTGCATGCTGCACAGCTATAATTTGCACAGTTTCCTGCAGAAGCAGACCCACAAGTGAAAGATGCTTCTTCTTGAGTCCACTGCAGAGTGTGTAACAGCAAGCTGCTTCCCCTCACAATGCATGAGAGGACTCTTTCTTAGCTGTAGTTTGGGATCTCGGCTCTCTCAATTGCTTTCTCTCTCCTGCTTTGTGTTTTCTCTAATTCTTCCTGACACTCACTCTGTCTCTCTGTCCCTCTCCCCTCTGTATATCCTTTGGCGTCTGTGTCCCCGTCTTTTTCTAGATGGTGAACATCGGCTCGTCGTACAGCTACGGAACAGAGGACCAAGCTGAGTTTCTGTGTGTCGTGTCCAAGGAGCTGCACACTCCTGGATCCGGGCTGGGTACGGAGCAGAGCCACAAAACCAAGGTGAATCGCACGAACACACACAAGTGTATGTTTGAAGACTCACTGTAGGAGCAGGCTGCCAGGCTGTTTGTCCATGTGTGGTCCTGTCCTTGTGTCTTGTGTGTGTATTTCTGTCTTGTTGCGGTGCGTATGAAAGAGAAGGGGGGCACCTCCTCTTGTTGAAGCGGAAACGAGTGTGCTTTGATCCTGCGCTCCTCACTGAAAAGCTCCAAATGTCACTCGCCTCAAAATGTCATTCACAAAATCATTCACTCATCGTTCACACAGCTCTCCCTCTCTTTCCTGCTATTATCGCTCTCTCACTTTGTCTCCCTGTCGATCTCTCACTGTAACAGTCTATTTCCTCCCTCTTTCACATGGATATATAGACATATATCTGTTCATTTCTATACTTCTCTCAGCTTCTCACTGTCCACTCACTGACACTCATCAGCGTGTTCATTTTTTTGTCGTTTTCTGTCTTGTTTTTTTTTCCTTTCCTTTGTGTTTTCCCCTCCGTCCTTCGTGCCGAATGAAGCCGGCGGAGATGCAGGAGGAGGAAGCCGCGAAGGAGGAGGAGGAGGAGGAGGAGGAGGAGGAGGAGGAGGGAGGGAGAGATACCACACCAAATGAGTGGCTTAGAGAATGAGGGAGTCATGTTTCTTTGTTCCCAAGAGAAGCGGGAATGGGTGAGGAACTGTGCGATAGATGTGCTAGTGGGTAGACCTGGTAGATTTTAGTGTGTGTGTGTGTATATGTGTGTGTGATGTCTACAGAAATGCGGGGTATTTCACGGCACAGCATCAAGTGTGACCTCGAAGCCGTCCTGGGTTTCAGTCAACCCTGCGCTCACTGAACACTGCGATAAATAGGCTTGATAGACAAATGCAAATAGCAGTGAAACACTGAATACACTGGCATTCTCAGCTGCAGATTCAATATTGCCTGTGACTACAATACTCGAGATATTATCATCTATGCCAGTAAAATAAGTTGGTATAAGACTAAGTACTCTGTGACCCAGAGTGATACGGGCAGAGGAGGTAGCATAGATAGAGGTCTTTCACAGCAACAGCTTGACTTTATCCTGGTGGCTTTTTACTTTAGGGTTAGGCAAGTTCAAATAATATCCAGTAAAATTAAAGACTTCAGGGTTCAACAAAAATACCATCCTTCAGAGGTTGAACAATGAATAACAAAAGGAAGACGCGTTTGTTATAAAGTTCAGGGAAAGTGTCTGAAAGTGCAGCAACAGCTTAGCAGTAGGCTATCTGTGTCGTCCCGGAAGTGCAATATGATGTTAAGTCATACGTCAGAAAAACGTCTTTCGCTCGATCATTTATTTCGTTTTGTCACAATTGTTCTGCATTTGGACGACATATTATTCTTCTGCATGGCACAGGTGCAGCCAGTAAATTTGTGTGAAAACAAAGACAAACAAGATAAAACAAGGAATTAAAAAATATCGACTTTCCATATAGTAATTTTACATAAAGTACGTAGTCATTACATTTACTGAAAAATCTGCTATATTGTAAAATATATCATTATCTGGATGCATATTGGTATGTTACAATACTCAATAGTATTAATTTGAACATTTTAGATCTAATATTGAGATTTTACTGATGTAGAGCAGAACAAGTGTCTACTCTTCGTCTTGATGTGACAGTTTTAAAAACACTACAAAAAATATTAACGATATTGATGTTGAATTATCGCTCGGCTCTACTGAACACATGAAAGAAGAGGAAGAAAAAAATCTCATCATTAATTCAGTTGCACCCCTCCAGTCCTGCTGCGGTTTACTGATGACCTCAGCTAATGAACCAGGCTGACCTGGAACAAACCACATCTGTTTGAAAAAGCTGCAGTAATGTAACTTGTTTTTAGGTGGGATCATTTTTATCATTGTCAGACTCTCAAAGCGTTTCCCTACAAACTGAAGATGCACTATGCTTCAAAGCTGGTAAATACGATTCTATTAAATCTCGCCCTCCTGCTGAAAATATGACCTCCGTCCCTCATTTGATCAAACAGTTGGCATGCGTGATGATTTTTCGCTAATAGGCCGTTGGATGAAAATGTCACTTTCTCCTGCTGTTTGTCATAATGATTTGAACCATGTGTATAAACACGGACAAGCTCACTGTGGTGTATCAGTGACCCGACACAGTGTTGCAGATATTGATTGGGCACTGTGCCTCTATAGGCTCTCATTACCAATGCTGTGACATGAAATATCTCTGACCTTTCAGTGCAGCAGTAGTGTTAGATGTCCTTTCCCAGTCTGTGCACATACTGTATATACAGCCTCAATGTAGTGTCACACACAGTTACACCACCACGTAATGGACACAGATTGAGTACATGTCAAAGGGGAACACATTCTAAGACATGTAATGTGATTAAGACATGGCTGTGTATGTTTTTGTAATTTTTTCCAGCCATTATGCATGTCAGTAAAGTCATTCTGTCACCATTTTCACCATCATCACCATCATCACAGCCAAATCATAGCATAGATTGTATAGAATCTGTATAAATTGAATTTCTATGGATCTGCTAATATCTGTTTTTTCTTTAATTTCACAGCTTTTCCAGATCCACGGGTCCCGGATGTAGAAATCACAAGAGTTTGTTATTTTTAGGCTTATTATGACATTCTGTACATGGTGTATGTGTGTGTTGCGTCAATGGACAGTCATCCAAACAGATCTGTAGCATTCCTATCAGTTCATTGACAAAATGCCAGTTAGAAAGATTACCAAATGACCAAAAAGGAAAAAAAACAACTAAATCTCCCTGTCAGTCGCAGCAATATCTTTGAAAGTATTTTTCAGTTAAGCTAACTGTATTAGTAGAATTAATCATTTGTTGGTGTGAGCAAATGTTACATTGCCAAGGGAAGTAGTGGACCTTAGTAAATTATAACCAAAGATCCAGATTAAAGCTGGCTGATCCAAGGTGCTCAACCAAAACCTGACAGAGAACTGCCTGAAGAAAGCTGACATTGTTGACAGCCGTTACCGCGTCACTATGGTCTGATGAATGGTGTATAAAGATCAAATGACATCGGTGTTGTGGAGTTTTGGATTATTACATTTCCTAAACAGATGGCATGGAGGCATTAATCAATTAATCAACCCAAATTATGGATTCAGTTTCCCCCCAAACATAGTACAATTGGACCAGTTTGGTTAAAACATGGACTCTGCAGCCGTCAGTAGTTGAGGCTGGACCAGATCTTGGCACTACATACGAAGCATGCAAGTGCTTGTTAAACCATCTGTTCTGGCCTTATTCAGAGATACGCTAGACAGAGATGCCCCATACGCTAGTCAGGACAGTTGGCCTCAAATTAACAGATGGAAACACGATAGATGAATACAGACAAGGGCATTTTACTGCTTACATTACAAATGTTTCATCTGGCTGCAGCAAGACTGTCAGAGACCGAAACAATCACTGTCCAACAGAGCTGAAAGCCAGAGCAGTCAGCGCACTCACACGCTCTCCACTGACTAGAATATTCACTCACACCCTGCTGTGTGCTGATACACACCTGCATCACCACGTGCCTGGTGCATGCTCAGCAGCAGTGTCGTCTCAGTGTGTCTCCCTGGCTGGGATCCAGAGCCAGCTTTTGGCCACAGCTGACAGAGCACTGTTGGTGCGAATTAGGAGAGGATGTAACAGAGAGTCACAGAGAGTGGTCGAGGGTGAGACATTAGAGCGAGGCGTTTCTCCGTTTTGTAACAGCGATAGTCCCACAAAGTCCTCTGTCACTGTCTTTGACGTTAAAGTAGGGAACAGCGCTGAACTCAGTCTGTGGGCACCTCTGCTGCAGTGCAGGTGTATGATTGAACAGATTTTTGAGAAGCAGTAAGTTAGATTACATGTGACTTTTAACCACCTCTATTGGCAACTTGTAGGAACTGCACCACAGATTAAATTTGTATCCCCCTGCACAAGTCTGTGGCACAACCCCTGATAGTAGCGTGTGTAATGACATGAATTAATTTTTTTGCTCTCACTCAGCAAATACACCTGCCAAGGTGTTGACAACACTTGTACATGTAAATATTGCAGGTGTCGTTGTTGAATGCTGGAAAATACAGGATCAAGCAAAATTGAAAAATAACAGGGGGTTCAGTTTTTATTAGCAGATAATCAAATATGAACATACACATTTAGCCAAGAATATATCTGCAGTAGTCCAGTGTCGAGTCACAAAAAATTTAACCGATAGAAATAGAAATGACATTGTAGAATATATGCTAATAGAAACAGGGCAGGTCTCTTTTTAACCATTTCTTGGAGGCATTAATAATAAAAAATAATTGAGTTCCACTAGCTAACAGCTGGTTAACAGCAATACAACATTAGGATGAGATGATGAATCATAGAGCACAATCATCTTTGATTTTTTTAAATGGCTATTTCCTCATAAAAAAAAGCTGAGCACTCTAGTTTTCAGCTAACGGTACTCAAACAGATGTAAATAGTGCATTTCTTCGGGTTTTTTTAGATTAAAAAACATCGATATTTAGTTATTCATAATTAACTTGTATTTTTTTTCCTTTCCTTCTGTGTTTTATAGTTTCTCATGTAAAAATTCTTGACTTAAAATGTCCGCACCAACAGAAGCTCCTGTGTCTAACAGAGAACACTGCTCCTGAAACGCCCCGTCAGTAGTCCCGCCTGTAATTCCGTGACTTTGTGACATCACACTATGTCACCATGTCACACGGTGACAGTATGAGAAAACTGATGCGTTCCTGAGCATTAACGCGTTAAAGCCTAATCTAGTAGTGACCCCCAATATAATTATGAAGCTGAAAATGAGCGTGTCTCCTTTATAGTAGTCATTAAAAACTATTCTGTACTAACCTTAAAAGTATGCTGTTCTTCAGCCCAGCCCACCAGAGTGAGTGTACCTCATGCAGAGAGATTATTTGTGCCTCCAAGATGTCTGCAGCCATATTAGTCGTTGGCTGTCAGCAGCTTATGTCTGGACCCCCTGCTGTTTAGCTCCCGTGTAACACTGGCTGACTGGCAAACATATAGTAAGGACACACACAGATACACTTAAACTGTCTTATAAAGACAATACGCAGTTAGAGTTACAACGTGAGACAATCGAAAAATTAACACCACGGTTGGCGACTTTTTTTGATAACACTTTGATAATTAAACCTTAAAAAAATAAGCTGCAAATACAATTTGTGTGTGTGTGTGTGTGTGTGCGTGTGTGTGTGTGTGTGTGCGTGTGCTTGTGCGTGCGTGCGCGTGTACATAAGATGAAGTGTCTCGTCAATTTTAACTGAAAAATAGAAACCGATATCCTGAACCTTTAAGGTTCTTTGCAATACCTTATTAGCTGGATTAGTAGAATGCAGTACATGTTGGCGTAGCGGTGACACAGTTACTCATCAGGCTTCTGATAATCATACCAGTGATGTTGGCAGGAGGGAGAAGTCTGAAGGAGACGCAGTCATGTTTATTGTCTTGTTACTTCAGCATTTTCTTGTGGCTCTTTTTAAACTTCGATCATTCGGTGCCTTGAGTTCAAGCAGCAAAAGTGACATGTCAAAATGGTCATAGGTGTTATTACATGCATTTTTTCAAAAAAATAGCTGTAAAAATATTTTAGTCTATGAATGGGTAGTTTACAATCTCACTGAGAGTCCAGGTTTAGTTCTGGTGTGGTTTCCTTCCAGCTCATATTTGCTCCGATAACTTTATTTTTCATAAGACGTTTAAGTGGAGACATAGAAAGTATGTATTCACAGCATGCAGCTGCATGTGTGAGGTGAAGCTGTCGCTTGTTTGAAGGCTGAAGCTGTTTTGTATAAAATGTCATGCCTTTTTTAATTTTTTGTACGTTCAGTTGTCTAATTTATTCTCGAGGTTTCTTTTTGAATGTTACACAGTGAACAGAATTTGGGATTTGACTTTTTTTAGTGTGTGTGTGTGTGGGGAGGGGGTTTAACGTCATCTTTGAGTGACTTTTGCTTTTTTCTACTTGATGACTAGCTTTTATTTTTGGCCAACCTGATGATCTTCATGAGTATAAAGATATGTTCATCAGGTTTACTAAATATGGCAGTTCTTGGTCTCAGTTCACATAAATGCTGTTGAACAGATGTTGCCCCATGAGTACAGTTTAGTTTTCCTCTCAAATGAACGTGTGTCAGCATTTGGTCTGTTTAATAAACTTTCATTTTCATGTCCAGTTACCTCGTTTGGTTTGCTGGATCCACACTTGATTCTTTTATTTGTACACATTGTTTCTGCTGTACAGTAGAATTGTTTTTACATAGTATTTGATGTGTAAAAGGTCTATAAAGCAGTCTTCTTTTAATATTCTGTGCAAAAAAAAAACAACAAATCTGACAGGCAGCTGTGGATAGAAAAACTATTTTTATCTGATGCTGGAGTTTCTTTCTTCTGCTGTCCATAGAGCCTCAGTGTCTGTATACATTAAGCAAACTGTGTGACACATGCATTGTAATGCCTCAGATCGACAAACGCTGTGTTTTGATTTCATTGAACTGTATTTCATCAGGACCTGAACAACATACAACATTTTCAACGATGTGACAAAAAGGCTTGTTTTTTTTTAATTTTATTTAATGTACATGAATGTCACCATTCTCAACAAAAATAAATCTTTGTCCTTTGGTTTAAAATACAGATGTGAAAATCTTTTTCTTGACTGCTGTATGAATGACATGATCACGATGAGCCCACATCAGCGCTCACTCTACATGACAGAAATAACAAAGTCAGTTATAAGTCAACGGCCAGTTCAGTTGTCAGGCCTGCTCTCAAACAAAACATGGAGAGAGACGCACACTCAGCCCCTCCAATAGACACTCAACAGTTGAGCTAAGATAGCCTTTGTTGTTGTTGTATATAGCTTTAGATTACACGAAATATATAATAACAGTTAAGGCGTTTAATTGTTTCAAACACTGGGAAAGTTGGGAAAACAGCAACATTCCCTAAAACTACTGCATCAGAGGCAAGGTATCAGATTACACACAGCCTCCTCTGGAGTCACAAAGTACTTTATACTACATCTTCACATGTGCATTAGTAATCCTCAAGATCTGTAAATACACTTTAATGTGTAAAGCTGGTGGAGTTACCCTTTAAATCATCTTGTCTTAATCTCGGTGATTGAACTGTACAGCCAGTGGTCCATTAGAGAAGCAACTGAGGTCAAAAAGCAGTTCTCTCCAGATTTGTAATCTGAGTAAACAATATAAATTCATAGAAACTAACCAGTGTAGAATAAAATGTACATATAAAACATTGCTATATTTAAAACTGTCATGAGCGCAATCGGGACTTGAGTGAAAGATAGAAATTTGTACTTCTACTCACAAGCTTAAGACTAAACACTATTTAGCTAATTATTTGCAACTACAACCTGCTTTTAAGCTTTAAGGAACTCCAAAGATCATTTGAATCGGTTAGATTAAGAGATCTTGGATGTCAGAGACAGGTGAGTACAGACCTCATAGATAGTTTTGGCCTATTATTTACATTTGAAACCTAGAATTGGTTTTATGTGCAATCTCTTCAGAATCATCTTTACTGCCTGCACCACCTCCCTGCTCCAGTTGTTTCATTGTTAATTTTCCCTTGATAATTGCTGGGGGAAAAAATGGGCACTTTAGAGATTTATCATGCATAAATCTAACTTAAAAAATCTGAATTACACGTGTTTGCAGAATGACACACAGGCAAAAAGTCCCGATTTTTGTAAGAATGAACAATATGGCAGATACATGTGGAATCTGATCTGGTTATTCCTGCTCAAAGCACACGTGATTAATCATGTAATAAGAGAAGTGGCTCATTAGTTATTCCCGTATGTTGCTGCATGTAGGCTGGATCTATTTTCATGCCACTAATTCATTCCTTCATATTGTCTTGCTTTCCAGCAGACACTTGCTCACCATTTCCCTTCAAAAATGTGACAGACATTTTAAGCAGTTGGAAAAGTGGCAATATCTCGTCTCTCATGCTGTCCCGGGATCCTTTAAGCTCCATATGACCCAGTTTCAGACCGAGCAGAAAATAAATGACGTCTTCGTCGATCAATGGATAGGATCTGTTTCACAAAATCAGCTCTGGCTCCTTGTTATCTTCACATGCTTCCTTGCTGTTCTGACCGGAGATTCAATAGGCAGCACAAGGAGCAAAGAACAAGGCTGGGAGTTCTAATTTCAGATTGTGACAGGGCTGGACTTGCACAGTAAGTGTGCACTACAGGAAGGTACTGAGGGTGTTATCCACTGTAGCCAGATGCAGGTACTCCGGAGGGCCCCCGTCAGACTCCACCTCTGACACCCGGTCCTCGTCGTCCTCCTTGCTCTGACTCGAGAGCGGCTTCCTCCTGCGGACGGAGCCCCGAAGGCGGCGCTCCAGGCACGCTAGTATCATCTGGGCGAGGTCCTGCTGGAGCCGCTGGAAGTTCTCTCTGGAAAAGCAGGGAACCAGGTTTAAGACACAGTCCTCACTCAAATATCTACGCTATGGAGTATCTCTTTTAATAGGACAACTAAGTACAAAAACAAGCAAGCTGGGACATGTTCATTAGTGGATTTAAAGGGTTAGTTCACCCAAAAATGGAAATTCAGTCATTATCTACTCACCCCTGTGCCGAAATTAGGTGAGTTTTCATAGTCAACAAAACATTTCTGGAGCAACTGAGATAGACGGGGACTAGATTTCAAATGTAATCAAAATAACCCAGATAACCCAAATAACCAGAATTTGAGAGTGGATATGTACATCTATGTATTCAGTCCATATCAACATTCACACTGAGCCTCAAACAAATTCTAACAGGTGGAAGGTTTGCTTACGCTGTGGGTGGAGTCGGGAGGTCGTAGTCTTCGCCCGTCTCTCCTGTCAACCAGTAGGTTGTCTCTGTGCCTTTACCCTTAGAGAACACACACATACACACACATTTACATCAATTTTGCATCAATGTGTGTCGATCAAGTCCACCTCTCTCTGTGGAGTAGAACGCCACTGGATTCATTTCAAACTGGTTCACTTGTGCGACGCGTGCAGTAAACCTGATGAAGACACTCATGTTTACCTTCAGATACGTTTCTCCTCTCATCTCATACTCAAACTTGCAGTTTGTCCTCTGCAGGATATCTATAGTAGGCTGACTGACGTGGATCCGCAGGGCTGGAGGACATCAAAAAAACCATGAAAAAAAAACATTTGTTTTTTGTATTATGGGGAAGTGGAAATTAATTTCATTAAGTTGATTGGTAGATTCTGCAATTGCATGTGAGTACTGAGCAGCACATTGCTTCAGCAACATAACTGGACCAAACGACTTAGCAGCACGAATGTTGTCAACTAGCCCATGAAACGTGTCTTTATTTATTTGTCAACTCACGGTGTCCTGTGGACTCCATACGAGATGCCGTGTTGACTGTGTCCCCAAATAAACAATATCTTGGCATCTTTATCCCAACAACACCTGCTGCACAGGGACCTGCACACACACACACGCAGAAAACACACATCTTCAGTTAGTTTTACATCATGAGAGAAAATTAGTGGAAAGGTCAAAAGGTGGTGAATCAACTGAGGTTGAAGGTTGTAACATGATTTGGGGCCCTTTAAAGCAATTTAAAAGGCCAAGTCAGTCTTTTCTATTTATAAATAATGTGTTTGTTTTTATTTATTAGACAACAAGCACAGTTACGGATGCTGTGCCGTTTACCTGAGTGCACGCCGATGCGTATCCACACAGGGATGCCCGGCAGGTGTCTGAGCTGGAAGGTGCCCATGAAGGCCAAGATGTCCAGCGCCATGCGACAGGTGTCCACCGCGTGCCTGTTCCCATTTCGATTAGGAAGCCCAGAGGCCACCATGTAGGCATCACCAATCGTCTCCACCTGAGGGCGGATGGATTAAATGATGGTGTCTGTGGCCTCTGCTGTCTGTTATTCTATCTACTGAATTCAACCCCATGTCAGTACCTTGTACACGTCGTGGTGGTCGACGATGCTGTCGAAGCCCTCGTAGATGTCCTTGAGCATGTCCACGACTTCCATGGGCGTGCTGTACTGGCACAGAGTGGTGAAGCCGACTATGTCACTGAAGTATATGGTCACTTCCTCGTACAGCTCTGGCTCCACCACACCGGTCTCCTTCAGGCTTTTCACCACAGGCCTGCAGACAGAAACATGCTCAAAGACAGACGAAACAGGACGTTCCACCTGTGCTTACTTTTAGTAAACTAGCCTGTTTTAACTGTTTACCCATAGCTTTTTCAACCATATCCATTACTTTAGCCAACTATTTCAAGTTTGTTTTCAAGTTAGTCTGCTTCATACTTAAAAAACTGTTTATCCACAAGTTAATTCCCATTTCAAATGTTAATCCGTTACTTTTAGCTAACTAGCATATAGTAAAAATATTTATTCATGACTTTTATCCAATTAGCATATTATTTCACATGTTTATTCATTACTTTTTAGTAAACTAGAATATTTCAAACTTGTATCCATTACTTTAGCTACCTTGCTAACTATCTAAGCTAATTATCCTTTATTTCAAATGTTTTTCCATCAGCCAACTAGCAGATATTTCAAACATTTTTCCATTAAATAATTAGCCTATTTCAAACACTTATTTATTACGTTTAGCTAACTAGTATATATTTAAATGTTTATCTATTACTTTTGGCTGGCTAGCATATTGTTTCAGATGTTCATCCATTACTTTTTTAGTAAACCAGCACATTCAAAATGTTTATCAATTATTTTAAGCAAACCATTTACACCGTTTATCTGGTACTTTTAGTTCACTAACCTGTTTCAACTGTTTATCCATTACTATTAGTTATCTCGGTCAACCTTACCCATTTCTTTTATGATTTTTAAACTATCTATTTTAATCATTTATTATTATCTTTGGCTGTTTACTTGCTTCGCTACTTGTTTTTCTATTTTTCAACTCTTTGGAAACTTGCGTTGAGGCGTTATTGCTGATCCGATACGTGTTATATTTTTAATATGGGCTGTGCTCCTTTCATTGTAAACAGACCGAGGCAGCAGCATGAAGTTGAGGTGGTCGGCCCTGTCCCTCTCAGCTTTGTAGAGGACCGTTCTCTCCTCCACCAGGTGCTCCAGGTTTCTGGAATACATCTGCAGCCGTCTGATCATGTTATCCATGTAGCTCTCATTGTCCTGGTTATGAATTTTACTAGAAGACAATGAAAGGAAAGCAAAGAAGAAGAAGGAACAATTCAAAACACACTTAAATAGACCAAAAAAAGCTTCCTTAGGCTAAAAATGAGAACATCTTTATGGCAAGATGAGCCCTTTATGGTAAAAACAGTGATTACCTGATTATTTTCCCCAGTAAGTTCTCCACCTTCTTAAAGTCAGGTCTTTTTTCTGGATCCTCATCCCAACAGCTTTTTATCAACATGTACACCTAGGAGACAGAGGACACATCATTTCAAAGACATAATAGACAATACGCTGACATTGGCAATTCAAGTTGTCACACATTTGTCATTGACTAACCTCCGATTCTTTCTCTGAAGCTGTGTCTAAGTTAAGATCAGGTCTGAAGTAGGACGTGATGACCTTGGAAAGCTTTTCTGTTGGGAGACACACAGACAAGAATTCCCTGCTGATTCACACAAATTAGTAGGTGCACAAAAATATATATCTTTTCTTTTTTCTTTAGAATACGGCCTTCCCCATTTTCTTCTACTTTGACTTTGAACTAAATTGGAATACAGCAGCTTGGGTACCTTTATTAACTCATTTAATTCATGATTTTTCCGTGGGATAATAAGGACTGTTAATTGGGGTTTGGAAGGAAGAGCAGAACAAAATCTAGCTGCAATAAAATATAAATCCAGACTGCGAAAGAAACTCTAAAAATAAGTCACACCACCCACCAGCAAAAACAAAAAACAAAACCCTCCTTCTCTTCCAATAATTGCCACACAGATGCTTCAGAAAAAAAGCAAAAAAACAATTTCCTCAATTCTTTTTAATATGTACAAGCTCAGAGTCAGTGTGGGAGCTTAATGCTGGACAGTGGTTGTGTACGTTTGCTTCACCTGCTCTGTCGGAGCAGCTCTCGGTGTAAAAGGTGCTCTTTCTGAGAACAATCTCGTGAGCGATGATGGCAAAGCTGTAGACGTCTCCTTTCTGAGAGGTGCCCTCTTGCCTCAGATGCTCCGGAGCAGTCCACAAGTCTGAGTGGAGGGGGGGGAATGAAAATGTAAGAAAGCGATAAGATGAAGGAATGAACAAAACACTCAGCGAGGAGGGACTGTAGTTTTAACCTCGGATGGGGCTGAGAAAGGTGTTGCAGCCAAAGTCGGTGATTTTCACCACCATGCGATTGTCCATCACACAGTTGGTGGACTTGAGGCGACCGTGCACCTGGATGTCACTGGCATGGAGGTAGGACATGCCCTGCACAGAGGGGAAGAGGGAGATGAGAAGGTTTGGATAAGTGGCAGTCAATGATCTTTACTGACATCTAGTGACTGCTGGGGGAACAACAACAATTCCTAATGATGTATGTGTGTATTGTGGGAAATGAAATAGTTTTGAAGACAGTAATCAATTTACTGTAGAGAACATATTGGGATGTGAGTGGAGAGGGGGAGATTCCCCTTCACCTCAGGGGTTAGGGTCAGAAAAGTCACTTTTCCCCTTACGGTATCATTCAAGTCTTACCAAAAACACTCCGCTCAAAGCGAACCTTTAAACATACAGGGAATCATATTGTACTCAACTTGTGTCACGGCTCGTGTCATTGCTAATAGATTACACCATGAATCACTTCATATCTCCCATAATTAGGTACCCATGAAGCATGACTTCTTTTAAATAATCACATTACAATTACTGAAGAAATTCCTGGACTTATTTGTTCTGACTTTCTTGTACAAATTTCCAAATGAAAAGGGATTACTGGTGTAGTGAAAAATACTTGTTACAATTTAGTTTGGATCTAGTTTTTGAGAATTTCTCCTATTAAAATGATTAGTTAGTAAAATTACCCAGTAATGGCCGAGTAATGATGAAGTTAGGTGTATCTAATAGATTTTAAGAGAAAGCATTCTATAGCTGTGCAATTACAGCGAAACATATATTCCTCTGTGCTTTTATTTTGAAGAGTTCAATTTTAGGCCCAGTTTTCTACATGTCCAAAACACAAATTAAGGAAATTAAAAAAGCAGTACAATATTGAAGTTAGGAAAATGACATGAAGGAAAGCTCAGAAGAAAATGAAAATGATTATTAGTCATTATCTTATTAACTCGATGCCGATGCAAAGGTGGGTAAAGTTTTACAGCAAAAGCGTGTTGCAGTAAGTAGATGGAGATTGTTTCAAAAGTATAAAACAATCGACTGTGTGTTTTAAATCAGTTTTGGAAATCTGGGCATCCAAAGATTTGGATTACGCCAGATGAAGCTATTTAAATCCATCAGAATGACGCTGGGTAGGAGACTGCTGACTGAATTTTCCTTTTTGGTTGAACTTATCCTTTTATAAAAAAAAACAACAAAACAACAGGATTAGTCTGGTTTAATACTAAAAAGGGTACTGCAATGCATAAAAAAGACTGATGTAATGTGTCAGCATTTCTATCTCACCTTGGCGATGTCGTACATGACGGAGATCTTGAACTCCCAGTCCATGAAGGTCTCCTCTGGGTAAGAAACCTTGTCATTCAGCACATACTGTACGGAGAGAGGGACAGAGGGCATTTGTGAGGTGATGCCACTTTGTGCCTCGAACATCATATGATGGAGGTATTTACAAAAGAAGGACCATCACATTGAATCTGTTATTCTGAACCCATATTCAATCTTTTCTTGCCTGTTCTGTGCAAAGCTTCCTATACTAAAAATAGTGACTCGATGTATGCATACCGAACATGCCATACGTACCCTGAGCGACCCCCTCTCTCCATACTCAAACACTCCGAACACGCCCTGATCAAACTTCACCGTGCCATAAAACTTAGTGAGGTTGTAATAGTCGATTTGCTGGAGCTGCAATGAAAAGAAGAGCCATCCAAACATCAAATCAGTAAGACCGCAACATCCAAACAAACCACCCGCTGTGTTCACATCCGTTCATCTCACCGCGTTGAGTTCTATCATCTGGGTCTCGTTGAAGTTCCCGTCTGAGTGCTTCAGCTCCTTTAGAATCACAATCTGGAAAATATCGCAGCAGCGTCAGTCTCGCCAGCACTGGATTAGCGTGTTGATTGATTAAAAAAACTACTGCAGGGTGTTGAGCTCACCTACCTTCTTATCGTACAGCGCACTGCGGATCTTGAAATCTTCTTTTTTCCTCTCGTCTTCAATCTGATGGGCGAATGTGAAGGACATATTAAGGACCGAGTTGCAGGCTGGAGATGCCAGTAAATCAACATGTACAGAAATGATGTGCAAACTTGAATAAACTTTAGGAAACAGATTTTTCTTCTTTTCTTTTAAACAAAATAACACCCTTAAATAAAAAGGGAAAATGGAAAGTGGGGTGTCGCCTCAGAATAAATCATTCCCCTAAACGACTGAAGCAGATGGGGACTTGTTTTAAAATGGCCTCATGCAGCTCGTCCAGCAAAAATCCAAGCTTCCTGAAGCTCTGAGATAATAAATTGATTTGAAAAGCCGTCATATAGATGTTTCTTTAGGGTGAAATCTTCACTGTAGCTGCTAAGCTATGAGCGTTAGGGCTGGAAAATCTCTCTTTCACTTGTTTTTTAACATTTTAAAACAAGTCCCCATCCACTTCAGTCGTGAGTGTGAGTATATAATGACCAAATTTTCTTTTTTGGGGGAGCTTATCCTTTAATGTGCGCTCTATTGCATACATGTTGAACAAAAAGTTAATCTGAGTCCTTCGTAGAAAGAGAAAAAGAAAATAGTTGGTGGAGTGATGAGCAGTAGGAGATTAGTCTGGGTTGAAGTTTTACACTTATTTCTCACTACAGGATAAACTTCACCATCCTGCCGGGATCAATAATAAGTGAGACCATGTTGACGCTGACTCTACACCTCATTTACCTTAAGAGAGATGACGCTGAGTTCATTCCTCTCCAGAAGCGTGATGAGTTCGGGGGGGATGTGGAACCAGCGATTCCTAATCAGACGATCTCTCCTGTTCTGTCTAAATAGGAAAGAAATACCATCAAGAGGTAATCACTTCATTTTAGGAGTTCATAATTTTATTGTGGGTTACTACTAAAATAGTTTTACATGTTTTAATGATCAAAAAACACAATTTTCCCCCTTTGTATGAAACACTCTGTTTTAGCTTCTATCTCTTTCAAAGTATGTTACATTCACAAGAACCTAAAGAAGAAACAAGAAAAGAAAATGAAAAGGCATGATATGCCTCCTTTAACTTGCCATGAAGATGTGTAACACAGTGCACAGACCAACATCCAAGGGTACCCGACAGAACTCGGCATTTAAACAGTTTAAAATTTTGTAACGTTCTCCCAAAAACATCTTTTGACTCTAAGATCAGAACAAAGACAATCATCCAACTGGAAATTCTTTAGCTGGGTCATGAAACTACCTTTTTTAATTACTATTATGATTTTAAATACAGCACTCATGCATCGCAGCCACACTTGATTTGTATCCATCTATGGAACATCATAGTTTGCAGACAGTATTTATGCAAACATCCAGAAATGTCACAGTCTCAAAAGTGATCACTGAGCCTGTATGAACAAATGTGTACCCTTTGATTGACTCTAATAAAGGTGAGACGTCCCTAATCCGAGGTTTAATGCACTTAAATTGGTCAGTCACTTGCCTGTAGAAAAGGAAGGCGATGGAGGCCACCACCACCACTGTGACGGCCAACACGATGACGATGATATTGTAATATTGAGAGTCTGAGGATGACAACAAATAAACAATGGAATTTAAAGTTAAGGGATTTTACTGTTGAAAATCAAGACTTACCAATCATTTATTATGCCATAATGTTTGAGTTTATGTGTGGAAAAGGTGTAGAATGATGATAGGCCAGGTTGGTTTTGCTGAAATGCGCTGAATTTAGACATAACTTTGTTTGTTTGTTTACTAGGAATCTCCACGGTGCCCCTTCAACAGACCATTGTGTACAGGACTGGCACACAGTATCTGTTTTGTGCGTCTTTCATTCTGTCAGACACAAATCGCTTGAACGTCAAGATTTCTGAGAAACCTTGTACAATGTAAATCCAGACAAAATACTATCTCTAAATTTGAGGTAAATTCTGTCAGTTTTAATCGTTCTGTCTTGAGCATTAAACATTTTTTTTTAAATCTCTTTAATATTATTTGCACCCTAAAACAGAAACTACACAACTTTAAAACTGGGACATTTCCGTCTTCACCTTAGAGACAGTAAAATCTTGAACAACAATATAGTTTCCCGCTTTATAACACATCCGGAGTTCAATCCCATCGACACTCTACCGCAGACTGATAACGCATCTTGTTATCAGCAGTAAACAGCTGATGGTCAGCTTAACACTGTCACCTAACAGGTGTGCTATGTGGGTGTTTGTGCGCACATACAGTACGTGTGAATTGGGCGTTGGAAAGACAGTTTATGATAACAGGTTGTGACAGCCAGCTGACACAATCTGACACTGTGTGCGTTTTAGTTGTACCTGCTTCTGGTTTGTAGTTAGGAAGTCGATTTCCCCAGATGAAGAAAGGCTCTGTCTCAACCACACTGCTTATGTTGTTTTCGGTGTCAAATTTGTATAAAGTTCTGAACTGAGGATCACATGACAGGAGAAAATTACACATATAAGCATAAATCACTTTTTTTTTTTCTTTTTAAAAGATCTTTGTGACATATATGACTATTAATATTTTCAAAAGAAAGAACAGGTAAGGAATTAATACTTGTGAAAGTACCTTGTTGTCGGTAGTGGTGTAGATGACTGAGAAAACCACATCTCTGTCTCCGTAAACGTCGAGCTTGTAGTTTCCAGCTAAACCTGAGCAGAATCACAGAAACATACGCACAAAACGTATTAAAGACACTTTGCTCACCACACAATCAGCCTGTCTTCTGGTCACTCTTACCACCACTGTAAACTAGTCTGCTGTGAAATGTGAACTGAATCGATTTATCAGATATCTTTTTGCCATTATTGCAACAAAAAAAAAAACATGAATAAAAGAGCCTGACAGACGTGCATCCCATTGTGAAGGAACTCTCGGTCACACACACGGAGGCAGCTGCAGCCTGCAGGCTGTAAACACCTCATCACTTCATCAACAGTGATAGCGGCTGACAACTTCAGTCTGTTAGGCCTCAAACACAACAGTAACACATGTCAACTCTCAGGGCTGTTTTGTGGACATGGAGGTCGTGTCATCACTATTTTTTCAGCTATCTGTGAGGCGTTATGATTATACAATTTAGAAAAATAATGCTTCTTGTGAGTATTTCATGAGCTGATTCTAGTATTTTTAGATTCAGTCTTATTCTAATTAACAGCTGTTGGGCCAACAGAACAAGTAACAAGCCACACTAGCTGCCCTGTGAGGCTGTGTTCAGAACAGTGACGTAAACAGTACCCAAAAAGATATACTCGAGTAAAGATATCGTATTCAAATATTACTTTGGTAAAAGTCAGAGTCACTTTACACTTCAAGTATCTGATATTGAATATACTTAAGTTTCATATCAAGTAAACATAAAATGTACTGTGTGTATTTGTACATGCATGGTATGTACTGTATTGTATACTATGGGTTGACCAATTATCAGCCTTGCTGATTATCAGGTCCATTTTCAGCATTCACCCAATTGCTGATGAAATAATTCATTTCCAAAAATGTTCTATTTTGGCTGTAATGCAGCATGCAATCAGTAAAGCAAGTAGTAACCAAAGCTATTGAGTAGAAAGTACAACCCTAAATACATAAGTACAGCCAAAACTGATTTGTTTTGCAGGTACAGTATGTGTTCAAACATAGTAATACATTGTGATGATGGCCTCTTTATTTCACAGTGCTTTTTTTAGTACTTACTCCATTTTTGTCTTGGATTTCTTTTTTCCATAATATTGAAGTTTTTTTGCCAAAGTAGAAAAAAAGTTATGTTCTAAAGTAGAGCAGCAATGTCAGAAGATAATGAGACTCTATGTAACAATCTGTAGAGGTGTACATGTAGCAATCATTTTTTTATTGGCAACATGTGAGCAGATGACGTAAATCATTTGACCTCCCATGTCTCTCTTGGTTGCCTATAAAAGCCCGTGGACGATTTGTTCAAACAGTTTAATAAAATAAAATTTAAAGGATGTGACTATGCGCGTTCTCGAGTGCCCCTTTAAAGTTCATTGTACTTTCATTTCCTGTCTCCTTCTCTCACTCTCTCTCTCTCTTCTCTCTCTCCTCCTCCTTCCTCACCATCAAAGGAGATGTTTCTGAAGTAATTCGCATTGACGTACTCCATGTTCTCAATCTCTGAGAAATTCTTTGCACTAATGTTCCTCATCACCTGGCCGACCAGCAGCACCGCGTCATGGTACGCAGCAATGTAATCATTCATCTGCAGAGAGAGGGAAACAAGTTTATGATTAGAATTAGTCTGGATGTAGTTCTTGTGACACACTTTTCTTTGTAGATTATTCAGAGTAACAGGAACAGGATACTTTTTGTCGCACCAGAGATACAGGGACCAACGTGAGTTGTCCAAAAACCTTTTTAGTAAACTTTGTGTACACAAACAATGTTCTTAATGCTCGTGTTCATGTGTAGAGACCCTGGTGATACTACGAGCAAAGTTTCATGTTGTGTCGAGCCTTCTTAGTGTTTTGAAAATAGCGTTTTTGATTCTAGCGTAAAAGTGCCCGTAGCACTCCCATTGAAAATTAGCTTGCCCAAAAACAAAACTACGGTAAATCTTAAAAGTGCCTATATTCACAATTAACAACATTTGACCAGAACAGCCGACTAAACGTAGACTGAACTAAAGACTGGACTTATATACAAACTAAACTAACAAGAAAATGAGGTTCTGGTGGAGTGGCAGAGACACACAGGTGAGGGTAAACGAGCAGGGGAGGATCTGACGGGCTGAGAAGAGCAATGGGAACAGGGCAGGGCTAATGAAGCTGATGCAGATCAGGTGTGGAGGGAGGAGCAGAGGAACACAAGAGGGAAACACAACACAACCCAGAAAACACACAGAGCACAAATAAAAGGATGCAGAAATGACAGGACCATGACAAATCCTATATGCTAGATTAAGTCAGGGCAGCTGTGGCTAAGTGTCTTGTTATCAGAAGGTTGCTGGTTTGATTCCCTGGTCTGCATGTTGAAGTGTCCTTATGCAAGATGCTGTATACTATATAACCCCAAACTGCTCCTGATGTGCTGGTCTGCACCTTGCATGGCAGCCACAGCCATCAGTGTATGTATGAATTACTGTAAATTGCTTTGGACAAAACGTAACGTAATGTTAGTCTGAATTTGATGGCTGCAGCACATTCAACGATTTTATTCTCCCCCCGATTGATATACAACTTCCAGCTGCTCAACAATCCATTGTCTCAATTGTTGGCAAACTTAACTTAAAAAGCCCCTTACGTGCAGATGTTTCTTCAGATTCTTTGAATTGATTGTTTGTTTTGAGAAATATTGTTCTTACCACTGGACTATTTGCTCAGACTTTTTCAGTGGTGAACCTCCCCCCATCCTCTCTTGTGAACAACTGAGGCTTTCGAGGATGCTATTATACAGAGTTATGATACTATCCACTGTTTACCTGAGGAATGTTTACCTGAGGAATGTTCCAAACAGGTGTATTTTGAGCATTCCACAACTCTCCCACTGATTTGTACCAACAAATTATTTGAAATATGTTGTGGGCATCAAATTCAGTATGCATTTATAGTAAACTTTGAACATTAAATATCTCGTCTTTATGCCGGACTTAATTGGATATAGGTCAAAGGGAATGGTGACTCTTTTTTTCCAACTTTTTTGGAAGTAGAAAATGTTACAAGGAACGAGGAAGTAGAGTGATTTTGAAATCCTGTGTCCTCACCGTGTTGTTGCCCTCAGGGACTGTGTTGACAGTGTATCTCCTGGTGTTGGGCATTGTGAGCACCAACACGTTCTTCATGGATGACACTGACGTTGTGTTGGTGTAGTACTGGTCGCTGTGGAGAGGAGGCGGGCAGTGTACCCAAGTCATACTTAAATATTCCTTGGATCAAAGTCAAAACATGCATTTGAATAGTCCTTGAGTAATAGTACACGAATCTGATATTCAATGTACTTAATTATCAAATGAAGAAGTAAAAGTAAGCTATGCACTATTTATCTGTATGTATATGCTGTATACTATTTGTCCAGCAATTACTGGCCTGATGAATTATTAAATCCAATATTCAGCATTTTCCTCGTGATCAGAATCCATATTTTTTTTAACAAAATAAAGGGAAAAGTTAAAAATATGTCTTACGGTGATTTATATGCCAAAGAGGACATCAAGCATTTGTGAACTGCGCAGAAAATGCAAACTGGAGATTTAAGAGAAGGAAAAAGAGATTGAATCGCTCACTTGTAAAGATCAATGAGGATGAAGAGGATGTCGCCGTTGTCCGCCACTTTGGTCTCTTTTTTCACCTCCAGTATGTCCGCTGGTGATCCACACATGATGAACACTGCAAACACGGAAACTGTTAATCAACAACTACAGTATATGTAGGAAACCTCGGCCGGAGTCAAATCCTCTGACCCTGATTTCCATTTATATTTCCTCTTCAACCTTGAAACCAGTTAATACCAAACCCAAATGTCTTCTTTTATAGCTGTATCAACATTAAATAAAAAAGTGGTGAGGTGTGTGTACAAGGGACACACTTGGACTTAGTTTTACATTTGAGTGGTTTGGAGTAAAGCTACGATGCCATTATCGACCTCTGAAAGTCAAATACACAGATATGCAGTTTCCATAGGGCTTATTCCCACCTAACTACGTAGTGCTCCTTTAAAACACATCAGTTTTCTCATCCTGTCTTCCTCATCTGTCTGACATGCTCTTTTTCAGCTCCTGTCTCTTTGATGCCTCCTAGTTTGAGGAGACTGGGTATTATGGAGGGGGTCCTGAATACCAGGTCTCCTCAAACTAGCTTCTAGACCTTAAATCATGCAGATGTCTGTCGACATGATGAATTAAAGGCGGGACTACTGACAAGGCGTCAGTAAACTCTGTCACATGAGTGAATGCTGTTCCAAGAAAGCTAACAGTCACACTGCACTTCCTCACACACCATCTATGACAATAGCTGAGCATTTCAGTCAAACAAGGAGATGCTTGTTTTATGTTTTATATATACCGGTATATATATAAAAAAAAGACTTACAGTTGCTTATCCTGTTTTGGGGTGATTTAAGTACTTCCGTCAGTTCCTCTGGTTTGCGCAGCACCACCAGTACGCCTATACTTAACACAAAACTGCCTTGGTCCAGTGCATTTATATACCTGCAGGAAAAAACAAGACAGCTTTGTTAAAACTATTCTAACTATGAACTCAACATTTCAATGGTGAATTCATGGCACGTGACAGAAAGTCAAATCACTGTTGTGTTTTACTTCAACACTCAAGGCACGCCATCCTGTCACTCGCAGTCACAAAGCCTTTCAACATCAGTAAGGTGCTAGAGGTAGAGGAGACGTGTTCCTGGCCCATCATTTTAGTATGCAAAACTTACAACAGACAAAAGTATCTGTTAATGTACCTCAGAAGTGTGTAGGCATGTAAGAGATTTTTCTGATTGTTCTGGACCAGAGGAAATAATTATTCTATTTTCTGTTTTCTACATTTTCTGAGAAGACCTGACATTCCAATGAACACCAGGCTGGAACCTGAATGACTAGGCTAGGCCTAGGCGACTTACCAAAAGCAGTCCTCAGTGTTGTTCTCCCTCTTGTAAACATATGCAGACTCCCACTTAGGTTTGAACTTGTTCTCGTCCTCCCAGAAATGGATAAAGAAGTCAGAGACCTTGCGTGCGGGCGGCAGGAGGCGCTGCAAGTTGAGGGTGTAGTCGCAGGAGGTGCCGAAGCTGCCAGCCGAGATGATGGGTGTACTGAGCTTCAGACCCCTCTCCGCACTGACAGAGAGATACAGCAGAAAGGAAAGGGAGGCAGTAAGATAGAGAATTAAGTCTCCATGAAGGAGTAAAAGACAAATTCCACAGGCACCAAACTAAAAACATGTCTACGTGTTAAACTTTGTCTGGATATGTGAACTGCCATATTGATCTGCACTGTGATTGTTACTTTTTATATAGTGGCACTTACTTAACTATGGTGTAGGTAGCGAAGGTGCAGGTTGGCCCGAGCACGGCACATCCCAGCTTGTTTGAATTCTGCAAGAGAGAACAGATGAGGGGCGCCGTTTAGCTCAGTTGGTAGAGCGTCCCATGTGCAGAGGCCCTGTCCTCGCTGCAGCGGCCCCGGGTTCCAGTCCCGGCCTGGGGCCCCCTGCTGCGTGTCACTCCCCCTCTCTCTCACTCTGTTTCCTATCACATCTTCAGCTGTTCTATCAATAAAAGGCCCCAAAATATTTTCAAAAAAGAAAACATGCGAGTGATTATGGCGGTTTGATTTTTACATGTTTATGTCTGGCTCACTTGGCTGATTTTAGTTGTGCTGAACTAGCTCTTTACTGTGACAGCTACCCCCAAGTGTTCTGCCGTTCTTTGCAACGTTGCTTGCACACGTCCTCACAAATCATTTTTAAAAAAAACTTTTAAATTAGGGGAATATTTTAGGATCTGAAGTAATGGGAGCAACGTAGCTGAATCAGGTTTTAACCCTGGGGGCACAAACTAAGCACACAGATAGCCAGATCTCAAAGAGAGAGTTGGATGTGGAGCCAGACCTCCTGGAGGAATAAACACCTGGAACCACATTGGACTCTGCTCTGAACCAGATCTGTTTAGTCTCAATATTTAGTCTTAAAACATTTTGCAGCCCTCCCCTCAAAAAACAATCATCTGCTTCACACTGCCAAGGTATTTTGCCTATTTGCGTAACAGCGGAGGTACTTACCATCATGTTCTTTATCTGCTCCACTCCCGCACAATTGGTATTATCGCAGGTTTTATGTCGCTGGTAGGTCAGGTTGAGCGCTCGAAAGTTAGCCGTGAGATTTAAATTCACGTCTTCTTTGATGGTTAGGGAAAGAAAGAAAGTCAGAAAAAAACAATGATATCTTAGTTTTGTGATGGGTATCAACAGACAGCACACAGATGAATTACATAAACAAGTGGATGAAAAGCTGTGTATTTCCCCGTGGTATCGGAAGAAGTCCTCAATGCTACTGCGGTGTGGTCTGTCATCATTAGGGTCTATGACGTGCTCTGTTGGATTCTGGAAAGTTAAGCCTAGACTCCAGGAACCATCCAAAGTCATTACGCAAGATACCGTCACTTCAAATACAGTAGTTAAACCATCCTACAATATGTTTCTGTAGTTTCAGGTAAAGCTGAAAGAATCATATCGGTGACGCTCTAATCATACATCAGATAGCCTACTTCCTATTTCCTCTGCAATACAAGAACAATGCTGTTTCTTTCTTTGTGAGGGTGAAGACTTTTTGCCTGAGCTTTCAGCTCAACGTCGTGTCATCGATCATGTACTTTAGACCTCTTTACTAAGTTCTTGTTTCTATGAGTCGGTTGAGATTTAAGTCGGCAGTCAAAGACGGTATGGACTTAACTGATGACAGTGTTGTCAAAGTCAAACTGCCAGGTATGAGCAAAATTGGCGTAGGAACAGTGATCAGCCTAAGGACTAGGAAACCGTCAGTTGGATGTCAATATAAAAATTGAACAGTAGCGTAAAGTGTGACATCAACATACATTTGTCTTTAACCAAATGACTGCCCACAACAGGGACCCACAACTACTTTTATCAAGTGGCTCACAGCAGGTTCAACCAGCCATATAAAGTTTAGTATAAACTTAACCGGTATCACTGTCACGCTGACCAAAGATCAAACTGAGCAAGCATGAAACAATAAGCTAAGCTCTATGGTCGTTTCATTTAGGCTCTTATCTTATAATTCATTACCCTGATTACCCAGACTGTTTTTAGTCATTGCTTCACTTCACTCCCCTGATATCTGATAGACCAAAGTTAACATTGTGAACACTGGATAAGCTGAAAGGCAGGTCATGAAAACAGTGAGACCCTTTAAAGGTTGTAGCTTTGGGGGAAAAAGTGTGAAATTACTTACATGTATGACCATCTTAAACACCTCTGAGCACGTGGTGTCACACAGCAATATAAAAGAATCATGTGTAATGAGAATCTGTCCAAATGCAACCAGCTATATTCATAGTTTTAAACAGACATATCAATAATTTTAATACACTGCTATGTGTCATAAAATAACAGTCAACTAACATATTCTGTAAATTTTTGCACTGATAAATAATGTCCAGACTTTTTTATTGTAGGATCTACAGTTATACAAAATAATGTCCCATAATTCCGTGTGCATGTAAAGACGTGTTTATGTTGCATTTATGTTTACTACCTTACCGCTTACCTGGAGTAGGAATGAGGTTATTTGTGTCTATCGCCTTCAGTATTTCGTCTTCCACAAAGTTCAGACTCCAGGGAGACTTGTTGTCCTCCAGCAGGATCACATTGATTGTAATCCCGTCCAGACAATTTCTGGCGCCCCGACATGGAGCAGCAAGAATCCCCAACACACACAAACACGACCACCACCACCCTGATCCCATTTTCAGCCCCGACGTTCCTAACAGTCCATGATCTGATAAAGGTTTGCTGTTTCTCACTGCTCCTGCTCCACGGTCCAGCTCGTCTGTAGCGCAGAGGAGTCACCAAACTCTCCAAGAACTTCCTCCTGAAAAGAAACGATGCGTGGGCTCTATAAGAACCCAAGTCTTTGTCTGAGTTGTTCACTCCTCAGATTCACACTCCCTCTGAGTGGCTGCTCACCTGTCCTCTCCTTTTTCACATCAAGTTGTTAATGTACAACCTTTAAAGACACAAAGGCGGGCCATATAACCTTCTCACTGTTGTTGTGCCAAGGTCTGCATGAATTACGAGCTTGAAACAAAGGCAAACATGCAAACACAGGGCACAGATTCAAGCCGGTTGTTTGCTTGCTCGGTGATGCTTCAGTTAATCAAGGAAAAAAATAACTGGAAATCTCATGTTGGTGTAATGTAGGCATAAAATGAGCTGCTCTGACCTTCAACAGGACAGACATGTGTGGCCCGTCTAACTTCTATAAGTGTATGTGGATCCTGTTGTACATTCTGTGCTTATGGGTACCTGAAGTGTGACAAGCAGCCACGCAAGATGAATAATTAAAGTTGCAATATGTACGGTTTTTAGTTTAAACTGAGGCTAACTGCGCAAACTAGCTAACAGCAGGTACCGTTAGCAGCCATCAGAGGTTAGTCTGCTCCCAATATGTTTTGAGTATGAATTCAACGGCTGGCAAATTCCTACATAATCCACCTTTACAGGGGCTCTGTGAAACAATCAGTCGCTATTGACAATTTTAATCACTCTTTTATTGGTCATTTTATTGGTCATAGGTGAACAGATTGTAACGTGACAGGAAAAATTAGAGCTTCCCCCGTCTCTGTTGGTTAGCCTGTGGATGATTTTTTTTAAAGTTGGGTAATGCCACTGGATTGAAGATTTCTTTGTGGAGGATTTAGGTCAGATTTTCCACAACAGTCCGAAGGATGTGACGTTACGTAGGTTTCTCGAGTGCCTCCTCTCAGTGCCTCTCTCTGCTTTGCATCAGCAGCTAATGTTGGTTTAGAAATCAGGTCCGCTAACATCAAACTAGCTATTGACCGCTTCCACCATATCACAGAAATTCCACAGAGCCCCATTACGTTTGATTTTTAAAGACAGAAGCTGAGGCAATACTCTGACAGGAGCAGATTTTAAAGAAAAAGTTCAACAACCTGGATAGCTTAGCTTAGCATAGTTTAGCTTAGCTGAGCTGGGCTTATAGGGCAAAGACTGACACAGGGGAAAGGATTAGCCTGGCCTTTCCTAAACGTTACGAAGTCCACCAACTACCTACTTCAATATCAAGATTGTTTAATACATACAAACGGATATTGTAAATACCACAATTAACCATTTTATAGCAGGTTATGCAACAAAAAAGGTCCTGCCGAATTAGACAAAGGGTATAGCATGGCTAATCTGTATCTGAAAGGTCATTCTGACTTCCTTCAGCTAATCAAGATTTGCTAGTATGACTAAGGTTTAGGTTAAGAGAAAAGGCCACGAGTTGGCTTATAGTTATAGTTATTATAGTTAATGGATTGAAGAAATCAATAACCAGTCACTTTAGATTTGGAATGAAAAACAGCGTGAAAAATGGTGCATTGGATCAAAAAAACGACTCTGGAAAAGACATTTTGACGACAGAGCTCATCTGTGCGAGCGAGTGGGATTTGTTGCTGTATATTTTGGAGACGCCAGGCAGACAGCAAACACAGACGCACAGCTTGTAAATTTCTGAAAGACATTGCAGGAAAAAGGAAAGACAGGAGAGAAAGGAGAAGAGCAAAGGTTGATCAGGCCATAAAACTCATCAGAGATAACGTGCTGTAAAACCTCACACACACACTCCCGGGTTTCTTGTGAGAGGCGTTTTATACTGTTTATCTGTTCCATATGCAGTGCATACTGCCGCACTCCACAGTCCCTGAACTACATAAATCCTACAGCCGATTACATTCAGCTGAGAGCGTCCTCATTTAATTACTACAGTCTCCTCAGCCTGTTTAAGCGTCTAAACGATCAGGTTACAAGCAGGCAGTTAACTCTAGTGTCTGAAGATCTGAGCAGTGTGACCCATTACACACACACACACACACACACCATCTAATGACAGGAATTAATTATCAGCTCATTACTTGGAACAATCACTTTACAGAGAATGTCTTCATCCCTTTCCATAAGTGTGTGTGTGTGTGTGTGTGTGTGTGTGTGTGTGTGTGTGTGTGTGTGTGTGTGTGTGTGTGTGTGTGTGTGTGTACAGTCTGTCTCTGCCAAACACACATTTCCCACACTTCTCGTCTACGACACACATGTCAAATGTTCCTCATCTATCACTGGAGCCTGGCCATAAAAGTTTAAGTGTGTGTGTTTCTTCATATTCAGGGTGTTTGCATTGCAACGGGTGGAATACAATTAAAACAAATCAATAAAACATGCTTATTACATTATGCTTGTATTGTTATTCAGTGGCGTTGCTCTGGTTCTCAGCGTGTTGTTCCACTATTAGTGTCACCGTTGTTTCCTGTTTCTTCATTAGTGAACTCTGATAACACTTGATTACATGAATATCTCGTTAATAATTTGCCAAGGAGCGCTTGCTTCATCCAGAGATTTGCGAGCACACCTTTTGGTCCCTACATGTGGTCTGTACTTTTTGTTTTGTAGGCCAAAGATTCAAACAGTAAGCCACATCTGCGCCTCTGTATTCAGTCGGATCTGCTCACGTTCTTCTCACGCTGCCGTGCTCTCTTGTTTCAGTGTGATTGTGTGAACTGTGGGTCAGGTGGTATCAGCACGATGACGAGACGGTCAAGCACAACCTGCTGTTGCTGACTTTCTCTGACGTGTTCCTCCTTCCTGGTTCATGTTAATCAAATACAGCAGAAGCTGTAGCGTTCATTTAAAAAAACAAATAAAAAACCACTCCAAACTCTTGGCTCCTATAAAATATGGCTGCAGTCTTTTGAAGATGAAAAATCAGTCCTTGAAACTGAACAAACATGGTGTGTATTAATCTGACCAAAGTCCTGTCTTATCGGCCTCATCATGGGTTTCCTTGTGTTTGCTTTCTTCTATTCCTTTTTTTATTATCATTGTCAATTATATTGATTTCATTTTACACCTGAAACATGTTTGGCTTCGGGTGTGTCAGGCTAAGTGTTTTGGTTTTTTTTCCTTGTACATTTTGAAAGCATATTCTCTTCTTTTTTTGTAACTCATTCACGGTTCACTGTGTGCGTCCAGTCCACTGTCTAAACCTCTCGGTCTTCACTAGTTTTACCAAAGTGACTTTACAAGGGAGAAACTGCAGATGAGACCTCAGTGAAAAAATGAGCACTCATATTTCAGATTAATTTGTTCAAGCGCATATGTAATCTGATGTCTCCAGTAAGAACCGTGTTAGAGGCTCTGGAAATATATTAAACAGGAGAAATATTTTCTTTTGTTGAATTCAAGGTATGCAAATTGTCTCTCAGCAGACTTTTACAAAGAAGTTTAAAACCTCAAACAGGGGAACAAATGACTTTGGATCAAGCGTACATGCTAAACGGTGATAAAGCGGCCACATTTTTGTCTGGTAATCTGCCATCTGTTTTAGCAAACAGTTTCCAGTACTTTTGAGTCGCATCATGGGATACATCAGGGGTGTCCTACGAGCGAGCTTCTTTTTGCCGTTGTCATATAGCTGCCACAATTGCTATCTGATAATCACCAGTTAGCTGCCGTGTGGAGGGGTGTCGAACATAACGGTTATTTGTACGCTGAGAATATACTTGAACTTGTGGCGGTACTGGCAGTAAATTGTTTACAGGCCATCCCAACCTACAGAAAAATATAAACAAATATAAAAATCAGCACAGACAAAGAAAAAATAACGAGCCACAAACAATTGCACTGCTACAACCTGTGTGTCCCATCTCAGAATAATTGGAACTTTTCAGTCACAATTTTCGATAACAAACGCAACCTCAGAAAAGTGAACAAGTGAAAAAGATAAGCCCTTGAGCCCCCTATACACAAGTTACAAACTTTAATATTCTAAAAAAAATTTTCTGTTTTACTTGACCAAACATGATTGCACTCCCTATCTACCCTGTGAGTGGGTACATTTAGTCAGGATGACATTTCTCCCAAAGTTTCAGTCTCTTATCTACTGATTCCTGACTTTCAATAACAACAATCAATTTGACATCCTTCAATACATTATTCCTTCATATATTTCGAATTGTTAACATGCTCAATTGCAGCATTCGGGGTATGGCTTTACCTATGGCCTCCAGTTTTATTATTGGGCTGCAATTGGGCCTTCGTGTCCAGTTAGGGTCCCTATGAAGGACAGTTAGTGCAGTCCAGTGTTGTCACCTTTCATTTTGAATGCAGGGCTATGGCACAATGAAAGACAAACTGAGATAACTCCACCTGTTTGACTCAGAGATTCAGTGAAACTGAAGTTTACACGCTGCTGACACCCAGTGGAGAGGCGATGTGTGAAAAAGAAGCTGTTTAGAGCTGGAGCCACTCAAAGCATTCAAAGCATATGATGAGCTGACAAAATGTGATGCATTATTTTCTAATTAAAACAATAAAATGTTCCTTTCTTCAGTGATAATAATCCAATGATATAGCATAAGTGTATATATTGTAGTAGCATTAGTAAAACAACCACAGGGGCCATTTTATTGTATTATGAGTACATCTATCTTTATCACATCAAGTACATTTTGCTTCGTACGGTACGCTTAGATCATCATAAACACTTTCAGTGAAGGACTGTGTATTTCCACCATGTGATGTTGCTTATTTTATTTCAGCAACTGATCTGAATACTTCCTTCCTACTCTGGGTGAAAGTAGAAAACCAGTCTGTGGAGTTGGGTTGCCAGGTCAGGTCAGCGGTTGCCTGTTACTTCTCAAGGAGTTGAAGTCAGTCTAATTTACCTTTTTTGTCCATTTGGCCCCATTTGCTTTCTTTACTTTTTCGTTACAAAAAGTTTGTGATTTATTTTTCTCAATAAGTCCTATTTTCCCCCAGTCTGTGTTGTTTTATTACCCATGGTTTTTCCATTGGCTTTTATAATCAACGATCAGATTATCTGTGCCGCCGTGTTCCCTCATGGACTCCAGCGAGACAAAACAACATGTGGACACAACGTGGTCCATGCCAAGACAAACCCAGACTAACAGCTTCAGATTCCAAACAGCTGTCTGAGACATTGAGGCAAAGTTCACCGCAAAAACACTTTGTGGAAGAGGGCTCCTTAAAATAACCGCCCTAGTTTATTTCACTTTGTACTGACATCGGTGAAGACAGAACAGACTGAGGGAAAATGAGCACAGAGAGTAGTCCTCTGCTCTATATAACCCAAATAATAAACACACAAGTCCGTGAATACAGTAGTAAGTTTTATTCAAACTATTTCTTAATGACAAAAGACAGTGTCACAGTGATTTGAAAAAATAAAAAGTGCTTGCGAACTCAATCAAACTCATTTCCCTCACAGTAAGGAAACCAAACAGATACAGTGTGTTACAATGATGTTAAGTCACAGTCATGGTGAGAAATCAAAGATGCATAGGAGACCTGAAGACGCTCCTCTGAAGGCTCCGACCGTGTTACTGCATGAAGAAACGGAATCAACACATTCTATGTACAAATTACGACAAACGCTACGGAACATGCCGATTTCCAAAACAACGAGACTGCTTGTTGTTCTGAACATCACTTAGTTATTAAAAATTAGACAAGGATTATGTAGAAATTAGAAACTTGTGTACGGAAAGGCGGAAGGTTTGCTTCTTCTTCTTCCCTGTCAACGATGACACGACAGTAGCAAAGGGGTATTAACAGGGTAGTATCATTAGAGTGAGGTGTGCAGTGTATTCAGTTAGGCTTACATTTGCACAAATACTTATAAATGCAGCTTTTGATTACCAAACACCTGATGGTTTCATAGTTACAAATGAAAATAAATAAGTCAATAAATAAATAGTCTTTTTAAAATTACATCAGGAAGCTTTTGCTGCTCTGTTTTTTTTTTGTTTGTTTTGTTTGTTTTTTTTTATTTCACAGTCATTTGCCATGATGCAATGGAACTTACTGGACTCCCCGGTCATCAATCTTCCACCTAAAAATCAGCAGTTCATCCTCCTGAGCTTGAATTTGATGCAGTGATGCTTATTTCCCTGTATCAGTGTCATTTACTTGGTCTATATCAAAGGTGCAGTATGTAAGAATTGGTCACTTGTTGAATTCATATTCAAAACAAGTAGGGTGCAGCGTATTACCAGAGTAACTGCTAACCGCTCAGTTAGCAGTGTAGCTAGACTTGGACCTCAGAGTAAAGGAGCCTTGTAGTGCTGGGGCTAGCTGGTTAGCATGCTAACTTCTGTGGATATCTTGCAAAACAATATAAAACATCAAAACTAATATTTCCTCACATTCTGATGAAAATCTTGGTTAATTTTTGTTTTAAAGGACCATTCTTACATATCGCACCAGAAAAAATAAGAAATACAGCATTTCACAAGAGGGAGTCATTTGTCACAACAATAAAAAAAAAAAACATGGCCTTTAAAGCTTTATCTTCAAAATGATAAAGTTTTATAAATGATTTGAAGGAAAAGTTAAACAATTGGGGAATTTACATATATTCACATTTTTGACCTGAGGAACAAGAAAAGATTGACGCCACTCCCATGGCTGTATGGTCAATATGAAGCTACAGCTAGCAGGCAGTTAGCTTAACTTAGCCTAAAGACTGTTGTTTTTACACTTCAGTTTTTGTCCAACTGAGATGTAATGCGTTTTAGAGGTACTGGTAAGCTGACTGTGTATCTCTGTACAAAGCCAGGCTTGCTACTTCTCCATTTCCAGTCTTTGAGCAAAGCTAAGCTAAGCCATGCTAAGCTAACTGGCCGCTAGTGGTAGCTTCATATTTTGCATGAGGGCACAAACGTGGTCTCAATCTTCTCTTCTAACTCTCGGCTAAGGTGGAGAATTAGCATATTTCCCCAAATGTTGAACTATTTCTTTATGTTATCAAGTTAACCTGACAACCAATAGGCTGAGAACTGCCAACTTTCATTCATCGTCTTCCCTCTTGCACGTGCTTCACAACATTTCCAATCAAGCTGTGTTTGAGCTCAAATACGTCTACAGGTAATCACTCTATCCTCTGCCCGTTCCCTTCCCTTCTTCTCCTTTTCTCTGTTTCCTTCCCTGACCCCAAACCCTCTGGCCTGGTTTCCCAGTGGCAGACCCTCACAACTTCCAGCTACTGTCTCTACCACCAAACTTAGGACCGTCATAGGAGCTGGCTACAAAGTCACTGGATTTCTACATTTGCGAAGTAGACAAAATACAGTAGTGCTACAATATTAAGAAGGAAATAATTCCTTATATGTGGAGCTTACCACAGCTCCTGAGGCCGGAGCACATTAAGAGCCATTTGGATCTTCGTCTGACTTACTCTCCACTGTTAAGTGCATTCATTGTTTTCATTTGGCAGCCACGCGCTAGCTTCGTGGTGCGTGAAACAACCATGAAAATGTTTACATTTTCTGAGGGCAGTAAGAGGAAGGCAGATCCTTCCATGTTAAGCCAAGGCAGATCATAAACGACAGAAACAAATGTGTTTTTCTTGTATCTCCTTTTGATTTGATGTTCTGATGCGAGGCAAACATCTCCATCTGTCGCTGTAAACACAGACACAATATGGCTACACTGTACTTCAATCAGATGTTTGTCACATGACTTTTGGCAGTGGTGGCGCGTAAATCACATCCGTTGGTTGCCTAGGCGTTTAGGTTCTAAATTCAGAACTCCACTGAGCTGGTCCCTTGAAAGTGTCCTGTCTGTGACGTGACCATGGAGCGGCGAGATAGCTAAACTGGGTCAAATTTCTCAAAATGTGGTTCGGCCTCTTCAACATCCCGAACGTCGCTTCTTCTTGAGCGACCGCTGACTCCAGACTAAAATATATTTCCTATGGTGAAATTAAATGCTAGCACAAAGCCCTGACAAAACCTTCAAACCCTAGCTTAAACATTCAAACCCAACTAATGACCCTCAAAAGGAAAACATTCAAACATGTACATTCAAAGCTTAATTCTCAACGCCAACCTTTGTACTCAAACGTTCGCCCTTCTATAACCGAGCTACCACAGGCTGAGCTCTGCTGTATGCAAAGCTCCGTTCCCTGTTCCGCAGACCTCACAACTGAAAACATAAAAACCTAAAATGACATTTAAATCCGCCTTTGCCTTTTGCAGTCTTGCGGCCCCCGGTGCGCTGGTCTAGGAGCTGATGATCTGACCTGACCAGGTCTCGTGCTTGGTGCCTGGGTTCAGGTGGGTGATCACCACGTCGACCGCCTGGATCTTCTGGTTCTTGGGGGGGATGGGGCACACCTTGTACGTGACCTCGTCCCCCTCCATAGGCACGTACTCTCCCTCAATGCTGCGCAGGAAACACAGTCACAAATTCAACATCGTGTTTTACATTGAATCATGGGCAATGTAGCAAGTGACTGTGTAAGTCAAACCAAACAATTTCACTCACTCAGAGATGTGGACAAAGATGTCCTCTCCTCCACGAGAGGGGCGTATGAATCCATGACCCTGAGACCTGGAGAAGTTTTTACACACCCCTTTAAATACTGGACCTGATCTGGCTCGCACTGTCCTGCAGAGAAACAAGGGGAGGGGGGGAATCATCACCACAGAGCGCTTAATGAATTCAATGAGACACTTTATAATTAAACTGAAATCTGTTATATTACAGATAATCTGGAATTCTGGTTGTGGGCTCAAAACCTGTTTTACTGTATTCTCACATTATTAAACCTATTACCAGCAATAATAAATGATTTATTAACAATTACTGAGGCAATATTGTGCCCGAAGAGGATGAATGTCAAGACGACGACGACGACACTAGAATCTCGCTGACTCACGCAGAGTATGTGCGGGTGCGTTTGGTGGGCAGCGGGCTGGGCAGCTCTCCAGGCTGTGGAGGTTTCCTCTCCCTCTCCCAAATCCGGCTGCCCTCCCTCAGGAAGGGGAAGGACAGCTGCAGGGGGGTCCGGGGCGAGGTGAGTGGCAGCGGAGGGTCCGCCGGTGAGGAGGCATCAGGTTCTGACATCTTAGCTGGTTTACGGGTACAAGTTTTTGGTCGTTTTTTTTTAAACTGTTTTAGGTGTCCTCCGATGGTGCACGAGACAGAAGAAGGTGGAGGGTTACACCTCCTGCATGGCAAGAGTGTGTGGGAGATGGTCGGAGAGGAGGTCTTCTAGGTTGAGGAGCAACAGTACCCTGCAAGAGAGGAGAGAGGGAAGCAAAGAGAGAGAGACAGAGAGGTTTTTATGTTTATTTTGGCGAGCACTGATAGAGATATTTTAAACTGCGTTGCAGTCTCATTATATGTCTAGTTTCTGTCAGCAAAGTTGATGTGCTACACTGGACCTGTGCCCTTGGCGCAGTCGCAGACGTCTGAAAACAGTGATTCATTGGTACTTATCTGAACTTATCACACACATAAACATATTCTCCGGCTAATGGATCCGAAAAGCTTTCCTGTAAGATGCTGACTATCTCACATAAAACAGGAAATCAGCTCCCTTCCGTCATCTCGAGAGTGCACATTAAGTTGGACATCGACTTCTGCCGACGCAGGGAAACAACATCGATCGCGGCTGTCCTCTGATATCTCCAAATATGGTGACTCGGACAGTTTCAGACAAATAAAAGGCTCCTTCGTGAGTTCAGTGAAAGCTCAAATAATAAATCATTAGATTACCTAGAAATGTGCTGTTCCAAAGCTGAGGAAGAACATATGAGCTCTTATAATGAACACATGTATCATTCACATATCATTTATAGTGTCATCTATCAGGCATATGTGTGGTGTCACTGGATAAGGATGACATCTAACTATAAAGCAAGGAATCTTTGTCCGTCTGTCTCATAGCACAAGAACTACTTCACAGCTGGTGGGTGTATTGATGGGGGCCAAAGAAAGTGCATTGTTGAGTGTGAAGCTGTTTGGATGAGGAATAAAAATATATCTTTAAAAGAAAACGTTTGCGCAGACGCACAGCTCTGGCTTACAGCAGCGAATCAGGTGTCGGTTTTTTTTGTCCCGACAAACCGATAACGCCAGCGATTTCACATCTGGCGGCCGTATTGCCGAGGAACCCTACAAAGTGCAGCGTGGAGTCTGAGAGAGTGTGGATGAGCAGCTCTTGAGAATACAAGAGGCCAAGCAGTCAGCACATACTAGTATTTTTGAGAAAATAATTTCCCAATACTGATAAAAAAAAAAAGACTGATACATCGTTGACCCTGAACAGTCTTCCTCAGAATTCGTGTCCTCAGCCTGCTTGGCTCTCCGGTCCTCTGAGGCTCTTGCGAGTGGAGAAGCTGTTCTCAGTCCTGCATTAATACTGAATGTTTGTGCTACATACTGTAGTGAGGCTAAAACGGGGGTTCAGCAACCTGCGGCTCTGCGGTGGTTTTGAAAAAAAAAAAGAAACAATCACATGGAAATTAATAACGGTTATCTTTTCTTAACATCAACACGGTTGTAGGCCTAAAAGGATTCTTACATTGTCTGATTGTAAAATTGCGAAGCCAAAATGGTGTTCTAGCAAGGTGTGATTTTGTCAATGAGTTGAACGACCCTGAGCTGATACTGTCAGGGCTGAGGGCCGGTGAAATGGACTTAGGTCAAAATTAACTAGCCAATGTTGTTGGTTTTTTTTCTTTTACTTTTACTGTTTTTAAAGCTGGGCTGCCATTACATGTTTTATGTATTATCAAAATAGGTCGCAATTCATTTTATACGCACCTTAAACCCTGCCTGCATATAGTTCTGTATTGCCACTCTATTTCAGAGTGAGCAAAGACATGCCAGAGGATGCCATTGAGTCTAATATAGGTTGAAACAAATGTTTTCTGTATGAGTGAAAATATATTTTGAAGCGTTCTTATAAAATATAAACTTTCAATTATAAGTATACATTTACGTTTGATTTTGTAATATATTCATGTTCGAGCAGTCATGTGACATGGCCCGTTCTGACATGCAACATTCGTGGCGAGTTCCCTCAGATTAATTTCAACAAGCTACAAGCTGTCTTTGCGTTTCACAGTGAGCAGTGATGAAGATGCATATTTCAGCTTTTCGATTTCGGGTGTGCGACTTCTAAACAGTTTAAAAGGATGTAAGGAAATTCAAGCCTTACATTTATAATTTACCCTCCACAAATTGCTAATCACTTTTAACAAACTTTAACTTCATAGTTTGCATGTGTGCTTCAGTTGTGTGCGCTCATGTGTAAAGACAGATGGTCAGGAACTAATTTGATCCTTTTTTGGTCGGGCATACAGCAAGTTTGGTGGTATGTTCTACTCACATCGGTAAAAAAAAAAAATGGTTTAGGCTGTGTTACCTTCATTACAGGGCTTAAATATCTTTTGCAGCTCTAGACAAATTTCTTTGGCAAGGGAGGGCCTGAGAAATGTCTTTTTTGATAAAAGAGGTTGCTCACCTCGATCTAGAAAGACACCAGCGCTCTTTGATTTTTAGAGGCTGACACCAACACATTTCTTGTTGCAGTGTTTTATCAGACTCCACTGTAGCCCAAACTGTGCACACTGTCACATCAATAGTACAACAACAAATGAATCACAAAACAACACAACTCAGAAACTAAATATTTCATAGCTAGAGTGTTTGGCAGTGGATTTCCCCCCTCAGATGTGGATATAACGCCAGGTGTACAATAGCTGGAAGCTGCTGTGATCAAAAGGAAAATAACAGAGCAATTTGATTACCGAGCACCAGCCTGCAATCTTGCTGGCTTTGAAAAGGTCCCGAGACTATGCAAATAACAATCCTGCCCCGGAGGACCCCGCGTCGGCTCATCACGCTCGATTATATTAAAATAAAATCCCCACTCGCCCGAGACTGACATCCATTAGAGGATCGCTCCTTACAGTGCGTGTAAACAACAAGCTGCTCTCTGGACCGTTTCACACAGCCACTGTAGGACGAATGAGCTCTGCCACCGTGCCTCGACACAAACCCAATTATCGTTTTATAAGTGGGAGTTGTGATGTGTATCATCACGCAGCTCATTATTTTTGACACTCACACACACTACAAAAGACAAAAGGGCTGCAGGGCGCTGTTCTACGCAAGCCGAACGCCCACACCGAAATCCAGTGGATGTTACCGGGGTTATCGGCAGCCACCTCCCACTGTCTCTTAATGTTGACGTAACATCTGCAGGCTGACTGTTTGACAGGGACTGATGGATTCAGTGTGTGTCAGAGTCAATCCCACAGGCTCCGTTCAATATCACACTCTGCCTCTTTCGCTGTCTGTCTAAATATAGCAGGTTAAGTGTGTGTGTGCGTGTGTCCGTGGAGAGAGATGATAGCTGCTTTCACACTGAACAACGAGGGTCCTGAGGCAGAGGTTAACAAGCCTGATGTATGCACACTTCATATCACAGATGCAGACTGAGTTCAAACAAGTTCTGAGATCCAGAGGCTCAGTATCTTTCACTCCTTTCTGAGAGGAGCGTGTGTTTGAGACAGGTAATGTAATAGTTGTTCAAGTTTCCATCCTGGGATAACAACTTCTACCGCTCTGGAAGCACCAGTGCTCATTTTGATATGTGTCGTTTTCCAAATGATTGCCACCTCTGCTCGTTACCTAACCCTCTCACCAATGTCTCCTCAGTGGTCCCACCCCCATCTGCTGTCAGTTGATGACTAATAACACATTGTAAGATTATGTTCCTCCTATTACTATTTCAGGAGAAACTGTGTCCTTCAACTGTGAACCCAAACAATCAGTGTTCAAAAACAACAGCCCATTAGAATTACAAAAATAGGCTATGAAAACAGAAACATAAATGAGATGATAATTTTGGGGTTAAGAGGTTCAATTGTTTCAGGCTAACAGTGTTGTGGAATCGTTCTTGTTATTGCACAGTTTAATAGTTTTCAACTCATCACGGAGGATTTATTACAGAGTAATTGTGAGCAAATGATGAGCTTTACAAGGTAGGGGTGTTTTACTTTACTTCTATTAGGAATAATAAATTCAAGTTACAGCCAAGTGGTCACTTGTTCCTTTAACTTCTGTGGAACCAGAAGTCACCGTAGCAGTCGCATTAAAACAAAAGCCACTACTAATAGTGCTAAAAGCTAATGGCAGCTTGCTAACATCCTACACAATGACAATGCTAACTTGACGATGCCAAGCAGGTACAATGTTTCCCATGATGAGCATCGTAGTTTGCCATGTTAGCATGCTAACATTTCTCTTGTTCGCCCTGGGTCAGGTGCTAGGACTCCAGTGCATCTGCTTATATGTTTAGTTCTACGTTTGACTTTTTAGTTATGATATATGTAAATATTTATTTGAAATATTTATGTAAAAGTATTATGTAAGAACTTAAAACAAAAACTTCAACTGAAAAGCAATTTTTACGTTGTGCTATCTTGGTATTGTGGTGCAGAGATATCTGCTAAAATTAGCATGCTAACCAGCTAGTCCTGGTCCGATCCAAAGCTCCTGTGCTCCCAGTCCAAACACTACCTGCACAGCTACCTGAGCTAAGTAGCTAACAGCAGCTACAGACATTAGCTAAAAAAAACTCAATTCCTTGAGATGACAAGTCATACGTTTTAGATCAAAAGCAGCAGTTTGCGTTATGAATTTGACAGGTGGCTAATTTCGACACATTGCACCTTAAAATACAGTGTTTGCTGCTGGTAGAATGACATCACCTGGTCACCTGCTTGCCTGTCTGCCATCTTTGCTAGCAGACATGACGAACTACAATGGTTTAACATCGCCCAACTCCAACAAATAATGTCAGATAAACTTAAATAAGCGATTAAATCGTGGGAATATAGAAAATATAGTGTTGCATAATTGATTATAAACGTGTTTCAGTCTGGGCATTACTGGAGAAACAGTTCATGCTAACGGAAGGTTTAATTCCATTATTTAGCCTAACTCTTATTCTCGGAGAGCGTAGCATTTACAGTTAATACAAGTGCCACTATGAATACGTGATGTAGTGAGTAGATTAATTGTGAGGTAGCATTAATATGGATAATCTTGAAAATATGGCTCAGTCATTATCCGTCTGAAAAACGTATTCTGTCACATTTTAAAAAGAGAGGATTAGAGAGGGGCAGAATCTACTTGAGTAAGAGAACCACTGAGGTTTAGGTTTGCTTCTTCCAGGCACATCCAAACAGGCCAAAACTAGTACAAGGGGTCAGAAGGCCCCCCGGCATCATCACAGGAGAGGCTCTAATCCCTCCAGTTTATGAGCTCATTTGGCCAAAAGATCCTGCAAATGGCTGATGACGAGTGGGGCTTTTATCCCCCCCGGCATCGTGTCGGATGGTGTTGATGCAGCGGTGATGAACACGCACATCTGTCGTCGTTGGTGGCACGGGGACGGGACTGATACCACGGGCTGACGGATGACGAGGCAGGAACCAGTGCAGCCTAAATAATACAGCAACTTGACCGGCCGAGGCTCCTGTTATTTGGGGAGGGGGGGGCCTGGAGTGGACTCCTTAAATGAGTCCGTGGTGCCTCTGTGTCAGATGAGTTGATGAAACATTTAATCAGGAGGGAGGCTAAAAACAGAAAGAAAAGCCAGATCATAGGCTGACTGAGAAGGATGGCCGGAGGAGCTGGTGAAAAGACAGACAAAAGGCCAAAATAAAAGCAGCTCCCTGTGAAACCGGGGCACTGTGGCTGTCTGTACCCCTCTGCATCAGCATGGCAGACACGTCAACTAGTCTGCACACACACACACACACACACACACACACACACTGGGGGGCCAGCCAGTCTTTAAACTTTATATTAAACTGTTAAAGACACACACACACATGCAGCCTGTTTTCGTGATATCATTTGTTTGAGTGTGAAGCTGGCAGAGCCTTAATAATTCACTACAAAATAAAAGCCCTCCAGGCGGCTTGTTTCCAGAACATTCTCACACTGTGGCAGCTTGAGACAACAGGGCGAGAGGGATGCTTCACCCGGTGGCCAATAAACGTGACACCAAGGAAAATGGGTCTCGAAATGGGACACATGTAAGAAGAGAGACGGTCGAATCTGAAGACGTTTTCAACACAATACTGCCACAAAAACCGACCTGCCGTCTGCCCGACACGGAGAATAAAAGACTCGGAAAGCCACGTTACAGATCACAGATCACAAATCAAACCCCCCTCCCGATCGATTACACGCGATCGCTTACCGTCAGAGCGCCGATCGGCTGTCGGTCACACGATCACCGACGCGGTTCCCCCGTATGTTTGTGGTTTTTGAGGCGATTTAAGGCAATTGAGTCCGATCGGAGCCGGCGAGAGCAGCGGGGACATGTGGTGAATGAGTGAGGGGGATGTTGGTATGGATGCGGCGCACACAGGCGGGATGAAAAGGCAGCAGCAGCAAATGAGAAGGAGGCGGCGGAGACGGGGCGGGGGTGCAGAGGGTTACTGTGCTAAAAACACAACAGCGGGCTTCACCACACTACAGTCCACTCTTTGTTCTCCTCACGGACGCTTTCTTAATGTTTATTTTCCTATTGATCTGGTTTTTTTTTTGTCGTCGGGCCAGTGAGATTTAAGAGGGTGCTGGATGGGCTGTTTGCTGGGGTGTTTTACTGGATCCACACGCAGGCGTTGTGTGTGAAGCTTGAGCTGATGTCCTCTAAAACACCATATCAATGTCACATCTACTCATGTTACAAGTGATGGAGTCTTTCTATTTTTTTTATTATTTTTTTACAGCGCGAAATGAAATGTCTTAAAAAAAAAGAAAAAGAAACACGCAACAGATTGTAGGCTACTTCCCACTTGTCCACTTTTACTATTTTCTATTGTTTCATGCATCCTGGCATAAAATGGTGAGAAGCAATTTTGACTTGTTTCTTTTCAAGATGATTTATTTATCCTACTGAAACCCGAAAATGCACTGAGCAACCCATCCGCCCCTTTTCCCACAAACTCTCCCACTCAGTTTCAGTGGACCCGCTGCTGTGGAGGCACAAGGGACCTGAAAGCATCATAACACAACTGATTAAAAATGTATTGATTATGTGTTGGGGGGGGTAAATGAATCACAAGTTCATTCATATCAAGCAGATGGAACCGTTTTCAAATATAAACAAACATATAACATTTATTTTTAGATATTTTTGCCAACTAGGATTTCGACCACTTGCATCACAGACGTGTCTGTGTCTACAGAAATAATGTTAAGTTGCAGACGCACACTGGGCACACAGACTTATTGTGAACATCATGTCTGATGCTGTTAATGACATTTTTGTTATTGTTCATACTGAGAATGTACGTGCGTACAAGTTTTATCTCCCGTCCAGATATCTCTCTACCTGCCATGTTGTCTCTACTGAATGATTTTACAGTTCTCAGGATGCAAATGATATTTGAACAAATCTGAACTTTTCCCTGTCAGTGAGATGGTGCCAGCATCAGACTGCTCCAACTTCCCTTTTAGGACTGTGGAAAACAAATTCACTTACTTTGGTATTACAGTTACGAAAAAGCACAAGTGAAAATAAAAACAAAACGTTCTTACTTTGCTAAACCACACAAGTCTGATGCAGTGGTCGGCCCTTTCTACGTCCTTCGTCGACCAAATTAATTCCATCAAAATGAATATTCTCCCTAAATTTTTGTATGTCTTCCAATCAGTACCGACCTTCATTCCTAAATCATTTTTTGATACATCAGATTCTGTTATATCATCCTATATATGGAAAGGAAAGCTCCCTCAACTTAATAAGGTCCATCTCCAAAGGCCTAAGGGAGAGCGTGGTATGGCACTGCCTAATTTTAGTTTTCACAATCAATCTGACTGCCCTTCATGGGTGGCAATGGAGTTGGGTTCTGCTAAAAACGTTTCAGTTCCAGCACTTCTTGGATCTAAATCTAAATCATCTTTTTCAACCTTCTTTACTGGACCCAACATTCCAGGAATGGCAGACACTGGGTATTGAGCGTTTCAGGGATGTTTTCATAGATAATAGTTTTATATCATTTAAGCAACTATACCTGAAAAGCTCAGTCTCCCAAAGTCTCCCTTTTTCAGGTATCTACAATAAATAAGACACTTTCTTCGCTGTCAGACACCAAGCTTCCCTCAGACGATGTGAACATTGCTGATGCACTTCTCTATTTACAGCCATCTCTCAGGGGTTTGATCTCCACTATCTATAATAAACTGCTAGGCATAAGGCAGGCCCCACTCGACAACATTAAAATCGCATGGGACCAAGATCTGAATCTATCTCTGTCAGAGGAAACGTGGGACACAGTTTTTAAATTGATTAACTCAACTTCCCTTTGTGCCCGTCACTGCTTGTTGCAATTCAGAGTTGTATACAGGACCCGTACATCTAAAACCAAATTATCTCGCTTTTACCCAGATGTGGATCCCTGTTGCAACAAATGTAACTTATCCACATGTTTTGGACATGTCCTAGCCTTGAGAAATACTGGATATTGCTTATGTGGAGAGATGCTGCCCCGCCCACCCACGCTCAGTGGTTGAGAGGTTGTCATGTCTTGTTTAATCCTTGAAAAAATATATATTACTCAATCCGTAACTCCAATGAAAAGTTTCAAAAAGTGTGGGGACCTGGTATTTACCAGTCAGAAAGGGTTCTTATGAAAACATTCTTTAATATTAGAATATTGTAGAATGCAGCAAATTTGGAGCATGGTGATCCATCGCGACTAAAAGTCAGGATATCAGCCTCCGCCGCTCAGATTTTGATGAATCTTGCTTTGCAGTCAGTCTCTTGTGGATTCCCCAGCTCTAAAGAAGCGCAGCACCACTTCAGTGGAGTGATTCAGTATGTTTGCATGATCATCTGCTGAAAGTTATAAAGTACGAGATGATTTAGTGGCATCCCAACAAGTTTGCCGGCAAATATGTTCCACTATGCAACACGTTAAACTTCCAGTGCATGCATACACTGTGGACAGATTTTTCAGTGAAGTAGGAGACGACTTGTGTCCTAAAGTTAAACTTTCGAAGTGAAGATTATTTGCATATTTATAGATTCTGAATGTTTCAATGAGTACAGGAAATTTAAAGAATTTTAAAAGAGGCATATGACTTTTTTGAAGAAGAAAAGAGAATCACACATCGAATTATTATTCAAATAATAATAACATATCTATTTATAGTTTTATCTTAAATCATGTCTGCTGGAGTTCTCTCAACATACACAGTCCACAAACTAATGTTACTGCTCTGGTATTATACATCTTCTGCATTTAGGGATATCATATTCCCCTTTTTGAGTAGAGGAAAGAAGATGTTGTGGAAATTCCTCTATTTAATGGATTTCCGGGGCTTTATAGCTGCTTTTTGTTTCTATGACATTTCCCGAAAGAGTTCAAGCCATTTTTCCTGCAGAGTGGTGAAGAGGAGACAAGCGTCTTATTATTGAGGGATGACAACATTCTTAAAAGGCCACATTGGACCATCACAACGAACAGAGGTCTGCATGTGTCGAAATATGCATCTTAAATCCTCTTTAGACTAGTTTCCAGGCCAGTTTATCCTACATTTTCTCAGCTGATCAGTGAGAGTAGCAGCAAACGTCGGGTTAGGGACAAAAATATAGTTTTTTCGTTTGCTGCATTTGTACACAAATGCACTACTTTACGTATTCCAGCCTGAGCCTCTACTCTGACAGGCCAGACTCTTGGCCAGTCCACCTGTTATCAACGAAAATCAAAACACCGACTTTCTTTCATTTTCTTTAAATACATCCTGTATTAAGACACTACGAAAGTGATGCAAATTTCCTCCTCAGTGGAGGCAAACCAACCACCATATTTATCCCTTTTTTTTCCCAGACAGCGTGTGACACATCTGAGCTGTCAAGACCCTGCCACTGAAAACAGGATCTATAGATTTATATTCATACATTTACAGGGACGCTACCACTTGATTTTGGAATCTAAATATTATTTCAGAGTCTTTCAAAAGCCTGCTTAATAAGACCAACATGAAAATAAAGACCAGATGTCAATTTTAATGCTCTGTTAATTTGCTCAGGGTTATCCTGTACATTCTGTACATATACTGCATATTCACTGAGTTTTAACGAAGAGGATAGATCAGTATATCACTGTACATCTCTACAAATATACCAGCAACTTGATCTTATAGACAGATATTAATAACATCACCCGAGCCAATATAAATAAATGAGATCT
>CAEMYA010000140.1:1174226-1199011 GCA_903131615.1 Diplodus sargus | reverse complement strand
AACTACATTTCTTCTTTGTGTAGTCCTATAATTAGCAGTGTATTCCAGTCTAAACTTCAGGGGTAATTACAAGCCTGAACAAACAGAAGCCAACAATCTTCACATTCACCACAGATCTGTGTCTGTCCTTTACAAAACACACACCCTCTAACGAACAACCGGCTGACTACAGTTAGTAAAAGGGCTACAACTGTGATGGTAAGAAAATCTGTGGTAAAGGGCAAACAAGCCCTAGAGATTAAACATTTGCAGAGATATGAGTGTGTTTGTGGAATCAGTGATGTGATTCATAGCAAATACAGAGTAGAATCGATGAGGGAAACACTGACCTTTTTCGCACAATGTCTACGTTGGATTGGAGCCTCTCGTAGTTGACGAAGGACGATGGCTCGAAGCGGCTCATAGACACATTGGCCTTGGCTCTGTAGGCTGCTGATACATGCAGGCGCCGTACACCATGGCCCAGAGCCAGCTGGAGATGTTGGCAACATAAACATTATCAGGTTAAACAAATAGATTAGCCCTCACTCAAAGGATTTTTTTAACATTTTGGTATCGATTTTATATTCGTCTTTTGAAAATCTTCATGGGAAATGGAACTGAGAGAAAAAAAATTGAGAAAATATTTAACTTATAGTACAGTTGTATTCACATGGAAGAATGACTGGGAGTCAGCTCTTGAATGCAATGCTGCGTGGCAGTTCACTCCCAAGCCTCAGATATCAGGGTGATCCCAGGTCAACACAATGGCCGACCTCAAATACAACAGTGGAGACGCCAACTCCAGTCGCCTAAAACATTTTTCACATCTTCCCCGCCAGTTTGTTGATGAATACACATGTTAGAGAAGCTACATCATTCCATTTTCAGATCAGTTTGTGGGACTGGCTATACAGTGTGCACTGTTCCCATTAGATGAGGGGACATAAGGACAAGGGCTGAATGAACTTCCTGGACCAAGATACTGTTAAGGTGCCCTTAACCCATAAAAGCTACTGATTTACTGCCAGGAGACTACTGCTTGCTGACAGTATTTGTAAAACAAAATACTGCCAGAATAAAGCAAGCCTGTTGAATTGTCTCCTTCCAAATAGATAAATGAGTACGCTATCAAAAGCAGACACACAAGAGAACCAACATTGAAACAACTGAAGGTCTTCAATGACCAGACAAGGCGTTTAGGATTAGCTGACATTCAGGGAAAGAAGTGACACTGAGCAGCTGAAACTACAACCATTAATCTGCTGACTTTTGCTGTCAAGATGCTTACAGCAGAGAGTTGCTGTCAATCAATTAAGGAGCTTTTTCAGCAGCTAATACAGTGCTCTGACATAAATAAGAGCCAAAAGAAAGGTTTAAACTGAAGCTGGACTGAATCACTTTATGGAGTTATAATTCCAAGTTTTTATTGGCTCAAGGTCCTCAAAGAATTTCTAACAACTCCAGCGGAAAATTACTATACATTTGAGTGTATTCTTGCCATCATTGAGTCTGGTCAGTGTCATTAACTGGGTGTGGTTTTTAGTCTTAAGATTGTAGGTAGTGTATTACGTCGTCATTACAGTAGATGTCAAAGTGAACTCCAACAGACTCCAAGTTAACTTTTGGTTCAGACATTGGGAGTTTAGACACATGGTGCGCCCTTATCAGTAGGTCAGCAACACAATCCTGTCAGCATCGGCTAAAACTGTAAGACAGACTGAATAAATTGCTTTATCTTGGCTTAATAAAAAATCAATAGATTAGGCATTGTCTGATGTATTATTGCTTCATTTCCACAAACATGTTTTCTGTCTTTTACACGCTGATCGCCTGTGAGGCTGCTGGGAGCTCTAACCTTGTGGTTAACCTTGCTACTAGAGACCAAACTCCGTGTCTTAGGCGAACCCAGCTATGTTCATTTAAGGACTGAGGATGCCGGTAATATGTCCTTGTTAATAAAAACATTATCCGTATTTTATTGATCCAGTGGCAAACCAGCTGTTACTAACTGAATGCGTTCAGTGCAGTCAGGACACGATGACCTGGCCAGCTAACTGGTGACTGTTTCACAGCTTATTTATCACCAGAAACCGCTCTTACAGGTTTAATTAAGTTAGGTTAACGTTACATTACATTTATATCAGGTGACATCCTTCACTAGTTAATAAATATGGTAGAAATAGACAATTTTGGTCTCTTACCTGGAGCCGGGCGACAGTGAGACAGTAGGTTGCCATTTTGTTCACTGACAAAGATGTGTCGGTCCGTGGTGACGTCACATGTATTTAAGCCGCGGTCTCGCAGGTCCTTTAAGGACAAAATATTTACGTCGCTTGGATTTTATATTTAGATTGCTCTCGAAATGTGAGTTCAACTTAAAATTCGTTAGTATCAGTTTTTAAATTGTTTTTACATTAGCCAAAATACAAATTGAAATGAATCCATGCAAAATAGAGATTTCACATGTGATTGATTTGTATAAGGCTGAAAGGACTTTTCATTTTATTTCTTTTTTTTATCGTGATATGGTTATTTTTAAAATATATATTATTCCAACATTTTTTATGAAGACGTACTTTTTGGTAAATACAAAAGAGCGGATATTGAGATATCCATAGACATACATGTATATGTATATGGCATATATCCATAGAGATTATAGTTTTCTTTGTGCGTTCCTCTTGGAGACGCTAGGTGGCGGTAATGCAACTTCTCGTACGAAGTTTACTGGTCAGAGTTCAAAGTTCACTCGACACTGCAGCGCTCGCCTTACGTTCCCATGTTAGCCAACGATGGCTAAACATCATCCAGATTTGATCTTTTGCAGAAAACAGGCCGGTGTCGGTAAGTGTTAACCTATTTCGTTTCGCACGTCATGTAATATTGGTATTTTTGCGGCAGCTTAATGTCGTTTGTTGTCGTTTTGCTCGAGATAAAGTTAGCCGCGATGCTAACGGTAACAGCATGGATTTCATTGAAAGTATGGAGCTAGCTTAGACATGTCTACAAACTTTAGGTCGCTAGAAAGACTAATGTTACTGTTTTACAGAACTGTGCTAACTTGTATGTGTAAATATGAAGAGGGTAAAGATTATTGTCTCGAATCTAGCAAAACAAAGTATGTAAAATTGTTAGCCTGGCCACACTGACTGACTGACTGCTTTGTTGTCATCCCGCAGCTATCGGGAGACTTTGCGAGAAGTGTAAGTATTTCCAGCTGTGATTAATATAACAAATTGAATATTTTAACAGTTGTGTGTTTTCACCGAAGCTTACATTAATTATTAACGCCTGCTGCTGTAAGTTTTTGTCCATGTTGTCCTCCCTTTTGCATAATATGTAGCAGCAACGTTGGATCTAAATAAGCATTTAATCAGACATTTGTTCACACTTAAACCACAGCTCCAAAAGCCAATCATGGTTAAAAGAATAAGTGTAGTTTGATGTCTTTTTTTTACAAACAATACTAACCTCCTGTATTGATAAACCATTGACATTCCTATAAACACTTGACAACTAAGGTGCCATTTGAGTTGTGCTGGATGGATTTGGTACCTGATGAACCTGACGTGAATGGATTCTAGTTTTGTTGTAATATTTCAAGTCAAGATACTCCGCGCTGTAAAATGCTGCATCACACAGTTTCTCATTAACACTATAAAGCGTACATTATGTACTTTGTGATGCAGCTCGTAGACAACTCATTGAGTTGAAGACCGCTTGTGCTCATATCTGTTATTTCAAAGACTGAATTGTCAATCAAAAAACAAAGTGTGGCTGCTTTACATTGACAAACACCCAAACAAGCACATTGGATTTAGAAGGTGAAGTCAATGTAAGGAACAAAAGATTGTCTCTAAAAACCCCTTTTGGACTTTTTTAATTGCACGTTATGCCCATATACCTTAAAATAATGCAGGCTGCAGCAGTGACAGACATTGTTTTTGCTTATTCTTGATCATCACTCTGTCATACTATACAAAAACTACATCCTCAATCCTCTTAATCATCTTTTCACCTCCCAGGCGATGGAAAATGTGTCATCTGTGACTCCTATGTGAGGCCGTGCACACTGGTGCGCATCTGCGATGAGTGCAACTACGGCTCCTACCAGGGACGCTGTGTCATCTGCGGAGGACCCGGCGTGTCCGATGCCTACTACTGTAAAGAGTGCACCATTCAGGAGAAAGATGTGAGTGTCACCCTTCACTTTGTTTTATATTTGTCATGGAGCATTTCGGCAACCAAGTAAAGAAAGAGACTGTGTTTAGCTGGCCATATTTATCAGGTTTTTGTTATCTTGCATTACTTTCTACGATTAAGTGAATCTTGGGAAAGTAAGCAGCACTTATAAATGTTAAGGTCTTGTTTGTAAGATGGTATGATTTTTGAGTCTCTTTCCCAACTGGTCAAAACTTTGGGATCATGGGATGGCCAGCATCCCATAGCGTCAGTTTTTGACAAGTTGGGAGTGAGGCTCAAAAATCATTAACTCTTTACTGTATATTTTAAGAGCTGTCTTGCTCCTTTGAAATGAAACTGTTTTTTTTTTTTTAACTGGCATCCTCTCCTCTCTTTGTTTTACAGCGGGATGGCTGTCCTAAGATTGTGAATCTTGGCAGCTCCAAAACAGATCTGTTCTATGAAAGGAAGAAGTATGGCTTCAAGAAGAGGTGAAGACGCTACAGCCCAGTCCTTGTTTTAGTTTTTCAGCTTTTGCAGATTTTTTTTGAAACTTCAAGAAATGTTTTTTGACTTGTCAATAAAGCTCTCTTTTATATTTCGGTCTTCAACTGTGGAAACTCATTTCTTTACATCTTCTAACTGAACTTCCTCCACCAGATGGTGATGTTTCACACTGTCTACTGTGTCTTCTACACGCTCACAACAGCTCACACTGGCCTGGTTTCTAAATTGCACAACCTATTCGTGGACTTGCGTTCAAATTGGAGAATACCACAGGAAATTAATGATTATGAGATCAGACAATGTTGATGCAATTACATTGCAGGAAAAACTCCACATGAACAAAACACGCGAACGAGTAGACTTTGGAAACATTTTGATATTTTAATTCAGTGTTTGTGTTGTGCAAAAGTCCTGACACACAATTTTATCACACAAATCAGATGACAATAGAAGAGAAGGTTGAAGAACTTTTAACACTAGGATACAATGCAATTGATCTATATATTATCTGGAATCAGAAAGTAGCCTGGTAAGCATATTTCTATATTGTCTTTTAATTGGTCCAACAGTCTTGAGTCCAGACTCGGGTTAAGATTTGTACCCATTGTTTTAAACCTATTTTCATGTGATATTGGACTCCATTGTGGGTCTGAGCTTCAGTTTATTTTGACTGGACTTAGGTCTTGTGACTACGCACTGTTAGAATATGAAGAAACATCTACTATCAACAAGGCTTTTTTTTATATGCACTGTAAATACAAAAGGTAGATACTGAAAATGCCAGGACATTTCTTGTGAATACCTAGTTAGTGATTTTCATTTGTATTAGCTTGACTACTTCACTGAACCGACAACATGCCCTCACATGGGTCTCGTTGAGGTGTGTTTTACAGATCTCGAGGAGTACCGCTGCACTTTTGGAAGAAGTAGTCTAAAGCCTTTTGTGGCTCCAGTGAAAGCTGCAGGTGATCTGAAAAGTTGCCTCCAGTGATGCCAAGTTGCATTGTGGATAATGTAGTAGCCCTGTTTTGAAAAAAGCAGTCCAGCATTCTAGCATCGCATTCATTTAACACAGCTGCATTCATTATGGACAGTTTTAAAAAAACAAAAACAACCTGATCAGAATTGGCACAGACGTACCAGAGATATCATCGTATTGATTCTTCCTCCGTTCCACCCAGAATGCAACATCCAGAGTGACATCACTGGAGGCAATGTTATCAGATTACATGCAGTCTCCTCTGGAGCCACACAGTGCTTTAGAGGGCATTTCACATAATGCAGCAGTACTCAGTACAGATTTACAAGACCTTTAAACACATTTTAACATTTCACCTCCAGCTGGCTAACAACTGAAGCCCTGTTAGCATCTGACCGTCTTGTCTTAGACGCACATTTGACACCAGTGGTATAAAAAGTATTCAGATCCTTTAAATAAATCAAAGTACTTTTATCAGCAAAAGTGACTTAAAGGATCAACACTAGAAGTACACATTGTGCAGTAAAATGTCCCTGTCAGTGGTTTAATGTATCTGATGTTTTTGGACTCAGACTGGATTGATGCTTATTTCTGTAGATGATTATGGTTGAGCTCATTGTAACTACTTTAGCCTAATCTACAGCCATGCATCACATTCTCTGAGATCATCATTTGTAATGTTGCTGTCCTGTGAAAAAAGACAAAACACCTTTTTTAAGCTTTGCCAGGATGCATTCTCCAGCCAATGTAAGCAGGTTTTTCAGCAGTTTATTAAGCTTCAGGCCTGTGCACCTAGTAGGAGAATCTCAACCAATAAACACACACTTTACCCTTCAGTTTATCAGAAACATTCAAGAAATCAACAGTTGTTCACTGGACAGGAAGGTTATGGGAGCCTATAATGTGAAGAACTAGTTACTAAATCTGTCAGCCAAATATTGTGGAGTAAGAAGGACATGGTTTCCCTCTGAGATGTCAAATCTGTACTTCAGTAGCGCATGAATTAAAGTCTTTTCACAGAGAAAAAGTCAGCTCTTATAGTTGCTGCTATCTGACCTTTTATGTCCTATGACGCCGAGTGCTTTGTAAAGCAGAATGGAAAGTGTTGTCAGTGCGACAGGCTGGAGAGGAAGCAACCATCAGTTTGACTATCGTCAAACTGCTGAGTCACTGTGAGTCTACAGAACCACTTCACACTCACATGACCTGATTTCCACCATCAACAGCAAGTCTCTACAGCTCCTACATCCGCTGTGCGCAGGGGCGAGCTGGCTGATGAAATTACAAGCCAATACGATTGTTTACATTCCGTTTCTCCACGGAAACATTGTTTAATGATGATATCAAATTTCATTCTTTGAGCTTTGTAAAAGAAAAACTATCTATTTTTCTTAAACCAAAGCCCTATAACCATACTCACTTTGTTTTGAAAGAAGAGACAGCAGGATGTACATATAGGAGCCAAAGTCACATTAGACATAATCATAAAATATTCATATTGGTTATGCCTTATAAGATTAGATCATTTTATTTCACATCTTCACAACTCAGAACATAGATTTCTTACATTGTTAGAAGTGGGACACATTTAGTTCTTTTTTTGGTGTACTGTTGTCAGCTTGTCTAGAAATCAATATTACACCTAAAAGGATCAGCTTTAAAAAGAGAATAATGTCTTTTCAAATCATTTTAGGATCTTGAGGCATCCACAGACTTTGAGCACACCGGACTAGCTGTATGGAGCAATTTCATGCTTTTTTTACAATTTAAAACAGAGTGTCCAATCCTTTCAGAGAGGTCAAATGTGAGACAATACAAATGATAAGTGCTGTGGGGCTGCACAGATGCTCTTGCCTACAACTTCTGTTTTCTAGATTTAAGAACACGTTTGTTAGTGTGGTGCAGACCCCCCGAAAAATGTCACGTCATCATGATTTTAATTAAAAGACTGTGAAAATGAAAGTTGTGTTGCAAAAATTATTTTCCTTACCATATCGTGCAGCCCTAATTTGCACCTTTAGTTCTTACAACATACAATTTTTTATAACAAGTGAGGCTTATTCCGCTGTTCACTGGAAAACAGCATGTTTTTAAATGTTAAATTCATTATCATAGAGACTAGGAGATTTATTGTTTTATTAGGTAATGCAGTTAAAACTGGGTTCAACATGGTGTCTCCTGGCAGCAAGTCATCTGAAATGCTGAATGTTGTGAGCTTGTTTCTGTTTAAGGTGGTTAGCAGTGTTACACTTTCAGGCTTCTTTCAGCTTCTCCTTTAACTTCCTTCATCAGTCTTTTACTCACTCCAGTCTTTCATACTGAGCTGGCATCTGACATGGAGATCGAACTATCAGCGATTCTCCACCTTACATTGGATTTATATTGGTGTACTACAGATTCAAGTGCAGAACTCAGGCAGAGGTATTCACATCATTTGAACCAGTTTTCATATTACATCAGACCTCAATGGGGACCTAAGCTGCTGGAACTATAAAGCAACATCTCCACAGGAAAGAGCTCAACGCGTTTAAGACGTTCTCAACAAGGCTTTATTTATATATACTGTATGTACAAGACACAAAAGGTAGCCACACTGAAAATGCCAAGACATCTCTTTACAAAGAAATACAAAGATGGAACCAGGAAGGTTAAAAACAACCCCTCAAAGTTAACAAATTGACCTGATCCAGATTAAAGGCAGAGGCAATCTTTATTATAGCAGAAAACATTTAAAAAATCATTAAAAATTACACCGGAAGCTCCTTATTGTCAGAAATGTATTTAGTTTAATCTAAAAAAAACCTACAATACAGAGACCTTGCGATGGAAAATGCGTCTCATTCTGTCTGAAGTCAATGATGCTGGGAGTAAAGCGGTACATGAAGAACCTATAATAGTTTAAACTTAAAAAGTATTTTCTCCTTGAACAACATTCCTCACACATGGAAACCCTTTCCCTAAAAAAAACAACGATGATATTGAGTTTATTTTAGTAAAAAGTCATGTCTATGGATGGAAGCACAGCATCAAAATAACAGTTTCTGCTTTTTGTCAGAATTGGACAGTAAACTAATCCTGGGTTTCTATTACATTACAAAATATGCCGCCCCCCTCTGTAAACTGGCAGACTGCACAATGCATTGAAATGGCTTCAAGAGTTCTGGGAGTTAGTAACGGATGAGGAGGGCAGCCTCGATACAGTCTGCAGCTATTGAGGCTTCCTGGTTTGTCAAAAAATAATAATAATTGTAAAAAAGAAAAAAAAAAAACACTCCAGACACTACTGGACACAAATGATGAGGAAAAAGTGGAAGATAACCATCTGATAATTTCATTCACCAGTGCATCCTAAAACAGTTGTTCAAAAACTTGACTTAAACCGTGTCTGAATTTGAATGGTGGGCTACAACTATTTACAGTACATGCATCTGTGGCCTTTACACACGACACTTCTGAGTGTTACCGACGTAAATGGACGAGTCAACATCGACCACCCGCCGAGGGCAAAGAAGGCGTCCTTCTTGGTGACAAAAGCGGCACGAGAGCGACAGTGAGATACACTTAGACTGGAAAGCAGACTTTCTTTGCAGCGCTGTGCTGCTGGTTAATGAGTATTTCTACATGAACGAGAAGTGAACATGGCTACACATTTTTTGCCAGGTCACTGCAATCCCCTGAAGAAGCTTAAATTATTGGAAATGTCACAGTCAAAAGGTTTTGTGGGCGAAGAAAAGCCCAGCTCTTCACACAATCTGCAACGTTAATATATAAATTTGAAAATAAAGATGGACATGAAGGTTTCAGAATTCAATAAAATGTCTGAAAGCAACCTGCGAATCAGTTTATTTCTACAATATCATCAAGACTAACAATATAGTCTAAACTATTGCATATGCTACCAAAGTATAACCTCATTTAAAAAAAAATGAAAATACACCCCCACTTTTTCCAAAAAATAAACATCAAATGATCTCATTCGACCAATGGTGTACAAAACATGATACAAGTGCACCTCATAAAAGAGGTGCGCTGAAGAAGCACTTGAATATCCTCTCACCCTTTAATCTCACTCACATGGATGGTGATTTAAGTCATTAAAGCAAAAAGAAAATAAAACTATGTATATATATCTCGGGTCTTTGCACCATCAGTCAGGCCCCCCCACAAATGCTCTTCTCCTCCTCTTCATCTGATTGACTGATAGAGTTCTGTGAATACCATTGGCATGATTTATTTATTCATCGGAAAAAATAAATGAATAAATCAAAATGTTTACTGGTCTTCTGGTTCCTCACTTGAAAGAGAAGAAAAGAAGGATTGAGGTGGGGAGGGGAAGGAAGGGAGAGGTCAACATTAAACAGTGGGATCACTATTCAAAAGGTCACACAGTTCTTGTACCTAACAGATTAGCTCTGCTGTGAAAACCACTGAGAGTAAATCAGCAAATCATGAAATCTTAAATCCTTATTGTAAAGTAGAATATTTGACAAAAGACTTAGAAGTAAGATTCAATCAATTCATGTGACATCGTGTGATGCGTTAATTTCTAGCCCAGGTGTTTCGCGCCCAGCTCTGGTCAGGAGGAGGGTCTATTAATTCAGATAGACCATCAACTTGCATATAACCCATGTGGCTATCTCCCCCACAAAACACCGTCTTCTCAGCTGCTGGTAGATTTGGCATCTGTCGGCCAAAACTACATCCCTATCCTGACCTCTGTGCTGCCTGTTATATGAATGTCCTCTTAAATGTTCATGTATTTGCGTGTCAGGGTCCCTTACAGATGTCCAAATTTGGCTTCGTAGCGACCAACAAGATTCTTGAAGCGCCCGCTCTCCTTCCGCAGGTCGGCCACCTCTGACCGCAGTGCTGCATTCTCACGCTCCAGGAAAGCTGCTCGGACGGTGATTTGGTTCTCCTTTAACCTGCGGGCGTCACGAGAGCGTTTGGCCGCCACGTTGTTCTTCTTCCTTCTCTGCCAGTACTTTTCATCCTGAAGACGGAGCAGAGTTTAGAGTGAGTCAAACAAACGCATCATCAGATCCTAACATGCTTTCTGAGCTTGGCTACTATAAGGAAGAGTGGTTCAACAGCCCTGTGTATATTCTAATCCACCGAAATATGAAACAGGCATGTGAAGTGTGCAATATGGCCGGCGGCCAGGCTCCTTTGTGTATTTAATCAAATCCTGTAGTCTCCGTCAGATTGGGGAGGAAGGAAAACATCAATTTGATGATTATCAGACTGCTGAGTCACTGTGAGTCTCCACAACCGCTTCACTGTGAAATGCCCTGATTTCTGAAGTGCAAGTCTCTGCTCATACATCAATTTCGAATGGGGACACTGGCAGATAAAATTACTGGCCAATGGAATTGTTTATATTCCATTCTTCATGGAGAATTTATAATAGTATCAAGATCTGTAATATAAATTCCAAGATATTCTTTTCAGCTTGCTTTGAGCTTTGTAAACAATATCCATACTAAATATTGCTGATATAATCATAGGTTTGATTGGCAAAGGACAAAAAAGCAGGAAAATATACAGCTCCACTATGTCTCTCTTTACAGTTTTATTTGTCCTCTTGTTGGCTTCGCTTAAGAAAGAAAGAGTTCGCACCTCACATCCAAAACTCGCAGAAGACAATGTTTCCTCTCGATTTTTTTGTAGCAGCTGTGTTCTGAGTTGGTAACCTAGCAACACCGTGCCCCCCGTAAGAACATTTTAAAAAACAACCCTTTAAATGGTGACTATTGGTGAGAGTTTTGAAAAAAAAACAAAAAAACAAAAAACATTTTCAGAATGAAAAAGACATGACAAAATAGTGTAGAAGTTGACATTGCTGTTTGAAAACATGTTAATCTCTTTAGCATTAGAGAACTTTTCTTTCTTTATTATTATATATTTTTTATGTAAACAGCATCTATTTTTTAGAATAAAAATAGATGTGTCTCATTCATCCAGTTTACTAATACAATCTGCTTCTGGTTTGGAGTCACTGGGCCACATGACATGGAATATATAAAAAAACTGCAATTATTTTGTATTAATATATTTGTCAAGTAATGAAGATCCCTAAATCAGTCTCCAGCGATTCAGCGCCAGGCTCTGGGAGGTGAGCTAACCGTCCTCCTGCTGCCAACACTGGGTGAACCTCAGTAAAGTCGCGGCTGGACCAGACTGAATATCCGCGGAATATCCAACCTGAAACTAACTTCATCTCGGTTCGATCGAGTCGCCTGTTGCAGCCTTTGAATAGAATGACAGGGATTTCAGTCACTCAACTTAAACGGTGACTTGTAGAAAGTCATGTACTTTTCATGGGGATAACAGTATTATATGGCAATACATGCTGGAAAAGAGGCCAAAGTTTTATTTAGAAATACATTTAATATTATTAATTAAATTTCATAGCATTGCTTTTCTTTGGCTTGTGTCCGGCAGACGGAGCAAAACATGACGAGTCGTCGTACTGAAGCCATTCCCCGTCAGTTTTCCACTTCTCACTGAACTTCCTCACTTTTGCTTTTTTCGTCTATGTTTCGCCTTCTTTGTCACCTTCCTTTCCACCAATCTCCTCTGTGTTTTTCCTCTTTGGCTCAGCCACACCGGGAATGTGCCGGCACATTGCTGCGCTCGAATCACAGCCACAGCGACAAACTTTTAAAGAGCGGTGACGAGCACGCTACGTTGCTTCTGAGGGGAACTATTTTCTACAGCGGTGACGTCGGGGGAGTTTCTTCAGTACGACGCACAACAAATCACTGGTTTAGCACTAACGTTTGCTATCGTCATAATCTACCACTTTACAGCTATTACAATGTTTTGCTATATCATGCATAATTTATTGCAAGAGCACGACCATCGGGATAAACATTTACCCGTCCCGTGGCACGTATCCCTCCAAAGTTATGTGGCATGGGGAATATTTTAGTCGCATTTGGCGAGTGGCGACCGCTAGTTTCCAGCCCTACCTATAACCAAACTCATTTTGTATTGATAGTCTATAGAAAATATGGAAGCCAGTGGCACGCTAGCCCTAATCCTACCATTTTAGTTACTCTAAACATGGTTGTCTTACGCTGTAAGAAGTGGGACTACAAATTATTATTACACCTGAACATGAGCAGGGGCCACCATTCATCAGCACCTTAAGTTCTTCCAACATGCAGCTTTACATTTTTAAGCCCTGCTTTTTGCTCCCATTTGCCTGTCTTTTGGGTTTCCCCCACATAAAATAAACTATGCACAAATGCAGTAAAAAGAACTGAGGACTGTTTAACATACTGTACCTTCTGTTCTTCAGGCACAAAAATCTTCTTGGCCTTTTTGATCATAGGCTGTGGCTTGAGCTCCTCCTCAGAAAACTTGTGCTTGCGGGGGTTGAACAGTTCGCCTCCAGGGACGCTGGAGAGGACCAGGTCGGTGGGGTCTGGCTCGTAATTTACATCAACCTCGATCTCATCGGGACTGATGGGCTCGGGTGTCTCTTCGTCCTCAGTGGTCACCTCTGAGCAGACAGAAGAGGAACATTAGAACTAAAGGTCAGCGGGCACAGTCTTCTGCATGACAGCACATACTTGTGTTTGATTTATTTTCACCTTCGCACAAAAGGAGAGAATTCTTATTCTAAAATAATAATTTTAAAAAATCTGGAATTTGCTGTGGGAAGATGAATAAAATTAAGCAAGCAAGCGAGCACTGGTGTTAATGTTGCTTCTCTTTGCATCAACTTTTGGATGTTTCACAGTGAATAATCCAGCTACTACATGTCTGTTTACTAGTAAATCAAGAGGTGCTGGTTTACAGGTGACCTGCACCAAGTATACATCTTTTGGCAGAGTGTCAACCATCCCACTAGGGTGTCTGGACATTCAACATGTACAGACCGCTGATAATCCCATAGGAAACGTGACTGTCTCTGCTATGCAGGGGCACCAAGATCTGTATCTATTTCTGTTGTCCCATCAACCATTTCCACTTATGATTTGTTCATGCATAGACTGACACTCTGAGGACGCTCCAGGATCACAGCATATCAGGTTTGCCTGTCATGTGTGACAGAGCCATGTGACCACACCTGATAGTAATATGGAAACCAGATGCAAAGATTTTAGAAGCAACCGATGCTCTGTTGGAAAGGCAATTAAGTGTCAATATGAACAACAACTTATCTTAAGGCATTAATGCTAGATTTAAGACTGATGTTGAAGGTTTTGCTCACTTCATGTTGGTCTTTTTGACACAGTTAACAACATCCTCCAACCTCCACTCACCTGCAGTAACATCACAAATGATATCCGAGTCACTCTTTGTGATGATCACCACCTCCTCCCCACTCTTGTCCAATTCCTGAATGGGCAGCAGGGCCACTGGGGACACGTTTCCTGACTTCTTCTTCTTTGTGATGCTACCATTCTGAGAGTCCTCATCAGGCAAGGTGGGGATGCCGTTCTCCATGAGGAACTCCTCCAGGTCCATGTACTCCAGGTGAAAGTTTTCGCCATCATAGGGAATGGTTTTATCCCAGATAGCGGGGGTCAGGGCGGCTGAAGGCCCCATATCGCCACCTCCGACGCCCATGTCAACATTATCTCCCAGACACAGCTTTTCCTTGTCAGTGTCTGAAACAGAAGACAGATACACATTTAGAATAAAGGCAGCAGTTTTTAACAGAAATGGGTTAAAGTATTGGAAATTATCCTGAATCAGAAGTCAGTTTTGTGTCTACTCTTATGCAAACTGCTCTAGCAAACCACAATAAACAGTCCAGCCCTTCTAATTTATTTTTCTAATGTTCTATGTTTCCCCCTCCAAAAAAGAAACAAACAAAAAAGACATGTCTCTCGGGCACCAAAACACGGCTCCTCTGAATTGTTACTCAAGTCATCTTTATTTGTTTTGTTTAATAATTGCAAAATTTGACTTAAATATGAAAAAAGACATTTCCATACTATTAAAGATTCAGCTGAGTCTTCATGGACAAACTGCTAGAAATGTACACTATTTTAGTACTGGGTTTAATAAATGCAAGTTTTATAACCAAGAAATGTTTTCTGCACAGCACAGTGAGTACAATTAGTTCTTAGTACATGCTCTGAGCCTGTGGGCCCTGCAGTGGAAACTGTGACCCTGTTTTTGTGAATGCTCTCCTTCCCAACCTGTCTTACTGGGAAGACCCTCATAAGCATTATTGGTCACCTATGCGTTTCCTGCTCGACAAGTATGTCCGCTATCGATCAATGACATAGCTAGGACATATTGTACATAATAGTTAGAGTTAATGTGCACCTTGGAGCAAAACATTTGAAATGGGGCCCTTTCCTTCGTGAATCTGCAATTTACTCACTGGTGCCAAATAAACCAAATAATTGCAAGTGAAACAAAGGAACTTTCTGTCAACAAATCAGCTTTTATATTGAAGGGCGCGCCTAGAAAAGTCCAGATTGTGAGGAGGGTCTGGTGATGCGTTCGAGGACTACTCGCCAGTGTCGACCTTTCGTTCTACCCTTTTATTTTTTATTTATTTTTATCGCCCATTTTTTCGTTTTCACAAAACTATTTCGTCGTGGTGTCACAGAATTAACCCCTCCGTTGGATCGAGTATCGGGGGTTTGGCCCGCAGATGTCGCCATTTGACTATGCCGACTTTATTTGGACTATATCAAACGCTTTAAACACAACTGTGGGATAGTGATTCAGAAAGCTTAGTTTCTCCCACGGGCTACTTCCGACAAAAAAAGCTCTTTATACTTGTCTGCACAAGTCAGTTATAGTTGCACGACGATGTCGAACACCGAGCTTACCTAGGAAACATCTGCTACATTTTTATGACACCTTGTTTTAACGTGTTTTGGCTTTTTCTCGGCTGAGCTCGTTTTAGCCTACACTGCTCGCAGCTTCCGCTTACCGTCGTCGCCTTCCAGTATGTTCGGCGGAGGCATTTCCATTATTTTCTTCAAAACCACCGGGAAAGAACTGGGTGTACCCGTGGCCATTTCCAGCTTGATGAGAATTGGCTTTCCCGACATGTTCTCCCCTTTGTTGTACGAGTAACAATAGTAACCAACACGGAACAAAGCTCAGCGGTCGTCCCCTTTGCTCGATGATATTAGCTGTCCAGGCGGTTTCACTGGCTCTGGCGCTGATAAGTCCACAAAAAACGACGCTTTATTGATGCGAGTACCGCCAAAACATCCCCCACTGCTCGCTTCGTTGGCACACTTCTCCGCAAAATTGCCAAGGCAGGAGGTGTTTGTGCTGAGAACAAACCGTACCTCACGTTGATTGGTGGGCTGCGTCCTACATTTCTGAATATTTTAAATTGGGGCGGGCGTTGTAGTGGTGAGCCAATGGCGCTAGTCACGTCGCAGTTAGCCGAGATCCCATTGGTTGACCGAGTTATATATGTTGCACCATAAGGATACATATATTTACTGATAAACATCGACATGGCATATTTGGCGCTGCAGCTTGACCTGCATCGGGATTGTCTCCGCAGTCGTTTACTTAAGTTTGTTTTCATGTGGTTGAGATGTTTCACGGTGTGCGGACAGACGCGCGCGGATAAGACTGTCTCCACAACTTTCAGTAAGGTTTGATTAGTTGAAAGACAGTTAATACCTGAGCAGTGTGCTTCACATCATCGTTGCATGTTTAAAGAAACGAGTTTCTATTTTGACATGGCAACTTCTTTTACTATTCAACTTAAAATACGACAGACGCTCAGAAGTACGTGGCACATACGATGAACACATACGTCCCTTTACTGCTGCCTCGCTCGCGCTGCTCCCCGCACGTGTAAACACACGTGCTCTGCCGCCGTCATATGTACAAGCCCCGACCATTAGAGCACCGGTGCATCTACTCAGACACACTCACCTTGTGACCTTCAGACATCTTATAGGGAACTCAACTGCATGTTCTGCTGATTATAGAGCGGTGAAATAAAAGTTACATTTTGTGCTATACAATAATAAAAAATAAAAAAAATGCAACGTTTTTTTCTGTGTATCTTGATGTGTTACAAGTCACATAGCCTTTGAAGCACAAAGTAAATCCCATCCAGGACAAAAAACAGAACCTGTTTAATTGATTTCCATTTATTATGGAGAAACAGAACAGGATGCATTTTCAAACAAAACATGATTCCAGGTTGTACAATCTGTTCTCTTTGACAGATGAATACATTTACTAGAGGATGCGTCCCTCACATCATCCAGCCTTTCTCCTCCAAATTGTCCATCGTTTTCACCAAATGTGCTACTCAGTTGATTTCAACGCAAACAACAGCGTAATGAATTGCAAAAAGGACGCTCTGACGACCCCGGTTGTCACGTCGCAGCAAGCCGAGATCTCATTGGTTGAGCGAGTTATACATGTTGCACCATAAGGATACATACATTCACTGATAAACATCAACATGGCATATGTAGCTTGACCTGCGTCGAGGTTGTTTCCGCAGTCGTTCACTTAAGTTTGTTTTCATGTGGTTGAGATGTTTCACGGTGTTTGGACAGACGCGCGCGGATAAGACTGTCTCCACAAGTTTCAGTAAGGTTTGATTAGTTGAGCGTCAATTAATACCTGAGCAGTGTGCTTCACATCATCGTTGCGTGTTAAAAAGACGCGTTTCTGTTTTGACATGGCAACTTCCTAAGTAAGACAGTCGCCCAGACGTACTTGGCACATATGATGAACACATATGTCCCTTTACTGCTGCCTCGCTCGCGCCGCTCCCCGCACGTGTAAACACACGTGCTCTTCCGCCCTCATATGTACAAGCTCCGACCATTGAAGCACCGGTATATCTACTCAGACACACTCACTTTGTGACCTTTAGGCATCTTATAGGGAACTCAACTGCATTTTCTTCAAAAGTTACATTTTGTTCAAAACAATAAAAAAACATGCAACGTTTTTTTCCCTGTGTATCCTGATGTGTCACGAGTCACATAGCCTATTAAATAGAAGGAAAATCCCATACAGAAAAAGAAAACTGTGTAACTGATTTCCATTTATTATGGAGAAACAGAACAGGATGTATTTTCAAACAAAACATGATTCCAGGTTGTACATCCTTTTCTCTTTGACAGACGAATACATTTACTTGAGGATGCGTCCCTCACATCATCCAGCCTCTCTCCTCCAAATTGTCCGTCATTTTCACCAAATGTGGTATTCGGTTGATTTCAACGCAAACAACAGTGTGATGAATTGCAAAAAGGACGCTCTGACGACTCCGGCAGGCCCTGTTGGGCCCCAGGTTTTAACTCTGGTGGTGGGGGCAGGCAGTGTTTCCCTCTCATGTTGCATGTGTCACACACTATCTGTTTTTGGCACAACATTATGAGAAGACATGAAACCCTCAAGGTCAGCTACTACAGTGAGCGCGCACGAGCCCGCGTCGGCGTTTAAATGGAGGCACAACTAATGACACAAACATTTCTTCACGCCAGAACTGTGAAGAAATGAACTGTCAAACATGATCAAGTATCATAAGTCAAATTGCCAAGACTTTCCCTTTTCACCAACACCTGGAAAACACATGATAAAGACTTAGGACATCTTTATGACCTTCATCATGATCCCATAAACTACCTGGTAGCTTGGAATACAAAATGTTTATCAGCGTAAATTTTGACGTTTAAAAATAAACTGAAAATGTTAGATATTGCACCTTTGATGTTTATAAGCACTCCTGACATCACGTGCGCGTGCTCATAGGTCTGCAATGGAGGTGAGACAGCAACATCCACTCACGTTGCTTTTTGACGCAGGTGGATGCATGGCAACAAATTCAATCAGTTGACGATGCCTTTTCCCAGACTGCTTAACTTAATAAAAAGTCAATGGATTTCTCTGAAGAGCATTTTGCATTTTGTCCTGCAGCATATTTTGCTTTTTTATCTGTTTCTTCACTTAATTTTGTGGACGGTGTGGCTCGGATAAGTCACTGTTAATTATCACTCAAAAGTGAACTTAAACACAGAGGGAAACAGATATGGAACCACCTGTCAGGTTACATACATAAAGAAACGTGATCCTACGTGCAGACCCTAAGTACTGTTCCACGGGTGCTACAGCAATAAACACATTCTAACTGTAAATCTATAAATACAGAGTTCATGACTTTGAAGCCAACATAGTAAATTCTTTGGAACTGCATGTTGAGAGTCCTGGTTCAGTACACATTGTGCACACAGAGGATTATACAATCTGCTCTGTCCTGCATGTGCGCGTGTGTCTCATGTTACACATTTACTGTGAAATATGGTGAGCTTTGTGTTGACTGACAGCTGATGGTACACTGTGTCTGCAAGACACACACTGTGTGTCATACTTTAATCTAATTATCTGAGTTAAGGAGCAGTTAATCAAAAAAAATGTACGTTCACTCCAGCAGTCATGACCTCTGTGACTTAAACTCACACTAATGTGAACATCTTTAAAAACCTATTATCTCCAAATATTTTGTGACCAAACTACCACATGTGACTCCATCATTTCCAATGTGCCTCATGTTTATTACATAAGTTTTATTCTAACTTGTGAGAGAGAAAAAAAATGATGGTGGCATATCATGAATAATACATCTTGCGGGGATCCTATAACAAAAAACACAATAGAAGAAGACGGGATTGAAGCAGCACACCTCTCAATGTAAAGATGTTACCCATACGTGATCCAGAGAAGACAAACAGAGCCACCTAGTGATTTAATCAGGAGCCTACAAACCACTTTACACACACACACACGCACACACACACACACACTTAACCATGACAGATGAAAGCAGGTGACAAGCACAGATCCACACCAGCTGGGTTACGTCAGCACAGAGTTAAATTAACCATAGTTTTTCCCCAAAACATTCACTCAGTACTGATATCGAACAGAATCACAATGACAGCACCACAATGTCTCTTATTAAACCCTGTGGGAGCATTATTCTCCTTAATCTGACTGACACATCCAAAGGACAGGTTTAGTTAAGGAAAAAACACAAGTGTGTTTTCAGCCACCATCCAGCCAATATGAGCTCCTGACAAAGTTGCTTGGATACAGTTGGTATAGCAATTGTTGCACAGAATGTGCACCAGGACAGAGAAACCACATGTTGGTTCTCTCTGTGCAGACCAACCCCTGACATTTTTCCTAACTAAATGACATTTGTCGCCCTGCTTTCACAGTGATAATCCTGAGATGAAAAGAGGCTGGCTACGTGTGCAGCCTAGTCCAGAAAGACGTTTCACTTAAGCATTTTTAACCGCAGAACACTCATTATTTCACAAAAATCAGTATAAATAGGCCACTTTATCTGCTCCACCTTCATGTCTTTCCAGATCCAGTGACCACTAAAATTAAGTTTGTCTTTGAAAGGTGCTGAAAACAAAAAAGAAACTGCTACTTAAGACTACATTATGTCCCAGGGAAACTGATTTAATACATTCTGCAAACCTTTGGACTCTAACTAAAAGCCACGGCAGACCCCTGCTGACCAGCCTCTGGCGCAATTCCCCATGAAGCTCAGCTGACAGGGATTATGCAATAAATGTACAGTTGCTTACAGGTAGTCCAGAAATAAGAAAAAACTCTCAAATCACTGTGCTGCATGTTAACTTCAATAAAACACACGCCACTGTTTGATTTAGCAGCCACTTACCATTATCCTCGAAGTTCGGGAGAGTAAATGGATGCTCAAGAAGAGCCCTGAAAACCTCCGGAATCTCTGCAGACATGTTTTTTTTTTTCTCCCTTTAAATTGCAATTACGTCAAACCGACAGAAAAATCAGAGCCGGTCAGCAGTTCACTGGGAGCAAAAAACTTTGAAACTGCACTAGATCCAGGAGGCCGACGATGCTTACGTGACCCTAACAGTTGCCATAAAGTGTTAGAGACGTCCAAACTTAGAAGGGGCCTACATTATGAACGCCACACAAGTTACCTAACAAAGGCCAACCCCCCGGCTCCCGCTCAGCCAATCACAAGCAGGCTTTTCTCGAGCAATCGACGGAAAGACCCCCAATAGGTCAGTAGTGTGTCGATCACAGAGCTGACAGCCAATCAGCTGGCTGCGTCTGAGTTACCTAAGGGGGGAAAAAAAGAAAAAAAAGAAAAAGAAGACTTTACGTAATGAAGCGGCAAAAATACGAAATGTACAAAGTAATAAATACATAGCGCCTGTAAATCATCCGGGCTCTGCTGTTTGTCCGAAAAGCAACATTTAATTTCTGCTACACTGTAAGTATTATCAACAAATGACAGGTTTTAATAAAATCACACTGTAGAGAGTTATGGGGCAACATAACGAGACTACAAGATGCTAATTTGAAGCTCACGTGTATTTTTAGCCCGGACCGAAGTTGACATTTCTGTTGCAAAAACACGTGTGCTTCTCACGGTAGACAGTTTGACTTCTTTCAGAGGGCTTGTTATCCAACATTACTGATGCCACATTTAACACATGGGTGTATCTGAGAGACATACCCTGAAGCCAGCAGACACACCTGCGTGTTTTATAGTTCTATGACTTTAAATGTTTGACAGGCCAGGAGAAAATATGGCTGGAATTCACTAAAGCCCTGCGTTTAACTCCAGTGTGCTTCCATGACCTGAGACTGCAGTGAAGGCATCCTGTGGGCAGCACTGGGGTCAGCCTACAGAAACATCCAGCTTTGGAAGGGCAAAATGTCAGACTTCATATTCTAACATTTAAAATCAGACCACATCGTCCCATCACCCATTGACTCTATAATACATATGTTTCAGATGATATCTTAAGATAAATGTGAACATTGCTTGTAACTGAAACAAGACCGTGGACTGAACAGTTCTTAAAGAAATAGGTCAAAGTAAGTAAAGTGGTCTCATCAGTGATTTTCTTTTTCTTTCTTCAAAATTACAAGACTTTTGTCAAAGGGTAGTGACATCAGTGACACAGCTCAAGGGGATGATGACATTCATTACACATTTTATTATATTTAATTGGATTTTTGAACTCACAATATTGCACTTTCCTTATATTCATGACTGTGGGGACAAGTAGTTCCGCAGTACATGGAATGTTAAATACTTGATTAAAAATAAATACTGGCACACTGAGGGCCCAAGAGGTAGTAATTCTTCCAACTGCTGGCTGGAAAATAGCAGAATATTATTAAATCAATCATGTTGGGGTCATTTTCAACCAAAGTTTGATATTTTACATGGTAATGACCACCTACTTAATATTAAAATGTAAGGCTCTGTGAAGTGTTTCCCAATATATTTCATATATACCCACTTAGACAATATTTTGGACATGTGCAAGCGGTCAGAATCACAAGTACTTATTAACTAAACTCAGGAGGAATAACTACTGGAACAATATTGGCAACACATCATGTCAGGGTCCTGTGATTATAATGTGAATTGTGAGCGTCGACAAAAACATGACACATTTTTCTAAAACAGTCCGTTTATTAAATGCTTTCAAGAGATTTGGTCCACTTGTGTGATCATGAACTTTCCAACCAGGGAGGAGAAAAGAGAAAACAAAGTCAAGAAGTTAAAAACAAAGCATAAAACAACGAAATGTAAAAATACAGTACAAAAAGAGGCCTTGTTTTTTCCACTTCTTTACAACCCTGGTGTCTTCATCCGAGTTGTTGCAAACAAGTCAAATAACCAATAATTTCTAACTGATTGAAAAATCGATAAATTAAGATTTTTGTGTGGCTGTGTAGGTGTGTGCTGGCACTGGGAATCAAATGACACAAACCGTATCAGGAGGAGAAAAGGCAGGGCGTGTCACATGAACATTTGATCTGACAAACTTGTCGTGCAGCTAAGAACCGTGTCATTTAATCAAACTGCTGCAGGGTGTAAACAGCCAGACTCCAGTTAGATTCAGACAGACGCCACTCTTGTCAGAGAACAGGTAAAGGTTAACTTTGTCAGGTGACTTTTAGGAAACAGCTATTGATGGAGAGTCTATACATGGTGTACTTTGTACTGCAGCCCACTGAGGGGCTCGGACACTTTGAGATAAAGATCAAAGCCAAGACAAAGAAGTATATGATAATAACCATTAAAGGACAATAGTGATGTAATTTGGACCATCATCTAAGATTCCCTCAGTCTTTTTAACAAACTGTAAACCTTGCGCATTAATGTGGCTGGTGACAAGATGTAACTAAAATCAGGCAACGCTGAATTTCTTCCACATCTGAGGACATCTGCTATCAATGTGCGACATGATTTGTTACTGTTTACATTATTTTATCACATCAAGAATCAAACAGTGATTTGCCACCAGGGTTCAAGTCCTCAGCCAATCGAAATTTGGGACACACAGACTAGTGTCCTCATCTTCAAAATGTGCAAAGTTTTTATGAGGCCATTACACTGAAGTGACTATGTGACACTTGTTGCATGTACAGATGAAGCAGCAGAAACCCGTCTCTCCTTTAGTTTGTGTCATGATTTGCCTGCCTTTAACAACACACACACACACAGAACATGCAGCACAGCTATCCACCGTTCTCGTTTATTTTCTGTGCGTGTCAGTCATATCATCAATACTGGCCGTTCTCCAACAACGGAAGAGGAGCCTCCCCTCAAATGCTCTACTTTAATTCAATGTCTTTAGTGGCAGCAATTCAACCATCGATGGTTTTTTTCTCCACTTTTATAATTAATCGCCATCTCGCGTTTTATTTTTTACAAGCTTCAGCTTTTTCAGCCAAAATTCATTTTAACAAGCTTTTTCGCAAGTGGCTGATGTTCATTTTCCATCCCAGCTGCTTTGCAAACAATCGAATGATTAAGAGGATTTGAGTGTGTGGCACCCTCCTAACACCCTGAAAAACAAGATGGGACTACACAACTGACCACAGCAAACTCTGCCACAGCCACAGAAAAAAACAGCTCCACCATCTCTTATCTAAATTATCTTATAAGGGTGTCTAAATATTATAATAGGTATCAGGTATCATATACTGTATATAGTAAGCAGGATTATACAATAGGGGTATGTATCATCTTATAGGTGTAGTATATCGAATAAGGCGCTATACGGGAGTATATAGGCTACTATGTATGCTTTTGCTTCCAGATCTGTCTTAGCCTGGTAAATCAATTAAACAAAAACGCACAGCACAGGCAGTGAGCAGCGAGCTCTGTTGGTAGGATCAACACTTCATACAGGGAGACAGCTAACAGTATGTATACTGTAAACTTTAACACATCAACTATCTTTTAATCTCCTTTGACCAACGCCCAAATAATCCTAAAGCCGACAAACAGAGCTCAGACAACATTAATATATAGCAGGTCTAAATCGTACTGCGTAAAATCGCTTGTACTACAGAGCCCACAGCTGTGACAACTGACATCACCACCTGTAGGATTAAAAACTCAAGCGTCTTACATGAACTATCAGAAGCTGCACGTTTTCTGCTCACTGCCACCCAGACAGAGCTGTGCACGGCTGCATACACAGGCGCATATTTACTGTCAATTATTATATTCATACATGGATACATATATAAAGAGAGTTATACATTGCAATTAACATACATATATCAATAGCATATAGAGAAGAAATAGAAATAGTCAATAGATAGCAATCATTATCGTCATCATATTCATCATAATACTAGGAGTAGTAGTAATACGATCCCTCGAAGAAGCTAATACTGGGCTGTTCCAGATGAGGGCTCGTTATCATTAATCCCCAAAATGGCTGCTCAGTGACCAGCGAAACACACCTGAGAGCTGCATTTTCAGCTCAACCCAGGCTGTTCACCTGTCAGTTTTAAGGAGCTGGATACTTAGGACACATTTTTTTTCCCTTTTATCCACTGATCCAAACCCACACTTTGCTCCAATGGACTTTAATGTTCTTCGGAATTATGGGTTCAATCCAGTAACTGATTTTATACATTGAGCTGAGGTCAGTCTGGACAGGAATTATAAACAGTTAAAATATAAAGAGCAGCTCCTCTGAATTTTATTCTACACACTGCAGAACAGCAACATATCCATATCCTATACATCCAGTTTGGCTGCTGCACTTGTGAATAAAGAAAAAAAAAAAAGGGTAACTTATTTGATTAGCCCTAGCCCTCTGCTCTCAGTGTAAAGATTGAA
>CAEMYA010000140.1:1090202-1173949 GCA_903131615.1 Diplodus sargus | reverse complement strand
CTGTCTGGAACAACCCACACAGAAGGAAAAATTACAAAATAAAAAGAATCATTACAAAAAAAAAAAAATCACTATAGTCATCTAGTTCAGCGATACATGTCATATAGCAATACCTCAATAACAAGAAGTTCTTCTATGTAATCAATACAGGTTTTCAGGTTATATATTTATTAAGCTTAACCGCTAAGTTATCAATTATCATTAGTAGTATACCATTATTTGTAAATATGTATAATATGTGTGTATATGCATCTGAATATAGACATACCTCCATAGTGTCTCAGTCTACATTAAAGGCTAGAATAAGGTGGCAACAGATATCCTGCCTCTGCGTGTCTGTGTGTGTGTGTGCATGTGTGTTCGTGTCACATGTTGATGTGTTTATAGGCACAATATGCGGTGCGAATCATCTCCCTGTCTAAAGCTAGCAGGCGTCCCGTAATGAAAGAGTCAGTCTGAGGGGCTACCGTTAGCTTTGAGGAAGAGAACACTTGGATACAAATGAGGAACACAGGTTTCCATTTGAAGGCTGCGGGGGCATGGTTGGTTTTTCAGTGAAATAATGACCCCAGTTCAACTGAAGAAGTGGCAACTTGCCCTTACTTTCAAATTATCTTAAATAGTCTCACAATAAACTATAGAAAAATACATTCTTAATAATGATCTTTAATTCTTGCATAAAACATTTCATCTAAGCTTCTCACTTTTTAAATTATCTATCATCCGCACATCTCATTTTCCTTTAATAATTACAAAACTCTCAACTGAGGACTTCTGCATGATCAGTATTTTCACTGTTCTTCAGTCCAAGTGAGGTCATTATTTATCAATGGGTATCTGCAGTCTGAACTGATCTAATGCTGCGAACAGCTCTAGCCAGGAATCTGTGATCTGCAGTCACTTCTCCACCAGCTGCCTTCCAATACAGTTTGAAATAACATGATGTGATCAGTCGCTTTGGCAACAATTGCTCTGAGCCATTAGCCATGTTTACTTAAGCCACAGGTGATCACTTTACCTTTCTTGTCCCCCGTTGGTGTCAATCGCGAGGAGCTGACATTCACACACGCTTTGATTCACCTTGACAGAAACTACAAGGCTACTATGTGAGCGTGTGTGCATGCCTGTGCTCGTCCCATGCAGGATGGGCTAGTGTGATTGCATAACCAGCTTTCTTTTTATATTGATAAGAAGGGGGGAGGGGGGAAAACTGTCGTGTTACACAAGTTGGTTTTTGGGCTTGTAAATATACTTGCATTACATTCCACAACCACAGCAACATTTTAAATGACTAATCTCCTAGTTTTAAAGGCCCGTGCAGGCATTACATTCATAGCATTCTACCAATATGGCAGACAATATAACAAGGAAGCACAACTCCCCTTGGAAAAAGAAAAGAAATGCTCAAAATCATTAATCTCCTGAAAGTTACTTTGACCCTCCTGCTCTATTATCATGAAGGAAGTAGACCGGAATTTGGTTGTATCCACCAAGATCCACAATTCTTCATAGTTTCTTCAGTCTAGTTAACCATCAACAGCACTGAGGGCTTGGTATTTTTGGCACTCCAAAGTTCTAATTTAAACTTTAAAGCATGTGAGTGCCAAGCTTCAACTCAGTTCTGAACTATCACCAAGCAAAATGTAAGAGCTACGACCAGCGTGCCCACCCAAGAATTATGTCAGTGCTGCGAGGAATTAAAAAAGAAAAAGGAAAAAGAGAGATACTCAGTTCAAAGAGCACTAGGGAATACTAGGTGTATATTTTTAGTCAGAGCAAAACTAGTTGTCTGTGGAATTTCTGCAGTATAATCTGCTGAGGGGGAACCTAAAGGTGCTGTGTGTAACTGCGGCATGACGCTAAAGCCAAATCCTGTATTGTCACTCACAAATCTTTCTCTTTGTGTTGATCAGTGCCTGTGATTTGTGTGTTATGTCCTGTATGAATGGGTTTGCATGTGCGTGTGTTTGCGTGTATTTATGTATGTGGTGATGGGGTCAACCGTTTCGTTGCTGCCAATCTGCTCTCAAACTGCTGGCTAGACGCCAGAGGAGGTCAGACTGGTGAGATGACAGACTATTCGGTTGTCGCTGGTATGGCAGGCCCGTTTCTCTCTACGTCTGAAGCTCAGCGGCGATCGGCTGCCCCCACGCACTCAGCGTCACTCAGAGATCGTCCCCATCCGACATCCGCTGGCCTCCCTGGGACAAAACAAATGGACACAACTCAACACTCATGCTGACTTGCACAAGCGGACATGTCAAGTCAGTTACTATAAACTAGCATGTACAGCTCTCTAAAGTCTCGCTCTTCTTCTAACTTTATGTGTTAAGCCTATACTAAGATGGAGGTGTAAATATGGAGGATCCTAACTGCCAAAATCATGAATAAATTAATCAATGAATAAGTCAATAAATAAATTAATAGTGAGCCTGGCCACGGCAATGGGAGTGACACAGAAAAGCATTAATACATTGATTTGGGGAAATAAATAGGGGAAATAATGCAGAGAAAAACTACTTTAAACTGCAAGTTAAAGTGAAACTCGCGCCAAAAAGCAACAATGCTTGATTTGTGATTGAATATGACTTAAACCTTCGTGTGAAAGAGTAATTACGACGAAAGAGGCACTTTTAAGATTTACCGTAGTTTCGACAAAAAGTGCCGATCCCCGAGTGCGACCTAACAGGCAGGAGAGTAATGGTGGACCGCTCCTCAAGCCTTCCTGTTAGGTCGCAGTCGGAGATTGACACTTTTTGTCTGCCATGACGGCGGCGCGCCAGAGATCCAGCTCCTACGGTGAGCAGTTCAAAAACCTTCTTTTAAGTAGACTCTGTTTACACAAACAATGTTCTCAATGCTCGTGTTCATGTGTAGAGACCCTGGTGATACTGCGAGCAAAGTTTCATGTTTGTCGAGCCTTTTTAGTGTTTTAAAAATAGAGATTTTGATGTTATCGTAAAAGTGCCCCTGCACGAAAACGAAACTGCGGTAAATCTTAAAAAGTGCCTCTTTCGTCGTAATTATGCTTTTACACGAAGGTTTGACTCATAAACAATCACACATAGCCTCTGTTGCTTTTTGGCAAGAGTTTTGCTTTAAATGGGAAAGTAAATAAATAAATATGGAAATTAATACAAAAGTAAATACATACAGAAGAAAATTAAAACAAAAAATGACTTAATTTCACATTCTATAAATGACTAAAAACACTACATTTATTCTAACAGTATGTTTTGTTTCATTTATTCAGTCATTTATTAAATTTCTTCAACTATTTTTGATTTTGGTCAGTCATAATGAGGTATTAAAAAAACAATCAGCTATCCAACATCACTCAACTACTTGGGTTCCTATAGCAGCTAGCTTATTTGTTTTAAAAGGTAGTTAAATACCTACGCTTTGGGTTGGCGTCCGGCTCGAAATTCTAACCCCAAGCGTCGGTATTTGACAAAATTGAGAATGAGAGTTAACGATCAACTGTCTTTCTCCAGAATCACCTTTAAGTTCTTAATTACATACTGTGCTGTAACACATTTCCTGCAACAAATCATATTTAGTTTCCACTAACCACTGAGGTCACATGGCAAAATTACCATACAATATCTTCTCTTCCATATTTTCTTGAGAGGGGCGGGCAGATAACCACTCACCATGCTTTCAGTGTAATCTGCTGTTATGGTGACCTGCTTGTCCTCTGGGGGCGGGGTCACAGCGGAGCTATCTGTGCGTCTACTCTGATTAGTGAGCTGCAGCCACAGTTCGTACATCTGTTGCATGTCTCTCACTGCAGAGGTAAGAAAGACAAGACACAGAGGAGACGAACTCTGTAAACTTGAATGCAGTATGTTAACGCAGAACAGCAATCAGTGGGAGTGGAGTGGGGGAGGCACTTCAAAAATCAATTCATCATGGTGGTGAAAAAAAGAAGATCGACAGCCCAGAACCTATGATTAGTTGTTGACAAAAAGGCAGATTTTTTTTTTTTTAAGACCATAATGAATTATCTAGTTTATTGATATATTAGAATAAAATGAAAAATAAAACAACTATTCAATTATAATTTTAAATCTGAATAAGTGAAGAACACATCACACACCACCTTTTTTTACAATACCACTTTTAGATTTAAAGCTGTAATGCAATGATCACAGAATGCATCAGGTCAAGATGTAACCAGGAGCTTACAGCTGTTGTTCTTCATGTACGTCCAGACGTCTCTCTCCTCCAGACTGTGAGCAAATGAGCAATTCCCAATATAGTGGCACTTCTTCTGCTTCATCACATGCACGCACATCTGGATGAGAGACAGGCAAAAGTAAAGAGTTACAGAGTGATGTGAACAGCATTGCAACTGTTGGATCTCAGCCAATTTACTCTTTTTCACTGTATAAATCTAAACCTTTTCCTGTCTAGTTGGCATCCCCACAAACACAGATTTGTGCTCAAACGTTTGAGAGAAAGTAGTTGTTTGTGTGCACACAAGAGTTTTATATGTTTTACTTCCAACAAGTGAAAAATGGGAGCAAAAACAAATGTTGGGTCTATATCTTTGTTAAGTACATATTGATTGTTTAATTCATCTCTTTCTAATCACTCAAATGTGGCAATCCTACTATTAACTGTGTCAACATGAAAACGCAGTCAAAGACACAGCAGCAGCTACAGATTAATGAGACGCAGGGGTAAGCAGTTTGACAAAAACAACACCGTGACCTCTCCCCCGAGGCAAAAACAGAGTCAGCTGTATCCGCATGTGAGGTAGAGGGGGGGAGAGCAGAAGGAATGTATAACAAGGTTCATAGAGTTTTTCTTAAGTGAAATTCAAGCTCTTGCAACGCACATAAACCAAATTACAAGACATTCTGAGTCTTTATCACATATATAGCATTTTCAAGACTTCCGACTCACGACTGTGTGAACTCTGGTATAAGGACCAAAGGTAAAAGGAAGAACTTACGTCGTATTGCTGTGGATAGGTGCGGGAGAAGGGCAGAGGCCGAACAACAACCCACTTCTTCTTCTCAAATGATTTCACCAGCAGGACTCGACGCTCCTTCGTCCAGCTGGGGAGACACAGAGCCGACAGGAATTCAAACAGAGAAAACAAACATACAAACGATGAGTTTTCTTTAGTCCTTTGGTGTTGAGTGATATGGCAAGCAGATGATAATATGCCATACATACACAAAAACAAAGTATTTACACTGCAACACAGATCATCAAACTCAAGATGAGATTTGAGCAGAGATCACTGAGCCGAGATCACACTGTGTGGCGTTGTTGTGACTGCTGCAAGTGTGAGAAACAGGCCTCACCTGTGCCGTGCTTTAGCGGTGCAGTACTTGAGGTTCTTGTCGGGCTCGTTGACCTGTCCTTCTCTCCAGCACTGACCGCACACAAACTTCATTTTCAGGTTAAGAGGGCGTCCTCTTCCAGCCATCGCTCCCAACCCCCCAACCCCCATCCCACCCACTGGACTCACACCGCCCCCACCGATGCCGTCTCCCCCTAGTCCTCCACCCCCTCCCCCCATACCCCCTACTCCTCCTGTAGGTATGCTGCTGCTCGGATGTGGGATGTGAATAGGCTGAAAGAGAGGAATAAGACGGACACATTTTAGCTTATTTTACGTTTAAATCATTGCATTTTGGGCTGAAGCTGGATTAACAATCATCAGCAAATGTCCTATATTGGACAGCTCTTCAACGTCTGAGAAATCGTAACATTGCATTTTGTTTGAGGTATACAGCCTTAAAGCTGCAACAAAAATCTGTAATAATCAACAACTTGTGATTAGACAGCCGGCATCTTCCCATACCAAACACAATGACAAACTGAGTGAAACCGTAGGTGCAATCTCACTCTCAAAAACCAGTGCCAGATATCTAAATGTCTGACTGCCCTTTCCTGCCTCACCTTCTGCTGCTTCTGTGCGTTCTGCTCCAGCCTTTGCCAGTGTCTCTTGGACTCCTGCACCATCTCTTCATGGGTGATACCTAAAGGAAATATCAGTGAGCAAATTCGTGTAAAACCCTTCAATGTTTCATCACTTGAAAAGACACCTGATGTGAGTGATACACCTACCAGTATCCTGCTGCAGGACCCAGCATTTGAGCTCTATGACGGAGTGAGCAAAGGAGCAGCTGTCCTCACGCTGGCAGCCGTAGCGAACCTCGTGGCGACAAACGTCGAACTGGCAGAGAGGGTGCAGGGGACGCACCTTACTGTAGCGCACATTGGCTGACCTCACCACGTGCACCAGGCACCTGCGGCGGGAGGAGTGGTGGAATCATTAAGCAACAAAAAAGGCATTTTGAGGAATTTTCCTATGTGTTTGAATAAAACTTCACTGAATTTGAAAAATCAAAACACAACTCATCACACAGCAGACTCACTTGTTGTCGTCGAACGGGTGTCGAGCTGTGAGGTTTGAGCACACTGCTAAGTTTTCTTTGCTGCGTTTGCTGATGATGCGAGGCTTACTGTCAAAACATTCCTGTTAAAAGAGGACAGGGTTGGTGGTGTTCAAAAAGTTCTGGTCTGAAGAGGTTGAAAAGAACAAGAGAGACACAGACTGTGGTCTCACCTCACAGAGGAACATGAACATGCCCATGTGGAGCTGCAGCAGTCTGGTGACACTGAGCGCCCTTCTCTCTGTGCTGCCCAGCGGATCGAACAGCAGCTCTCGGCTCAGCGCACCCTTCCTCTCCTGGGTCCACACATCAATCTCCTCCTGGCAGTAAGCGAACGTACAGTTCTCCCCATACTGGCACTCCTGACGCTCCTGCACCTCTGTGGAACCCAGGGAGAGAAATTGATTTTCCCTGCTTCAACATACATTCAGGTATTCTATTGACAAATTTACATACCTTTACAGAGTACAAATGCCCCCAGGAAGTTGTTACGTGCAGGCCGTGGCCGGATCCTCTTCCATGTAGGATCATCTGTGTTTTTGAGGCGGCACAGCAGCACATCCCTCTTGCAGCGGTGTGCTGCCTCTGGTTGATACTTGTAGTCCATCACTCGTGGACCTGAGGAAAAAAGGAGGAAAGAGGGGCTTAAATTACACTGTAAATTGAGCAACAGCTACATTTTTTAGGGTATTTGTAAGATAACGTGCATCCACAAACAGGACTATGATGTTTCAAATATGACAAACCCAGCTGTTGTGCCAGGAGACTGCAATGCTGTAGCAGCCTATCATGAACAATTGTCAAAAATGAAGAAAAAGACCCACTGGTGGTCAAAGGCAAGAAATACTTATTAATTCAGAAGTCGGCAACTTGAACAAACCTATTCGGCTGTAACAGGCATGACAAGCCTGCCGAAATTCATGTGTGGCTGCCAGAGGATTCCTGGAGAGCAGAGACAGGTTGGTCCCTGCTGGACCATTCTGAGGAAAACAAAGCAGACATGGATATATGACATGAAGCACAATGGCTACTTAGTGGCCTGTCAGAACCTGCTGCTAAATCAAATTTATTTTTATTTTTTTAAATGGCACAATTAACTGGACCACACAAAAGCAGTTTGCCCTGCAAGAGATGACGCAAAATATCATGTATATAATATCATTAATGTGTTACTGTTTATGTTTAGTGTGTGTTTGTTACTCACTGCATGTCCAGCACTGTGGTTGCGCATTCCAGGGATGAAGCTGTGACACACTCGTCCCCCTGAGGACCAAGACACAAGGACATTGATGTCAGACATATTGTCATGGTGCTGACTCACTGTGTTCTGCTGACGCACGTCTCAGGTTAGAGCAGCTCCTTAGGACCTGTGCTCTGGTTACTGAGGATGAGCAAGCTAAGACTGGATGACTGGATTAATATGATGCACCAAACTGTGATGATCTTGTATGGCCTTAAACCAGCACTCTGTTCCATTTAGATGTTTTACATTTTGAGCTGGCTAATCGTTGCTTTAAACAACAATACTGTGTGCTTAGCTAAAAGTCATACAGTCTAGACATACACTCGGGCAGAAAAAAAAGGTGCTCCAGGTAGTCTAAATAATTGTATGGGGTACAGCATAAAGTTAATCTGCTGTCATATCACAAACAATTTATGTTTTTCCTTTATTGTCCTTTTTATTTCACGGTAAACAAATACAAGCCATGTTTAATTTTCACTGAAAGAAAATTCTAATGATTGGATTTAAAATGTCAAACATTACATGCATCTCTCTGCCATCCAATTCAACCAACATGTCAAGACATTAATTGCAACATTTTTCACTGAATTGCCTAAAAACAACTTAAGACTTTTTGTCTGTTGCTTACCAGGGAGAGTGTACTCAGACAATGAGTCCAGCCCACCAGCAGCGACTCCCTTCCCTTCTCCATCGGTGGGGAAGCCTCCCAGTGCGTCCTGCGCCTGGGTGGAGCCCTGATCCCGCTGGCCCAGCGGCGAGTAAGGATCCAGAGGTGGCATGTCACTGATGGAGGTGCTGAAGAAGGCTGGAGGAAGCTGAGGTGACGGGGCCGGAAGACTTGGGGAGTACGGAGGCCGGAGACCCACTGCTGTATTGGGGAGGTTGGTTGGGATAGCACCCTGGACTGGATTCTGGACCAGAAGACAGTGGAAAGGATTACTTCATGTAGAGGGCCTATCAACTGAAAACACTAAAAACACAACTGAGCCCTGCTAATCGAACAATTGCCAACAACTCAAGATCAACTGATGTGCTGAAATAAATAAATGAGCACATCACTCACTAACCTCACTAACTTTTTTGGGAATAGACTCCAGCAGACTGTCCAGCTCGTCCTTGATGACACTGCTGCTGCAATCCTCCATGTGCTCCGACACGGGGACAGAGTACGGCATGGGGGGCAGGGCCTGGCTGCTGGGGCTCTCCGACAGGTCGGTGCAGGGGCTCACCACGGGGGTTGCCGGGTCATCGCTGACTGGGATGGGTGTGGCCAAAGGAGCAGGTATGCACTGTGCACTTGACAGGTCGGCTGAGGAGGATGAAAAAAGAAATGTAGAGAAGGAAATGTACATGGGAAACAGATGTGAGGCTGGGTAGAAGCAGAACAGTTGTAGGTTTGTCATACCTGGTCCAATGTCACCCAGAGACTCCAGCCCATTGGAGGACATCTGAAGAGGGAAAAAGCACAAGACAGGGTTAGTTTCTCGTCAGTCACCAAGTATGTAGCTTTACACTGCGACAGCAGCACCTACCTCCCCTGTAGGTGCGGAAGACTCCCCATGGCCCTCCCCGTCTGTGGATGTGGACTCTGTCTGTGGGCTGACGTAAGCCTTACGGCCCTTCAGACCCAGTTTATTGGCCAGATCCTGGGCCAGTTCACTCACCTGCCTGTCCTGGAAGATGAATCACAAAAACAAGACCAAACTTACCAAAGACAAGTTTTACTCAAAAGAAAACTATGAAAAGCACAATTTAGTCCATAATGTTCTCACATAAATCATATCCATGACCCAATATGTAAACTGACACTGAGATTCATGATTCTAAGCCAATTTCTGCTAAAGAGTTACCATCTCCTCTCACTAATTCCCTGGGGAAAATACTGAGAGGTTATCTCTAACAACGTCAAGATGATTAGGAAAAAGTCATTTATTTGCATTGATTTTGTTGATGACATACATGCGGTGCTGTGAGGAGACATTTGGTTCCACACTCATAGGCCTCTCTTAGTCGTCCCAACTCCCTCAGACAGAGCGCTTTGCGGTACAAAGCCCGACGACTGCCCTCTGACACACACAGTGCACTTTCACAGTCCTGGATGCCTCGCTCAAACTCCCTCTGAGACAAAAAAAATTGAAAAAAGATACACAGTAAGATGAGTACAAAGGTATTTGGAGGCAATATGTTGTTTACAGGAACCAAGAGTCTTGTCCAAGGGGTAAACCGGATCTGCAAGACTTTCCTGCTTGTAAAAGGGATACATCTATGCAGAACTGGCAAACTGGCAACAATACTTTGATACAACAACCACAAATGAGACCACAATCACAGACTGAAAGTCTATAGTTCACCCCAACACTATCACGCACTGTATACTGTGTCTCTAATTATAGCACTTCCCATTAAAATCGCATTAAGACCTTCCTCCAGTGATCTGTCAGCGATGGAGAAAGGTCTTGTTACACCCGTTGTCATTCTGGTATCGGGGGGGGGGACATTCTGGGAAGATTACATTTCTTTTTTTAACAATCCCCATCATCTTGGCCATGCTAAACCTAGGACGCAGCAAGGGTGCCGCTGCCTGCAAAATAGCATCAGGGGAAGCTTGTTTTATACGGAGGCGAGCCCTGGGATTAGAATGGTTTGAACGCCACAAAAGTCATGGTAAGAGCTGCTAGCTTGTTTAGGTTCATAATGTTAGCAAGCAGGCTAGTGTTAGATTTCAGTGCCAATTTCAGCACTGAAAAAAGCAGCACAGTGGAAGAAATAGGTACCCAGTGACCAACAGTCTACAACCACTGAATCAAAATACTCTACATTCAGATAGTGTGGGAAACACTCTAATTACTGCAGTGCATGCAAACGCAATAATTAATACCAGCTATTCTAAGTTCTCAAAAGTTGTGCTGCTGTAAAACTTAAACATTGCAATTAAATAAACTCTAAATGCAGGTACTAAAATTTACTCACAAAATTGAGTCCTTTAAACAATAGACCAACACAGCAGATTCACCCTGAATCCAGTATGATGGCTGACAAAACAAGGGCAGTACAGTCATGGTGCGGTAACTACTCAGGCACTGCACCAAATTTTGCACCAAAACTGAAAAACTGTTCACTTTGTTGGTTCACCAGCTATTAATCAATGATAAGTCAAACTGACTGTAGAGCTGTAACGATTAGTTGCAAACTTTTTTGATCAGCGATAAATTGTTTCAGTTGTATTTTCAAGCGATAATGTCAAACATTTGCTTGTTCCAGCTTCTCAAAAACTGTATGAAGTTGCTGCTTTTCTTTCTCATTTATGGTGGAAAAATTAGTCTTTGGGTTTTGGCCTGTTAGCAGGACAAAAGAAGTAAATCAAGGACGTCAAATAAACGTTGCCAATAATCATTAGCTGGAGTGCTACCCTGCTATGCTTGCAGTTTCTCCACATGAGCATCTGCAGGTGACACATCCCCTCTTTTATCTCTCTCTCTCACCGTCTGGTAGAAGGCAGCAGCCCTGTTGACATAAAGGCTCTCCAGCAGCTCGTGGGGGATGACGAGGGCCTCGGCCTGAGCATACCGGGCAACACTGATCCCCTCCCCGTACTGCTGGCTCGCCTGGCGCCAGTCCCCATCTCGAAAGCAAGCGTTGCCCTCGTCCAGCAAGTTGCACACCAACTGGGTCAGAAATGCCTGATGGGAACGTGTAGTGGGAGGTCGGAGAGATTTCATAATGAGGAGGATGATAAGAGGGAGGGAGAGGGTGACACACAAAAAAATAACAGGAAGGTAATGTGAGATGGTCAGAGTGAGAAAGAGAGGAAAGGGAAAAAAAACAAGAGGGAAAAAGATTGAGGTCAAGACAAATGACAAGGCTGAGCTGATTTACACATAGCTTGGGGGTTAAAGGACATCATCTTTGAGTAATTATAGTAGGAACACATAGTGGATTTAAAAAAAAATATTGTGAATGAAAATAGAGCAAGAAGAATCATCGATGCAAACCTCGTAGCTCTCTGGCTCTGGGAAGGGCAACGATGACCTGTGGACAGTACATGAAAAGGTTGTCAGTCGTATCCACAGTCAGTACAAGTGGTTGTACGGTAGACATTAAAAATCCACATATGATTTGTTAACTTACTGGATAAAGCTCATTGCTTTTTGAATTTCTTCTCTTCGTTTCTGCCGATCGGGATCCATAGCCTGAGGGCATAAAGACAGGATTGCAACAGTTTGAATCTCCACTTTTGGCACAGACAATCCACGTACCCCTCTAGTCTCCTGGTGAATACCGTTGTGTTCAGCAATTATTAATAACGTTTGCAAAGACCTGTTAACTACTTGCAGTCGTCCTAGACAAGCTGAGGCCTGCCACTAAATCACACTGTGCGACCACCGGGCTTGCGTCAATAAACAGCGGGGACTGGTAACGGTGAAGCTGGCTACTAGTTAACGTAACCCAGCCGGGTAATATAAGGATGACAGTCATCCAAGACACATCTGTCGCATAAAAATGCAGATTTTGTAGGCAGGGGGCATCTGAACGGGAACGCAAGGTTCAGATTTTAAGCGCAAGAGGCAATAATGTTAGAGGAAATGATAGCCTTAGCTAGCGTTAGCAAGTAATTTGCAGGCTTGCATACTATCAACTCCAACCAGATGCTAACTTAACACCAACAGCAATGCACGCAAAATGCACAACTTGCACCTGGTTAGCTGTAAAAAGCGTACGTGCGTTTAATGCAACACGAATTTACCCACCGGTACGATAGGATTAGCCGGCTAACGCTGCTCACTCACTCAATCTAAATGCTAATCACCAACTTAGCTTAGCTAGCGTTAAAGAAACGAAAACAATTTCAAAAATGGTTTGCCTCCCTTCGAAGTCACACGCAATATATCGTTGATTTTACTGTTAACAACGACTGACTGTTGAACTGACATATGTGGCTAGAGTGCATATAAACCCAGGATTACCTAGCAACCAGGTAAGTTAGCTAACTTGGTTTGTTAGTAGAGCCCCAGCTAACAGCTAAAGCCCTCACATAGCACGGCAACTCACCGAGAGTTTAGTTTTTTCAGAACAGAGATAGCTTCACAGAGCGTTGGCGATAAAGAAAGGAAACAGCAGCAAGCCAAATATTAGTCTCTATCCCGGCGCATATTTGTGTGTTTAGTGTCCCTGTCATTAGTATGTGGACGGAACACGAGTTGCTCTGCGCTACGACTTCTGCTAGATACTGACTGGCTAACGTTAGCTAGCTAGCTAACTGCTAGCCGTGTCCATCGGCCAGTGCAGATCGCAACAAGTTTCACAGAGACGTTTGTCCACAAGAGGGCAGCAACAACTGTGGCACTGTTTTCTCCGGAGGTGTGGGAAGTGGTGATTCCTTTTAAAAGTAGTCCTAGCTATATTATTACTAAAATTTTAATGTCTTATAGATTTTTTTTAAAAGGCCAAATTGCCCTTTACAGTATAATATGCTGGATTATAATCAGAAATGCAACCATGTGGAAGCACCATTCTACTGTTGCAGTTGTTCGAGAGCTACCTTTTTTCCCCACTTTATACACTCTGGGTTTTTGTCAACTATAACAAATATATAAATAATTCTCTTTAAAATGATTTAATGCTATGTAGGTAAAATCTTGATCTGCATACAAACTGGTAGTTGTCAGGTAAAATAAATGTAGAATAATAAGCATAAGGTCGTTGCCTTTTACTCATATCATAAAATTGGTCTATTATAATGTAAAGCTCTTTGAACTTCTTTTGTATGAAGCACAAATACACTGAATTTACCTGAATTGAAAGAACACATTTTAGACTAACACCTTCACGTGTTCTAAGTCATGGTGTTATAATATGTTGTTATACATATGTTGTACATATATTATATGTACAACATATGTACCCCAAAGTGGCACAAAGCATTTTAAAAGGTATTGGTAACTATGCCGTACTATGATGTGCCACCCAAACTATTCTAGAAAAAATACCACAGACTGAAATATGACTTTATTATGTCATCCAACAGGCACAAAGTGTACCCACAAAAACCTCCTACGACTCTATTAAATGTTACTGCAGCTGGATCGGAAAAGGTTTGTTAGGCTGGACAACCTAAAGCCATATAATTACTTATTTTGTTGTTTTTTTTTTTGTTTTTAAATCAAGTCCTGAGAAGTGTTTGAGGTAAATTAAAGTTGTTGTTGTTGATCATTTTGCGCCCCCTCCTGGTCGATTAAGTGGAGAGGAGACACAATTTATGGGAGGCACAACAGGTGCAAACACTGTTCTTGCATGCGCTGGTCAATTTTGCGACATTTTTTTTTTTTAAACAAAGTGTCTAACAAAGGGGCAAGTTTTTTTTTTCTTCTTTTAATTATGAATGATAGTAAAAAGGAGAGACCAATGCGTCCAGTAATATGGGACAGATGTTCACAGGGACACACGAAACCAAACTAAAGCAGGCTGGCAGAGATGAAAACAAACAGTATTTAAAAAAAATAAAAAATGTGAAATTGAAAGCTCGTGAAAAAACAGGAAAGTTTGGTTGTAGTTTGACAGAATGTGTAAACATTGTGTATTGACTTAAAAATTACAATATTCTTACATTTAAAATGAACCTTTTCACTTTGAGGACGCGATAATTTGTCACGTACAAAATGTAATGCATTTCCATTGAGTAAAAAAGTTTTACTGTGCAATCAAACATACAAATACTATTTTATTTCTATCCCTAAATAGTGAAAACATTAGTTACGGCGTCAGAACAAAGCTAAATGAATGAACAATTATAATCCGTTCCTTAATTAAAATATTTATCAGTTAATAACAGTTAATAAAAAGTAAGACCACTGTATTCGGACGGGTAACAGCAGGTGGCGCCAAACCACCTGTAGCCTAATTTTAACTGACGTCAACACATCCAACGCAAAAAAGAAACCGGGGCAGCGTGACGTCACACGATTTAGCAACCGGCGCGCTACTCGGAGGAGCTGCGCGTGTCCCTGTCGCCATCACCTCCCTGAAAAATACACTTTGTGGTAAGTTTCAGGTGCTTCGCTGTGAGCTGGGTGACTGTTATAATGGCTGACAGACACGAGAGTACACTTTATGAAGCACTTTTAGTTGAGCTGGCGCTGTGAGTGTTTCTCCTGTTGGGTGCCTCTGTTAGCTAGCACCGGTGAGGCTAAAAAGCTACCTTTACTGTTGTTTATAGTTTTTCTAACCTTACTGATGTTAGAAAGTGATCTGTTTGTAATGTGTCAGCTATCATTTAATGACATTTTTCCGATTTCGGCTGCAGTTACTGATTTAAAAGGAAGCAATTTCTGTCATTTCAAATGTTCAGGAAGTTACTAAAACCTGACCCTTTCCTCTATTGTGTGACTTCTGTTCGTCTTCCATAGAGTCACTATGGCCTCTGATGACATCGCTCAGCTGGCGGATGCTCTTTCCAAGACCCATGTCGGGGATGGAGAGTTGAGCTTTAAAGGCCTGGGACTGAAGCTGGACAACGCAGCATCAGGTCAGACACAGTAGAGAGGGTTTAGCTCTGTGTTATCAGCCACAGTGTACTGTTACACCAGAGGGCTGGTCCCTGTATTCTGCTCAGACCTGACAACCTGTTATCTGTGTTTCCAGTGGAGGAGCTGGTCCGTGACATAGAGCAGTACCAGGGGCTGAGAGCTCTGCGCCTGGAGGGAAACACTCTGGGAGTTGATGCTGCCAGGGCTATCGCCAAGGCTCTGGAGAACAAAGACCTGCTCCAGGTACACCGCAGTTCAAGCCTGGCCTAAGACCGGTGACGGTATTACCAGTAGTGATAGTCTTATGGCTGGTTATCCTTCAGATGTTTCTCAGGGGATAGTACCATCAGTGCTGTTCTCATTTAACAAACTACTCAAATGATTCAGTGTGAAGTGTTAACATAGATAACAAAACACGATCATTGTTTAGATAAAATATATAATAAATACACACAGATTGGTAAGAGCTCAAAAAGTACCATGGCCTAATACAATATAAATCTTTCTGTATTGATACTTTCAGATACTATTTGTCTATTTTTAGACGCAGGTACTCCTGTTGGTACCTTTTCCTTATCTTACAGCTCTTTGTGTCTTTCAGAGATGCTTCTGGAGTGACATGTTCACCGGAAGGTTGCGCTCTGAAATCCCAACAGCCCTGGTGAGAATTGCAGATTGTGTGTGATTGTGTGATGTATCTTATACACACATTAATTCATAGTGTAGTGTATTTTATATTTTTTGTTGACATGTTCCCTCTCTGGGCTTTATCAGAGGTCCCTAGGCAGTGCATTAATGAGTTCAGGGGCCCGGCTGACTGAGCTGGACCTGAGCGATAACGCCTTTGGGCCAGATGGTGTGAAGGGAATCGAGCAGCTGCTGAAGAGCCCGTCCTGCCACACACTGAGGGAGCTGAAGCTCAACAACTGTGGCATGGGGATCGGAGGAGGAAAGGTGAGCTCGCAGCAGTGCAGAATGCCTTAAGCCCTCCCATGTACCTCCAAATATCAAACATCATATAGTAGTTTTGTGACGTCCTCAAACAAAATTGAAGAAAATAAGACTTGCATCACTGATTTGTATCTACGGTTTGTGTAGATCCTGGCTGAAGCCCTTATTGAGTGCCACAGACAGTCATCAGCACACGGAGCTCCACTCAAACTGAGAGTGTTCATCGCCGGTAGGAACCGCCTGGAAAATGAAGGAGCTCGTGCCCTGGCCAAGGCCTTCCAGGTAGAGAGCACACTTTTTTTTTTAATACACAGATTAACATGATATTACCAAAAAGCTTCAGAAATGTTAGTAATGTAGGAGTAATTACAGTTACAGTAAAAGTATTCCTTATTCCCAGCTTTTCAAATGTGAGGTTTTGCAGCTTGTCTGTTTCCTTTCACTGCACTTTTAAAAACCTTTGCAGTTTAGGCTGTTGGTCAGACAAAATGAGACTTTTGACATTCATCTGTATTTTACCATGTAAGATAATCGGCAGCCTGGAAGAAGTCCACATGCCCCAGAATGGTATCAACTACCCAGGAGTGATGGCATTAGCTTCAGCAATGCAACACAACCCAGAGCTCCGTGTCCTCAACTTTAACGACAACACCTTCACCAAGAGGGGAACGCTGGCCATGGCACAGGTGAGGCCTGGTCACATAATCCTTATAAGTAGAGTAGGAATGTAGCCAATGTGTTTAAACCCAATTGTTTCTGTACATGTATAGGCTCTGAGACACCTGAGGAATGTACAGGTGATAAACTTCGGTGACTGCCTGGTCCGCTCTGAAGGAGCCATCGCCCTCGCCGCAGTGCTCCGGGAGGGACTGCCAATCCTCAAGGTCAGTTCATCATCAAAGTCCAGCTTTTATATCTGTGTGTGTCATCTCTTCCCACAGCCTGATCAAAGTGCTCTGCTCTGTCTCTTGTCTTCAGGAGCTTAATCTGTCCTTTGGTGAGATCACGGAGGCAGCAGCACTCGTGGTGGCTCAGGCTGTCATGGACAAACCTCATATGGAGAAAGTGGATCTTAACGGTACACACGCTGACTGTTGAACGACTAATTTCCCTAGTGTTTAAATGAAAGAAAATAGTGGAATTGAGTACAATTTAATGTATATGGTTGGTGGATTTCATATCATATAATTAGAAAAAATATTGCTTGCGTCATAAGAGCCATTTAAATTAAAATCATAAACCATATTTTAAAAGCCGCTGGTTTGTTAGGTGACTGCAAACATCTTAGATGCAAGAATTAACCAGCACTGTTAACATTAGAAAGGGATGATTGTTTTTTCGTCAAAGAAACACATGACATTTCAATTATATCAATATGTAATTTAAATGTGTACATTAATGAAATGAAAATGAGTATAACCAACTAATCTTTCTAGTGCCAATGAATGAAGGTCCCTGATGAAAATGATTCTGTGACTTTCACAGGTAACTGTCTGGGAGAGGAGGGCTGTGAGGCTCTGAGAGAAGCTATGGAGAACATGGACAAAGGAGACATGCTGTCATCACTCAGGTAGTGTGTGTGTGTGTGTGTGTGGCATGTTCAGCGTCATTCAATCAAACTAGCTCCTTTTGGTTTCTTCAGTACAAATAACTCAATGTTCCTTTGACTGAACCACAGTGATGATGAGGGAGAACCTGATGATGAGGATGAGGAGGAAGATGACGACAACCGTGAAAACGGTGATGATGATGATGATGATGCCAGTGACGACTGTAATGAAGACGATGAGGAGGACGATGAAATTGTGAAGGAGAATGGAATCATAAAAGGAGACAGTCCTGAAAAACAACAGAGCCCAGTAAGATGACACCTTAAATATGTTATAAACACATTTTACGTTGATGTATAAACCAGACAGTTTTTCTAGTTCAGGGTTCCTGCGGTGTCTCTGACTGTGACCTTCTGCCCTCCTTCAGGCAGAGATCATGTCCTTCCTCAGCTGCCCCTCTGTAGAGAAACTGCTTCAGCTGGGAGAGTTGAGGACAGACCTCAATCGACAGGTAGGACATTAAAAACAAGGGAATAAAGTGTCATTGTGCAGGTGTAGGTTAAAAAATAAAATCTTTTTTGAGTGCAAGGATATGACTTGCTAATAAAACTCTTTTTCTAATCAGGTGGATCCATCTGACCCACTCATGGCAGCAGATGTCCTTCTGAAAATCGCCTCTTTGTACAGTGAGGAACCAGAGACCAAGACAGCTGTCCTTGAAACTACTGGTGAACAAAATGCTGCTTCTTCTGAAAACAAACGCTTATCTTTCTCCTGGCTGTGAGAGTTGGATCTGCCATGTTTGTTGACTGTCCTGTATAATTGTGTCCCACCACAGATGCTGTGTTAAAGAAGCTCCTCTCTGCTTCAGCCTTCCAGTCTTACTGCTTCCTCTCCACGCTGCTGGTCCAGATGGGACTCCTCAAGGTACAGCACTGCTACAAGTCCCCCTGCCCTGTTTTTGAAATATTTTTAAATAAATCAGGAACCACAGTGGGCCCTTTATAAACTATGAGCTATTGTTCGGGTGTTTCTTGCAACTTTCCAAGTAACAGTGCTACTAGCTTAAAAGTACATGTGAAGCTTTGGATGAGTAACAAAACATTTATTTATCACCACAAGATTGAGCTCGTTGGTCAGTTTTGTGTTAATATGTTGAGCATTTATTCAATTTGGAAAATCTCTAGAAACATTGTGCATTGATGACATTTTTGTAGGCTCACCCTACACCACGTTTGTTCCCTCACCAAAAAGCCTATGAGCAATTGGATTTTATGAAACTTGTGTATTGTGTACAGCATGATAATCCTCACAGGTTAACACAATTTTTATGATTTTTGAAGTGTAACTGAAATTGGCAGAAGTAAAAAGCTAATGTCTCAGCTATGAGCAAATCACACCGAGGTACATGACTTCAGCATCAACCCCACTAAGCATATGGCTACACTAAACTATACACACTACTAGAAATTGATTAGTCCATGTATGAAGATAAATGATGTGTTCAGTGTCTCCCTCCAGAATGTTTTATTCACCGGAGCACCAGAGTGCTCTCTCCAAGGTGCTGAATAATCCTCCTCTACTGTAGAGACTTTGTTCACATCTGTTTGCATTAGTTAGTTATTATAGTTTTTATTTGTATTATGCTATATTATTTAGTAGTTGCTTAATCTGATTTGTATCTTGAAGGGTTTTCATTGGCAGTGTCTACATACACAACTTGCTGCTCATTTCTTTTGTTCACAATGACATAATCTTGTGTTTTGGTTAAAAAGATCAAAACAGCTGATCCATTTGATCACATCGGCTGTTCTTTAGGGCAGCCTTAATCCTCGCTGGGCTTTCTTCCCTTTCTGTCACCATTTGAAATGAAATAGTGTTAATATTGGTTAAACTTCACTTCATGTAGGTTTCTACTTTCCCATTTGGTGTTTCAGGGGGAGGGGAAGTTGAAAAAGGTGTCACTGGTCCCAGGTCAGCTGTTGTGTTTGGAGCATGCCGTCCACCAGGAATACTTCTCACAGCACCTTGCCTCACTACTTCACACCTTCATATCCAAGTAGGATGATCTTTTCACAAGTTTTGGCTTACTTCTCTGGCACTGTGAAAACTGTAAATAAAAGCATGAATGTAGTTTGGAACCGTTTGTAGTAACCTGTTGTTTTTTTGTTTGTTTTTTTGTGAATATCTGCAGGAACAGCGAAGCACTCAAGTCGTGCAGTACTGCCGGAGAGAGGCTGAGCTCTGCTCTGGAGAAGAAGTGCAACGACCAGCACTGATCAGCCACTGCCAGTAGCAACACTGGGACACAGACACACACTGTACTGACATTAATCTCTTCAGTAACAGAACCAACAGGGGCGCTTTACACTTGAACTCAGACAACCACTTAACATATCTCCACTCTTGATTTGTATATTTTATGAAGGCGTGACAAATATTGTCCAGAATCTCTTAATTTTTATTTTTCTACTTATGCTTGTGACTTATATTTTTTTATAGAAAATAGAGATACGAATAATACAAATATAGAAATGTACACATCAGTTAACCTTTGAGGTTGATTAAAAAAAATAAAAAATGATTGTAACTTTGAGTGGAGCTACTGTAACAAATCCAGCACATTTTCAACATATTGCCTTGCCTGGTATGTAGTGTAAGACTCCCTGTTAAACGACTATCAAACAATGCATCTGTTTGTGAGACAGCCATGGAAATGTTTACATCAACAGAATAACATTCACAGCATTCACATTCGCTGGATTTTTAGACCTGCATCTCACGTGCTCTGACGTTTGTCGCTCTGAAAACTTGGGAAATGGGAAATCCAAGACAATTGTTCATGAGAATCATACAGAACAAAATCCATGAATATATAAATCGAAATAAGTCGGTGCAAAATAAAGAGCCGACTTTATTCTTACATTTTACCGGCAGGATGTTTGTTTCTTACACGTCTTATTTGAAAAGTTCGACTGCCAGGCGAAAGAAAACACACGTTTAGGACATCCTGTCCACTCACAATCATTGTACCTCTGTCCATAAAGTCCAGTCAGTTCAGAGTACTGTGTGCATCAGACTGTGAGCAGGAATGGAGACACACACACACACACACACACAAGCCTGGAAACACTGCATGTGTGTGCGACCCACTGCAGAGCTCAGGGGACCACAGTCGCATTTACCTGTTTGTTATCTTTCTTGTTTATCCGTCTTATTGAAACACATTTGCTCTTATATGACTTTGACTTTATGACTCACACAAGTTGAGCTGCTGTGTGTTACCTCATGTCTGACGATGTGATAGAGCATGAAAGGGAAACAGGATGAGAATGGAATACACTTTATGGCATTTAGATGCTCATTAACAATAGACCGTGTGGACTGGCTTTATGTTGTTTAACTGATATGTTGTTGATTTGTTCTGAAATATAACTGATCTAACAACCCCTGGCTCTTCTCATCTGTGTGTGTTTGTGTGTGTGTGTGTGTGTGTGATTTGCAGAGATGAGTCTTCATCGAGACAGTGAGGTGAAATAGCTCAATAACTTTATTTTGCAGTAAGTTATTCCTTTGACAGGCTCAGTGGAGCAGTGTGCAGACTCCAGAGGCGGGAGGTGTGTGTGCAGGCTGCGGGGGGAGTGTCAGTGAATGAAGGGGATAAACGCAGTTTGTTTTGGATGGGGGACAGCCGGGGGAAGAGCGGCAGAAGGGAGCAGAGACCGTGAGAGAGTGAGCGTCCAGTAAACAACCAGCAGCTGGACGGAACCACGACGGAACCAAGGTGAGTCCGTGCGTTAATGGATTCCTGTACTTACTGTAAACCACCAAAGACCAGGATTTTAAACATGCACGTTTATTTGAGTGATCGCAATGGTGACAGATGGACGCTTCAATACTAGATAACACACAATGAGATTTTAATCCCCGAATTGTTCAGTTATTCAATCACGTGGACACGTTTTGGCGTATTTTGCGCATTTTGGCATCAAAAAGTGTAAAAGTTCTGTAACAGTGAAGGCTTCATGTTAAGATTGGTTGTCGTTAAATGTGAGACCTCAACTAAAACAAGTGATTGGGGTTGTCCTCATTAGATCATATAGCAGATTTTCTTAAGTTCCAAAACGTCGTTAAATCAACTTTTACGCACAGGATAACATTAGTATAATGTAAAAAAATGTGGGGGAAGAATTGCGATGTCATGTCTTTAATCCCATTGAGAGCCGGTCCAGAGTAGTTTTCTCACTGTTCCTGGCCAGGAGACACATTTTTTTTTTCAGGGGAAAACGCACTTTGGCTCAACACCGTCAGAGAAGGACACTGTGCGTCTTTGTGCGCGGCCGGCGCGGCAGCTCCTCTGCGGTCAGGACTGTTGATCCCCGGGGGGACGCGGACAAATAGTCCGGCCGGAGGAAATTCCACCGTCTCTAGTTTCTAGGCCCCTCTCCACTCAGCGGGTCTGAGGGACTAAATGATGGAGACTCTTTGACAAAGGCTACTGTAAGAAGTCAGCTTATGTTCCACGCCGCCTCAAAGTGGAGTCCAGATGTACAGAACGAATCAATAAATACATTACGGTATTGTTTTTTGCTCTGGTTGGAACAGTCGTGGGTCTCTGAGAGGGTCTGTCCCAGTTTGGACAGAGAGGTTTGGGTAGGCACCATTTCACCGTGTCAACATTCTGAGACTCCGAATTTCAGAGTGCGGAGCTGCGAAGCTTTTCATGTCCATTCCTGCGGATCAAGACTGTTGATCCGACATGGGAATGTGGTTTTAAGGCATTCCAGTGAAGACTAGGGCGACCCAATCTGACCAAAATGACACTAATCCCCAAAAAACACAGAATAATGGAGATGAATTTCATCAAACTGAGCTTTAGTGAGGAAATTAAAAATGATGTGATACACATTTATCTGGTAGAGTTAAAAGTTATATATATCCTGTAATGTACTGTAGTCTGAATCATATTACCAAACATTCTATCACAGGGACCTGTGTGTTTCTGTAAGTAGGGGCCCCTGGTTGTTTCCGAGCTTGATGTCCTCTTCTTTTATTTTACCTGCACAGGTGGGCTTCTTCCTGTTGTTGGCTGTTTACAACACCTGTGCAGTGACAGAAGAAGCACTCTGATCCCTCAGTAAAACTTACACACTGTAAGAATAGTCAATTACAATCCAGGTCCTGCATGTACGATCCTGATTAGGTAACGAACACAAGTAATGTCAGCTACATGTAACAAAAGGAGACCCGTATATCTTTATATATCACATTATTTGATAGTTAATTCTTCCACATGAGAGCATTACACTGCATATCTGCAACTTACACTTGTACAGTTGTTGGAGTTGGAGTTTACTCCTGCTACCTTAGAAACGGTTTAGCCCTGTGGTTGCCAGTCTTGGGGTCCGGCCCCCTCCAAAGTGTCCCAAGATAATTCTGAGGGGGACTGAGATAATTATGCGTTGTATTCTATAATGTTTGTTTGTTTTTTTCAATGTAAAATGTTTATCTGATAAAAATGGCATGAATGTAATAATGGCATGAATGTAGTGGAGTAAAAAGTACAATATTCTACAGATGTTGGTCCCCGTTGTTATCCGCTCTTGGCTACTGTAGAAACACGGCGGACCTGCTCTTTCTGTAGATGTAACAGACTCGTTCTAAGGTAATGAAAACACCACGCCTCTTAGTTTCAGGTGATTATACGCCTATGGAACATAATTATGAATATTATAGTATATTCCACCCTAAATCCACCTTAATAATACACACTGGACCTCTAACTCAAGGATATATAAAACATTTCTGTCTTAAATGCAAAACAGTGGCTCTGAGAGAGAGAGAAGGTCTGGGGTCCTAGTACGTGTGACGCACCTGCCCTTTAACATAAAACTCATTTATATATAAATCATGAATAGCCTGGATTATTATTACAGACTTGCAGATTATGGAGGTTTTACATTGAGTTTGTACAAGAGCTCATCATTAGGGAAATAATCAACATTTAATCCTCAAACTGTTTATTTCTGACATGCTCCACACGGTCGCAGGTGTGAAGCACTACACAGTTCGGCAGAGAGCACAGGAGTGAATGATGAATGATGTCGATTCAGTGTTTCCTCTGTAGACGCCGCCATCGCCAAATAAACTGAATAAACTGTGAGCGAGCAAATGAATGAAGAATGAATGGTTGTTTCTGTGTATCCTTTTATTGTACGTGTCCCTGCATTGCCAGCACTCACAAAAAACAACTTGCTTAACTCATTTACCTAATAGGGTAACTTTTTCATCTAATTCTGTTACATCAGTTCAATGCAAATGATCACATTTAGTTGTAGTTATATGTAAACCTTGTTCCATTTTTTCCATTATCAATATAAAGCTAAGGGGATCTTTAACATAAACATATTGTGCTTTTCAATAATTCAGTATTTTATTATTCAAGCATTATACATAAAATGAAAGCAATTCAAACTGGTGGTTCTGTCTCCTGTAATAAGTCACAGTCACATCAAGTTTTTAAATGTACATTGGTTCAACATGATAGAAAAACTTTGCATTAAATGTGACCCTTTACATTGAACTTACGTAATAATAATAATAATAATAATAATTTAAAGTCACTGTTTTAGGTTAAAAAAAACAAACTATTTTGAATTGTTCCTCTAAGATGTACTCCCAGCTCGGTCCGGACACCCTCTGGGTCCTGCTGCCCGCCCTGCTGCTCCTCTGCGTCCCTGCTGCGCGCACAGCAAAATGCCCACAGCAGTGCATCTGCGACCAGATCCAGCTCACTGTGACCTGCGCCAGCAAGAACCTCACCCAAGTTCCACCCAATGTTGACGAGGTCTTTTATTCACCCAAGCACACATCCATTTCCGGAGCATACTTAGGTCCCATCTTGTTCCCGTCTGATAAGTAAACCCCATTTCTTTATAGATCACGGTGAAATTAGATCTTCGAGGCAACGACATCCAGGAACTCCCCACCGGGGCTTTCAAACACACTCCCTACCTGACTCACCTGTCGCTGCAGCGCTGTAACATCCGCAGGGTGAAGGAGGGGGCTTTCCGCGGCCTCGGCCGCCTGGTCTTCCTCAACCTGGCCAACAACAACATTGACATCCTCTACCAGGTTGTGACCCACACAAATAAACACACTCATAAAAAAAAAACGGAATTTCGAGAGGCAATTTATCAGATTATCTGCAGCTTCCTCTGGAGCCACAAAAGGCTTCAAACTACTATTTCACTTATGCATTTAGACTCTGTAAGACCTGTAAACAGATTTGTTACCCTTAAATTAAAAGCCTCCAGCAGCCTCCTCACTAAACCAAATTCTGTCCTCCTTTGTCCAGGAGTCTTTCGATGGACTGTCCTCGCTGAAGCAGCTCATGCTCGACCGTAACCGCGTGGAAGAGATCCAGCCCGGAGCGTTCTCTCAGCTCGGCTTTCTCAACCTGCTCTCCCTCACACACAACCAACTGGTCTACATCCCCAACATGGCCTTTCAGGTAAAACCACCTACACAAAAGTCTTCAAAATGACGAACTGAATAAGATGGTTTAGAAAGAACTGCAGAAACGTCTCCCGGGTGTTGGAACGTTCGTCAAACAGGCGACCTCTTCTCCTTCCAGGGCTTGCAGAACATCAAATGGCTTCGTCTCAGTCACAACTCTCTGAACTACCTGGACACCGAGGCCTTCGCTGGTCTGTTCACGCTCACACGTCTCAGTCTGGACCACAACGAGCTGCAGTTCTTCCCCAGTGAGACCATGACCAGGTGGGCAATTTGGCACCGTTATTTAGGTTTGAGTGTTCTGCTGCAGAGCTACACAGAACTCTCATGGTGGACGGTAAATCTACTTTAGGAAAAAGTTCTACTATTTCTTCAAAAATAAATTGCTGTTGTGAGTAATTACTACTTTTGATAGGCTACCATGAAGATTCATTCGTATTAACAATCCTAGCATCTTGTTGTTTAGCAGTAATGTTCACCATGTTCACCATCTTAGTTTAGTTTTAGCATGCGAAAAGCTTATCATCACTAATTACAAAGGAAAGCTGAGGCTGATGGGAATGTCATCGGTTCTGTGTGGTCATAAACCAATGGGGAGTTTTAAGAATGCTTCCTGAATATCTGTGACGTGGGCAAACAATCCAAAAATCAAATCCAAAAGCAAATGTTAGCCTCTCAGTAGCGCTACAGGGAAGTCAGGGTACCACCAAAAATAGCAGGATTCATTCTCTTGGAATGTAAATATATGTAGTATGATATATGATAACCGAGCCAAGAAGGGGACTAACGACCTGACACTGCCACCTACAGCCTTGCTGTTAGCACGACTACAAAATCTTTGTTAGTTTTTACAGTTGCCCAATGTCTTGGCAGATATAATAAACGTAAAAAAATTCCCACCCTGATAATCCTCACTTCTCCCCCGCTGTATCCAGACTGCCAGAGGTGACCCGTCTCGATCTGAGCTACAACCCAATGACTTACCTCGGCGAGGAGGTGGTGTCCATGGCCAAACTGACCCACCTCTTCCTGGACCACATGTCCCTGCAGGACATGGCCAACACGGCTGTATCCAAATCCCCCAGCCTCATCCACCTGGACATCAGCTACAACCAGCTGCGTGTCATCCAGCCCTTCTCTGAAGGTTCACCCAACCTGGCGCGCGTCAACCTGGCCGGGAACCCCGTCTACTGCAACTGCTACCTGCGTCCACTCAGGTACGGCAGACCTTTGTGGCCTCAGTGCTTTCATTGCAACAGTCCGAAGGTACTAATGCTCTTGACGAACTCACCGCAGGGAGTGGGCGATCCGAAACAAGGTGAAGCTGATGGGGACGTGTGGAGGACCGGCCCATCTGTCGGGGGAGAACCTGGAAGCCGTTTACCCTCCTGAGATGCGTTGTCAGAGCCAGGAAGCCATGCTGAAGGCGGAGTTCGAGGAGGCGACCAGGATCACGCCACCACCCACTCAAGCACCAGAGAGCAAGGTCAAGTGTCCGGCCAACTGCGCCTGCGAGGTGAGTGGGGCTTACACGGTGTTGGATTCCAGGGGAGAGTTCTGTGATTTACTCTTATAGCATACCGACACTCATTTCTGATCTGCTCAAACTCCTTGTGGATGATTTCAAGTTTTCAAAATAAAATGATTTGTGCATGCTTGCCCCCCTCTGTCCACCGTCTCCCTGTCTTCAGGCGGAGACGCACCACTCCTCGTGCGAGAACCGCGGCCACACCAAAGTTCCCCGGGGTTTCTCTCCGAGCACGCGTCTCCTCGACCTGCGTGGCAACCACTTCCACTACATCCCCAGCAACAGCTTCCCCGGCGTTGCCCAGGTGGTGTCCCTACATCTGCAGCGCTGCAAGATTGTGGAGGTGGAGGGTGGGGCTTTCAGCGGAATGAAGGGACTGATCTACCTGTACCTGTCAGAGAACGACCTCACTTCCCTCAGCCCCGACGCCTTTAAAGGTCTTTTAAATGGAACACTAAATAGTATAAAAGGCTTCATTATTCTGACTTTATTCGTCATTCTGACTTTAGATGATCTGAATTCACAGGTCTCCCTCAGCTGACTTACCTCCACCTGGAGAAGAACCGCTTCACTGGTTTCCCCAGAGGAGCCTTCAGACTGGTGCCCAGCCTGCTGGCGCTCCACCTGGAAAACAACGCCATCACCAAGCTGGAGCCAGACATCTTGACCGGGGCCGAGGGCCTCAGAGCCCTCTACCTCACAGGGAATGCCATCGATCACATGTCACCAAGGGCTCTGGAGCAGGCCAGTGACCTCGATACGCTCCACCTGGGAGGAAACAAGCTGACGGAAGTGCCCACCGAAGCGCTGAGCAAGACGGGAAACCTCAGAGACCTGAGGCTGTCTGGGAATTCAATCCGCTGGGTGGGGCCGAATGCTTTTCGAACACTGGAGAGGTCTCTGAAGGAGCTGTATCTGGATAACATGGGGCTGGAGAAGGTGAGTGAGCTATGGCAACCGAGGCCTTCCTCTTCATTTGTCTCTAACCTGCCCTTCAGTTTGACCTTCTGCCTCAGTAACTAAACAATTCATCGAGTTATCCAACATCTCGTACTCTAGATGTCACAGAACTCCCTGGCAGGTCTGGGTCCCGGGCTGAGAAGTCTCTTCCTGGAGGGCAACCAGCTGGAGGAGGTGCCTAACCTCCACCCTCTCACTTCTCTGGAGGTCATCAACCTGGCCGACAACCCTCTGATGTGTGACTGCCCTCTGCTGCCACTACGCTTGTAAGGCAATCACAGCACTTTTAGTGTAGTCAGAAATGATTTGAGTATTTATTTTATTTTTTGTTTTTAAAGTCCCTTCAAGTACGAAAATGTTGTTTTATGTCTTCAATATTGTATTCTCACGTGGCGTGGTTTTCCACCAATATAGGATTCCTTTTAAGGTCTACTGATCAGATATTCTATCATAAATTTTAGATAGAAGAGACGAAAATCTTCATTGATTGATTTTCATGCTTAAACAAACTAAATGATAAATAGTTTTCTACCACCTCTCTAGCTTCCAACATTGTTCTTAGGAGTTTGAATTATTTCCTTACCAATCCTGCAAAATGAAAATGAGTTTCTAAAACTGCAGAGTGAATGTTTAAATACAGTGGGAAAGGTTTCCCACTTTTTTTTAGCAATGCCCTTGTTATATTTGGCTAATAGTAATTCTAGTTCCTCATGTCTTCATTTCCTTCCCATCTAGGTGGATTGAGAAAGTCAACCTGAAGGTACGAGCCACCTGTGCCAATCCCCCCGAGCTGAGGGGTCGCAAAGTCAAGGACGTCCACGTCTTCAAAGCCTGTCCCGGGGGCGAGAACCTCCCCTCCGCCCCCACCGTCACCCCAAAGCCTGCCAAAGCACCCAAGGCAACCAAACCCAAACCAATGCACCTCAACAGCCTTCGGCAAGTCAAAATGCTCAAAGCCAAATCCAAACTTCGCAAAAGTCCCAACACAAAAACGGCAGCAGCAGCCAAGAAAACCACCAAGACACGCAGCATGGCCTGAACCTGCTGCCCTTTGTACTGACGATTTGAGTCCACAGCTTCCAGTAAACTGGCAGCTGTTGAAGATTTGGAGGTTAAACGACGGATTCAACTCTCAAAAACTGTAACCTCTGCTGACAGTGGAAGCTGTAGCTGCTGAGGCTGTTTCACATCTCCTGCCAGTCAGCTTCCCTTAGACAGTTCTTTCTTTATTTGCAGTATTTCATTTTTGCTTTTTAATCGATAGTGTTGAAAAAGGTCAAAAAGATATTTTTCCCCCCCATCATCCAGGGAGCGTACTCTGAGCACAGATGGTCTTTGTCATCACCGCCCTGCTTCATATTCACAGCATTAGATACACATTCCCAGATCCTCAAGCAGTCACTCAAAAAATTAAGTGACTGTCATTTGCTCAAAAATTATACAATCTTTGGCTTCAAGCTTGTTCTCCTTAACCACTACAGCACAAGTGCAGAATGTACCGAACTCTGACGCCCATTTGTAAAGATAGAATGAGACAACATTCAAATCATAAAGTCTTTTTTAATCAATGATTAGTCAATGATTAGTCAATGATTTACAGAAAAAGAAGACATCTGGATATAAAACAGGAACAAATAAAACTTTACAACAAATGTTTGTGTGTTGTGTCAAGCCAGAATGATCGAACACTTCCAAGTCATATTTACAGGTTTGATATTGGACTAACAATGATGCACAAATATAATAGGCTGCGGTCAAACGACTAGAAAGTTCCTTAACTGTGATGGACAGCCATGAAATCAAAGGAGGACATGAAGAATTTATACAAACTATAGACAACTGTGGTGCCAAGATAATCTGACTGAATTCACCAGGGCTGCAAGGAATTGTGGGACAGCGTCTCCTCTACTCTTGTACAGGATGGTCCAGTGCATCCTGTGCTTAAGCAAATAAGAGGAATTGAAGCACCTTTCCTTAGCATGTAGAGAATCAGCCAGCTCTTATCATGGATGCCACTTAGATACTTCCAGGTCATTTCACTCAGCTGGGAACCTTGTAAGTACAAGAAACCCAAACTATTTCACCATAGTCAATGTGTGACGGAACTTAGGCATGAAGAAAGTGAGGTATTTTTTAAATTGGCAGTGTGAGTCCTTGTGAAGCATGTCAGTAACATTAATGTATATAAAGAATTTTCAGTTATGACACATTAGATTTTCGCTTCTAGCACCATTTATGGTGAGCTTCTCAGCAATAACTACTCACTTACATTCTGCAATTACTTCTCTATGTAGTAGTTATTATTGCTGGTGTCCATCTTTGTCTGCCATTCCTGCTCTTGATTCCAAAAGCCAATGTAATGCTCTGTTCCAGACAAATCCAAACTTGAATCAAGTTTTTTGTTCACTTTTGTCTTGTGTATCTGGAACCCTCTGAGGTAGGAAGTTTCAACCAGAACATTTGGACCTCTGATGTTGTCTGGAACACAGCATTAGACCAAGAGATTCACAGGACACACGTGCATGTAATAAAGTGCAACTGTTTGTAGTTGTACATCGTTGATGTGACATATGTGATATACTTAACTGTAAGGGTTTAATACTCAGTCTCCCATCGCTGTATCAGAGCTGTATTAAAAACAATATATTGTGTTTTTTCGCCCCCAAAAGCGTATCTGCAAGTCAACCAAGACTGAAATCTTGAGGATCATAACTTTAAACCAACAGAGATTTAAATGTGCACTGACTCTCCCACTGATGCTGTACTGTACATGTAGTTGTTCCAAGTATAAGTTTGTGTAATACTTTTTTTCTCCAGTGGTTTTCATTCAGTTTTTTCTTAGTTTGTTTTTATTCGACTGTAGCCTCTCCTGTTGTGTCCTGTTCTGTATTGCTGTCTGAAATGTCCTCCATGGCGCTGTCATCTCCTCCGCTGCTGTCATCTCCTCCGCTGCCCTCCTCTTCATCCAGTTTTTGACTCTTCTCCACATCACCGCTTCTGTCTTTACTCTGCTCCATGTTGCTTTCAACAGTAAGGTTCTCTTCCCATAATGCCCACTCTTCACTTCTTCCTGCTGTGGTTTCTTTCCGCGCCACATTTTCATTTTTCAAACTGCTCTCCTGTGATGCCTGATGTAGTCGTGGCTTCTGCTTGCCTCCCTCCTCCCGCTTAATAACATCCTTAGGTTCCCGTTGGGGTTGGTCTGGAGGATCAGTGGGCGTCTCCATCTCCACCTCCACCTCTTCCACTTTCACCTGCACTGGAAAGACTAGAGACACAATAAAGAAATCACCAAATCTGTCTCAAAAATACCAGAGAAAAAGTGAACAGCATGTTGCTTAAGTTTTCCTATACTTACTCTCCTGCTCCTCTGGCTCTGGCTTGGGCTCGATGAGGGGCACTTTTGGAGGCAGACTTTGACTTTCTGGACCTTGAGGTCCATCCGTTTCATTGGCCTCAGACTGCTGACCAGCATCGTCTTTAGCTTGTTCCTGAGAAAGCCTCTTTTTTGCATACTTCTTTCCTACAGAAAGCAAAAACAAGGAGGTGAAACAAGTGTCTGATGTATGAGAACACTAGATGTGACAGTTAATCTGGATTGGAGTCAAATCTTACTCTTTTTTCCAAATACAGCGGGCTTGCGGTGCTTGTGTATTGCTTGGTTTTCGGTTAAATCTACTGGAAGACAGTATTGCAAATTCGTTAAGGAAGAGGGGACAGTTTGGTCTTTCATTGAATGAATAATCCAAATACAGATGAATCACAATAAAAATGCCTTGTTTGAACACATTCAGAATGCACTTGCAGGAAATGGGGTTGTCTCTAAATAAGTTGTTTACCGAGTCCAGGAGGCAGCTGGAGCGGGTAGCCCAAGAGGTCACACCAGCCGACGGGGTAGATGTCCGGTGACTGGTGGTCGATCCACTGGTCGAACTCGTCCTCCCAGCCGTCGAAGTGGATGAGCAGCAGGCGGCCGACGCATCGCTTCACAGTGGCCACGCACACCAGACGCGGCTCCATCAAGTCCACTGCCTCCAGCTTCATGTTGGGGGAGAAGCTGTGACCCGGGTAGTCCTGACAAAAGAGAAACAGTGGGTTCATTTGCCAAACACTTACGGATGACAAGTTTCAAATTGTTAGCAGGACACACACAGCTGCATGAGGTTTTCACTTCCTTCACTTCTTACAGCGTTAAACAGTTGTGCCGGTGCAGCTTTAGCCTTTTTCTCCTTCAGGTAGTTGTCCCACGTGAACGTCTTGGAGTCATAACCTGCCAAAACAAAGAAATACGTCTGTATTATCATTTAAAGTAACACCTTACACCTTTATTCTCTAACACAGTAGTAAGGATTAGGCTGATAGAAGATGGTGTTTCTTTTCTGCTGGCTGCTGTTAGTGTGTTTCTCTCAATCATGGTGTTATTTATGTTTACTTGTGGCTGAAAACAGCGACCTTACAGTCAAGTGTTGCAGGGTCAAAGATGCTTTTGAACCTTGTATTTAACGTAACAGTGATTTTATTTGGTCACCTGTGGCTCTGACCTCTGGGAGCGAGTCAGACAGTGAACAAAGTCAGAGAACGAGACTAAACATAAAGCGTGTAAAAATGTACAACATTTCTGCTCGAGTCATGTCAGATTGGTTTTCATCAGTGATGGTCATTGTTAAACAACAAATACAGCAACTCCCATGATCTCACACTACTACTGGGAGACCTAAGTGGCAGAAGTTACATCCTGTGAATTTAACAGTATACTGCTCGAGCTTTTGAATCCTCAATGTGGCAAAAACTGACAACAGCGCTCAACAGACAAAACAAAATAGTACCAGCAGAAAGGGCTTGTGTGTGTGCTGAAGCAGAGACTGAATGAATAAGCATGGTTATATTTACCTCTAGGTACCGTAAGAGGGATGTTGTTCTTTTTACAGAAGTTTACAGGAAGGATGGCATGAGACGAGGCGTGGTAACAAAACCAGTCGGAGCCATTGTTTGACATGGTGCCATCGATACCCACCATCAGGTAGCCGTCCAACAGAACCTGGGAGGAGTAGAGGGTGGTGCGGTCAGTATGAACTCTTTAAGATAAGGTCCAACTACATGATTTTCTAACTGTGAGTGCTGGTGATGTGATATAATTCATAAACAACTGACCGTCTTACCTTGTGTATAGTGGCCACACAGATGCTTCCCAGGTTTAGAGGGTCAATGGCCTCCAGCTTCATTCCTTTCTCAAAGAAACCTCCCTCCATGTAGACAAACCTGGGCTGCAGATCACACAGTCTTCGTTAAGAGTTATGCAAAAGCAGTGCGACTCCATTTGCTTTCTCATTGGACGTTCTTACCTTTTTGAAGAGCAGGAATGAACTGTTCATGTTACTTCTCGAAGCAGCTCCTGCAATTATTTAAAAAAAGAAACATTCCTTATTTTCTGTTTGAGGCAGGTGTGAAATGTGTTCTTCATTTCAGTCAAGGGAAGAAACTGACACTTGCTTTCAATCGCAAGTATGAACAAAAAGAATGCTCGACTTACCAGACGTTTTAATGTCATGACCCACTTTGCTGGACCAGCCTATTGGGTGCAGAAGGGGACTCCACATGTGGCACCAGAAGTCAAGGGTGGTGTTTTCGGGGGCTTCGCTTTGGTCTGTGTACACCAGCCGTAGACGGCCGCCAACGATCTGGTCTATGGCGGCCACACGGGTGCGACTCACGTGTTTGGGGTCCACCACCTCCACATACATACCTACTCTGAAAGAGGTCTTCATGCTTTCTGCCAACTAGGGAGAGGACAGAGGGAGAGGTGGCAAAGGGATGAGATTCTGGTCAGATTTCATTTTCATTCATGTTAGATTCAAGATAGACATCATAAAATCATTGTTTCAGGCAGGATCTAGGTTTACCTTCAGGTAGAAGTCGACAGGTAGAGTGTTGGCCCCCACCAGCTTTTTCATCAGATATGCTTTCCAATCTGGGATGTCCTGCTTTGCATCTATGAACACACAATATGTCAGATTAAAATATATCTCATAGATCTTGATAGACCTGATCCAGGCCAATCAAGACATATTTATATTAGTCTGTCTCTTCTTTACCAGGACGGTAAGTGCTCGTGTTAACTGTCCTAATGCCATCAGGAAGCAGCTGAATCTTGTTTATTCAACGCCATGAGTGTGACCATGGTATGAGTACTCACCTTGTGGCGGTACCAGCAGCTTGCTCGTCATGGCGCACCATCCAATGGGGTTCAGCTCTCCTGAAACGAGGCTGCACCAGAAGTCGTGGCTGCTGTCGTGCTCAAAGCCTTCGTATCTCAGCAGGGCTTTGTATCCTGGACACAATGCAAGGGTCAGAGTTATTATTAATGCCACTGCATTACAAAACAATGAGTGGCCAATATAAGCTTTTTATTGAAGCAGTATCATCTGATTATTGATTAATTTTATTCAATATTATTCTGGTTATTTATGGGACGCCATTCAACCAAATATATCCTAATTCAATGTTGTTACCACTGTACAGTATTTTCTATCGTGAGTTGAAATGCTGGTTTAGAGGCTTAAACTGAGGATAAACTCAATTCTGGGGGCTGACTATTTGTAATTCTTTTGACATACCCCAACATTTTCAATTAGAGCTACACCTATTCAGATGACAGGCCACAGGTCCTCGATAGGTTTGACAATAGAATATACATTCTTTAAAATGTTCGAAATGGGAGGATTTGTTGCTTTTGTCTGTTTTACATCAACATAAACAGAATAGCTTTGGGTTCTTGACTGTTGGGCATTTAAAACAAGACACCTGAAGGTCTCACTTTGGCTTCTAGGAAATTGCAATTTTCCACATTTGTCAAATTTTAGAGACCCAAACTCTTAGTTGCAATTAACACGTAGCTTTCAGTTTTGATGGTACATTCATTTTCACTCAAAAAAATCGCCTACGGGTGACTATGTTGGTTGGACGAGGTACGTTGACAACTACTTGCCACACTACACCAAAAATCAGTTCACATACAGTCAAGAGAGGATAATTCTATTATTTTGGCTGACTTTGATATTGGTGATGTTTATAGCTATGTTCACTGTATAAGATTTTAGCCCCGATTTTCCAGTTTACAGTTTTTGGAGATTGACAAAAATCGCAGGCAAATCAGCACTCATGTGAGCAACAATCGCTATGTGTGAACTGTTCCAAGATCATATCTCGTGATTCCTTGCAGACACTAGCTGGATATGAAGCAGGCTAAATATCTGGTTAAGTCATCAAAGGGTCAGGGCACCATGAAAGAGCTACGGCCAATAAGAGCAGACACTCCTCATTCATATTTGTGAAGAGTAGGGACACTAACGCTTTATAGCTTCTATCAGAGTACATATACAAGCTATACTTTTAAATGTGCCATTCCTGCTGAACCACAATAACCAGTCAGTTATGTTTTCATTACGAAAATAAACTCTGCTACCCGCACATCCTAGTCCATCCTCTCACTCATAGTCTTTTTTTTTCTGTCCTTGTTTTTCCGTTGACAATCAGGGCACAAACAACTTGGATTGCGTCATTTCCTGTGTTACATCTCGCATGTGTGATCTGATATTGTGTGCTCCCCCCGTCGCTGTTCGATCATGGAGTGGAGTGCAAACCACAACGAATGCAACACTCCTGATTACATGACAGAAAGTTGCATAGTGTGGTCAAGGCTTAAGTTTGCCTACTGGAGTTTTCTCGTACACAAACCAAAGTTATGTTTATACTCGTTACTACTTGAGGTGTCACAAATGTTCTAAATGGGGAATGGATATCTTTCCTTGTAAAACATCTGCAACAGTGAGCTTCTTAAAGTATTTTTTTGAGTTCTGCATTGTTGGCATCCATCGTTTACTTTACAGCCGTCTTCTTCTCCTCTGCCTTTGCTGGTGTATTGCGGCTCATCTTAGTGTGTTACTGCCAGTCGTAGATCAGTGGAATAGTGTGAAACCACAGGCAGGAATGTGTATTGTATCACCTGCGTGCATGTAGCCCTATGTGCATGTATGAGATAAACAAAACGGGGGTCCACTTATGGAAAACAAATCCACAGTGATACAAGGGGGTCAAACACAGACTGATGTACACACCTGCAACCTGGATGACGGTAGCGATCCAGTAGACTTTACTGGGTAAGACTGCGTTTGTGTTCAGGACCTCCACCTTCATGCCTACCATGATGTCATCCCACTGGGCACACAGGGGAGCCTGCAGGCGGGAGATCACATGTTTCCTTACAGATCATCAGTGTTAAGTGTTTTATGTATTCCACAGTCATGTCTTCTCCAAGAATTTCAAAAATGAATGTCAGCATTGCTCAGAATTTACTTTTAACGTTTAGCTGATATTTGAGAATACTGTTTTAGAGGTTTTCTGTATAAAGTATAAACTTCTACATAAGCTGGAGATGTCCCTATAACAACAACAGAAATTAAAAAAAAAAGTTAAAGGGTTTCGAACTGTATTTGTCAGACAGGACTCACATGTCTGAAGCAGGAAACTGACGCAGCCAGAGATGTTTCCTTCTCCAAGTACGCTCCCCACTCAAAACCTGCAGCAGATCCTGCAGAATACAAAGAACGGAGGAGTCAGAGAGCTGAAGTAAGATTCTGTGCAATGTTTGTGTGCAACACTCATTTTCTCTCAGTGTGTCTTTGTGGTCAGTGCCCTCACCATCCGTTCCTGTTAGGCTTGGAAGGACTTTGTTCACCTTGTTCAGCACTGTGGCTTTTTTCGTGGGCGGCCTCCCCTGGAGAGAAACAAGCAGAAAGAGAGTTTGTGTAAGACGTCTCACTGTCCACATTTTTGCGGTCATCTGAATAAAAGGTTCCAGCAAATTTAGCCACATGACTATTCATTTCAAACAGTTTTCATGTACAGCAGAGTCATGAGCCAAATCCATAACTTCTTGGTGACATTTTTGTTATGAATCCTTACATGTAAAAGAAGTCTGGCATAGAAACACCTGTGTCTGTGGTTAACAGTTCTGTGCACACTAATGCTCTGACATTTGGCTCAGTAGTCATAGGTGAAGAGGATTATAATGAAGCAGCTTTAATAAAGGCAAAACAGAACATTTGTCAAAAAATGTGGGACTTGTCTTCCTATGACACATGGAAAAGGAGACCTGGAGTGTACTTTTCTTTTCCCTTTCTTGCACATTTTTCAAGAACGTAAATGATACTACAATCACAAATTGTCACGCTTTAACATGCACGAGACATACACCGCATAAGGTCCTTCACGGGACATTGTCAGGGCCGTCAGTGAGCAACCGTGGCTTTAGTCAGTGTGGTGTGTCCTGCACCGTTGGCACTGGACAGACACTGTCAATGGCTTTTTGACCGATTGGGCATGTAGAATCAGTGGCAGCTCATCAATGGGAGTAATCACCGACAGATTAGGAGCAGCTATATTAGTGAGAGTAGTGTCAAAAGTTACTGCTCAAGCCTAGTAGAGAGGTATTTCCTTTATCGCAGATGCAGAACATACAAAGTAGTTGGCTGTCGGCTGTAGTTCTTGAGGTGTGTTCAAGTGCAGCTTTTTGGCCTGAGAGATAAAAAACTTGAATTGGTCTTTGAGTGAGCTTCTCGACAAATCAATTTATCTTTCGATCTTTGACATGTCAAGAAGCAGCAAAACACTCTAATCAGAACATTTTAATTTCGTTATACATTTGTAGAGCTGAAAGTCAAAATCCTCTGATTCAAGCTTCTTAAATGTGAATATATTCTGGCTCCTCTTTAAAGTAAACTCAATAATGTCGGGTTGTGGGCTTAACAATAACGATGTGATCGTTATCTTGGCTTTGGGAAACACTGATCGTCATTTATCAACATTTTCTGACATTTTAAAAATCAAACAACTGAAAGAAATAATCAACAAGTGTGCCAACGATGAAAATAACCACGAGTTTCGGCCCTAGACATCTAAGAAGTAAACCAGAAGCAGTAAAGGTTGTCAACTTTGCTGTAAGGTAGCTTCAACCCAATTAATCAAATCACCAGAAGAGTTGGAGATGGATTTTCTGTGACTGACTGCAAAACAAGTCAACCAATTGTTTTAGATATTTTTGTGCAATTTGTTGTGAAATAATTTTTTTTTTTTAAAAAGGGAAAATTCAAGTTCAGATAACTAATAATATTAGAAAAACTTAAATAATTTTGCCTTTCAGGTCCATTCGCCTACTGGTTGTATTACAGCTCGTGTCTCTACGTTGCAGAAGAAGTCCCATGTGTTGCCATCCTCTCTGCACCACCCTAAACTTACCAGCTGGTGGAGGACACTGACGGTGTGGTCACCTGTCTCGGAGGTGAGTGTGTGATTGAACTGGGTGGGGACGGCGGTGGTCTTGAGGAGGCGGCCCCGGCGGACCGGCTGGTCCGGGGAGTCGTAGTCGTAGTAGTCGTCCGCCTCGAAGTGCTTCTGGCAGACGAAGAGCTTGTTGAGGACGTGGGTCGGAGTGTTTACATGCATGTTCAGAGCAAACAGCCATTGCTTCAGTCTCACCGGGTCGACGAGGGGGAACCGGTGAAAGACGACGCTGCGACTTTTCGAGGTGTAGCAGTCCTCGACGCAACACCTGTGCACCATTTGTGTTTGTGTCCGGTCTTCAGTGGACGAAAGGGGGACAAGTCAGGCACATGCCCGCAGAGAGCCTCTCAGGTCGGACGGTGCACTGATTTCAAGCACAGCGCGGTCTTCTTCTTCTTCGTCTTCTTCTTCTTTTTCGCCCCCTTCTTCTGTGGTGGCGGTGACTGCTTTTTTTTTTTTTTTGCGAAATACTGCCACCATTTGTCCGTAATTATAAACTGCGTAAATATAAATGTCGCTAAACAAAAAACTAAATCAATTGTATGCACACAGAAAAAACAAAAACCCGGCGTATGTTGGTGTACTTCCTCAACTGTTTCCAAACATAGCTGTTATGTCAGGTTGAATTTGGGTGAAAAGTGTGGGGAAAAAAAGGATAAAAATTGTGCTTCCATAATTTACAGCTGAATAGTTGCGAAAAAGATCATTCCGAAAATTAAGTCAACTTTTTAACTTTTTTTTTTTTTTTTTACAAGTTACCCAAATAGTTTTGGGTGTTGGACTACCAGCTAAAACAAGTCACTTTAAGATATCATCTTCGATATGAGGAAACTGTGATGACATTCAAGATAAATTGGGTGAGAAAAGAGTTGGCAGGTTAATGAACATTGGAAAAAACTGACCAGAGGAACATATGTGTCTGTCAGATAGTGTGGAGTAAGATTATCTGCAAAAATAAAGCTATTTAAAAAGGTCAGGTGTACACAATTTCTGGTGATCTATTTAGCTAAAATATAAAATATTCATATTTGTGTTTTTATCAGTGTATAATCACCTGAAACTAAAAGGTATTGTGTTGAGAGCCTTTTATATGTACAGAGGAATCATTTTCTCCTTCACAGAGTCCGCCATGTTGCACTGCCATGTTTCTACAGTAGCTTGAAATGGACAAACCAAACACTGACCCTGGAGAAGTCCTTTCCTGTTTTTAGCAGCCACTGTAGGGGAGACCGGGTCATGGGGTCTTTATAGACCGAACTGGTTTCCTATATTGTGTTATATGCTTACCTTGATATTCTAACCCTAACCAATCTCACAGCTCCGGAGGCGGAACACAGGCGGAGCGAAACTTTCCCCCCTCTCTGCATCTATAACTTTGACACAGACAGCACAGAGAAGTGCGGCACTGTGAATGGGGTTAATGAAGGCAACCAATCCGAGGCAAAGCAGGGTCGGTTTTGGTAGGACAGTGTTTAGCTGAAATCTGCAACCACATCGCACTAAATCCCACACACTGGTAAAACAAGAGGAAAAAACTAGATTTCAAGGTATTAAAATGTTCAATTCCAGGGCACTTGCACACCAGCACACACAAACCTGTAAGCTGATGTGACCCACCAACATTTTTTGAACCTCAACAGATCACATAAAAACAAAACCGGATAGAATAGCAGAGCTCTGTTTTTGGCTAAATATTCTTCAGCGAACAATGAAGCGACTATGATCACAAAAACCACAAAAATGGCTCAACCCCGGTGTTTTACAGCACTGAAACAAGAAGTGGCAGCCCACATCCCCTTTAAGTCCTCACAATATGTTTATTTTTTTGCTTTCCTTCATCACTAAATGCTCTCCATCTATCTCTGTGCTCACACCTGTCAAGTAAGACATGCTCTGTTGATTTTTGATTGCATCCAAAACTGAAACTCAATTTTTATTAAGGTCAGTGCTGACACTGTCACTACTAAAAACATCAATACGATGCTGATGAAAAATACTTTTTGAGGAATTGAAATCCACTGTTGTTTATACTGTTGAATTGCTGACAGAGGCTGCTTACAAGAGCAAAGGTCTCAAGAACTTCTACCTGTTATATAAGGCAGTGCAGACGTTTTATAAGACCACGACAGTCTGGCCTCTGAGAGGAGGAGGAACAAAGGTGCTAGCAGTGCTGATAGTGAAGAGAGCAGTGAGGGTGGTGGAAGAAAAACAAGAGAGGGGCAGCCTTCTTCTGTGACTCAAGAGGAAGGACAACAGTTGGGAAATAAAGAACAGCTGGATGCAGACTAGTAAAGTGTCACAGAGACAACCTGCTGCTCTATAGGTGGTACCTGCTGAAGACACTGTCAGTGGTCAACAAGTAGTGGTGGGATTGCCGTGGCTATATACCAACTGTCTGTACAAAAAAATCTTTTTCATAATCGAAGAAACTGAAAAACAACACTTAGTCCGGATAGTGACTTTATCACTAAGTGTCTGGTACAGCATTAGTATGCACAGCAGTGAGAACTGACTTAACCACAGACACAAAGTACAGGCAGAAAACCTTTAAGTGTGAATTACTTCTTCTTTTGCATCAGGAGGCATTTGAATGAAAAACTAAGCTTTGCATGAACACAAGTGAGCTGAAGGAACAAACACCAGCAGGTATTCATGGAAAGCCTCAGTCCAAAATGTAAGATTGTGTACATGAGAAAAATGCCACATCCAATAACTTCCCTGCAGACAAAAATCATCATTCTGAGTTGCTTGTTGTGGACTCACCTGCAGACGTGCCAGTATGGAGGACTTCTTGGAGTTAGATGAATAGGAACGTGCGCAGGATGTACTGCAGAAACGCTTGGACTTTGAAAAGAAGGTGCTGATGTAGCCGCTGATGCCACACATCTCACACACCACTGCAAAGGAAATAAATAAACTTAATAACAGTTCCTGGAGCTAATACAGATGTGATGTTTATCAGTTCACGACAAAGAAGTTCACTCATTTGACTCTCCTAACATGTTAAAATGGCATTTAAAGGAATTAACAGAAAAATGTCATTTATCTCTTAATCCTTGTTGTCTGATCTCCTCATTTGCTCCTAACCTGGTCGTTCTTCTCCGCTTTTTTCTACGGGCTTCACCCCTCCTCCGGTTGGGTGTTCTTCATCACCTCTTCCATCAGTATCATCAAACTGAATCTGCGGCATTTGATCATGTTTCAAAGAGAGATAACAGAATGAAACATGAAGAGCATGAATGTGACATCACACATGCAAACAAGAGACTTTCTCTCTGCAGTAACCTGGATTGATCACACTTACGGTGCGCTCTCTCGGTTCAGCTGTAATGCCCCGCCGTTGGATAGCAGGCAGGCACTTACTACAGCCAACTCCACCGCAGGAAGAACAGTGAGGACGGACAAACACTGTCGGAGCAGCTCCCGGCCTCAGCTTCAGAGTGCCTGTGGATGGCTTGGGCTCAAAATACTCCTTGCCAAAATGCTCACTGCAGAGGTAAGAGTTTGGTGTGGCAACCCACTGGGTGCGGGTGCGCTGCACCTGCTTCTCCCATTTGCGAAACTCCTCTGGGTCCTTGGGGAATTTAAAGAGTGTCACACCATCTTCTGCAGTTTTGCCGCATCCGTAGGCAACACAGTGGTACGGCATCCTCAGTTCTGCTCATGAAGGACAAAGCGGGATCTACAGCCAATGCATCCTTTCCTTTTTGAGTTGTTCTACGAGCTCTGCAAAGGAAAATGATAATTGTTTTTTTAATAATTAAATTAATTCTGCCACAGAAAATATATTCTACATTTATTTTTAGGTTACACCAATTCCAGACACCAGAGATGAGAAAACAGTTGGTCATCAGGGGCAAATCAAGGCAGAGCTGGATGATAGTTTATATAATCTATGCTGTTTCTTGGTCTACTGTGATTTAGTTTGAAATAATACATTGCAGTTATCTGTTATTTATTACTATAATGAACAGTAACTAAGGCCTAGCCAACTGGCTATTATATTCATACTAGAGATAATAGTTTTTTCCACATCATCCCATCTGTCAACAGTGTATGAAAAAATTTGACGCTTGTTTTTGTTGATTTCAACAATAAAAGCATGTAAAATAACGAAAAGTATATTTGTAGATAAGCCAAACTTCCACAAACCTTAACTTAAAAAGGTAAATAAACTGAAAACATGTAAATAATTTAACAAAAAGTATCTGTCATTACCAGGCCTGACGTGCTAAATAACACACTGTAAATTGAACCTTGCTCCTATCCTCACTGTTACGAGCATATTGTTCGTGCTAATGTTAACAGGTTCATACGTGAGCCGGTCAAAACATAAACAAAAGTGTGCCCTGCTCACATGTTACTGTACATACAAGCTAAGTGCTAATAGTGCTAATAGGTCGTTTGTCCGGTTTTGCAGCTGCTATTTTCTTGTTTTTACTTTACGCGGCAACGTAAAGTGGTTAATATTAATCTGGGGACTCGCTGAAATGTTACATTCAACTACTAAACTATAGATAAAAGTTGTTTACTACAGCTTAGTGGTCCCCGGCATTGTACAGTGGTCCCCTACCTTTGACGTCATCGTAGTCACTCGCTAAGCACGGCAAGGCATTATGGGAGTTGAGGTCTTAGGAGAATTGGAAGGCAACACCAGTCAGTCATTTTTCTATTCTTTTCTCAAATGAATGAATGTACAAATACAAAAGTGGAAATAAGATGCCGTCATATACTAATAATTAAAGTAGAGGTAGTAAAAGTAAGTATGATTTTAATAGTAAACGTTTTAAGGTCAAATAAGCAACATTAACAATGTTTTTGTTTTGCACAATATTATCATTCTTACAGACAATACACCTGCATGCTGATTTTTCTTTATATGTCCACAATATTTGTTGATAATTTTTTGTCTCCTTGATGTTCCACTTGTGTGCTTGTATAGCGAGTTAGAGATATGCAACAACTGCATGTTAGTTTATTTGTTTGTAAAAAAAAAAATAAAATAAAAAAGTGTATTCTTTGATAGTGCAGCACAATTAAAGGTGTAAGCTGCCACCTGTCAAATTCATACTCAAAACAAATTTGGGGCAGCATATCTCCTGAGTAACGACTTACTACTGCTTAACCAGTAAGAACTGGGAGTTCAGAGCACCAGGGGAATGTTGAAGTGTACCAATGTGGCTTTGAATCGGGGCAGTTAGTCGTAATTTTGGAAAGTGCAATATCCTAATGGCAAGAAGCTGCAATTTTTTGATAATGTAAAATGTGTGACAAACAGCATCATAATGACGTAGTGCTGCAGAGATTCAGTTGCAATTATGTTCTACCGAACACATTTGTTGGGACTAACCTCAATATATGTCTCATCATCATGATTTTATTCTATTTTTTTTACCAAAAATTGTGATGCCAAAAATATCCTTACTATCTTGAATCTTACCACAACATCAAAATAATAACATGTTTTTGTTGTTGTTGTTTTACCATATTGTGCATATCATATCATATTGGCTGCTAATAAGACAGTGAGGAGTAAGTTGTTTCCTTTTTCACCAGCACATGTAGACCAATATTAAGAGAAGATCTTTACTAAAATGAAGACAGTTTCTCTGGTTGGTGATAATTTGACAGCCATCTTGAGTAGAAATACCTTATCGAATAAACCCAGTGTCACCACATCTAGACCCCAGCTTGAACCTTTACTTGTACTTAGTAAATATAGTATATATAGTATATATGATATACATAGTAAAGCCTGCACATTTACATGAGTCCATGTACATGGACCGATGTATTCACTGCTCAGGCATAGTTTGGGACAATATTTTGAGCGTAATGAAAGTTTATTTAGAGTTTAGGCCTCAAATATACATATTATTGAAATTCAAATCAACATTATTTTCAATTACATATTATTTCAAATGCATACTCGTCTAATTGTACACACATGCACCACTACAAAACAAAACAGTTCTTGCTCTCTCAATATACACCTGGAATTTTAATAAGTGCAGGTGTTAAATTAACTATCTCTATATGGTTTTCTTCTCCTGCGATCCAGCATCTTCTTGTCTGTGCAAACATCACAGTAGTTTATTCTCAGAGGATTTTATCAGCGCGGTTTGATAATTATGGACTCCAAGCTGAACTGCCCTTGCTCTTTTTTGGTGGCAGGCCATAGGGAAAACATTTGTCGGTCTGTCTGCAACTTCAGTGTGGAGCAAGATATTATATTCTGAAGCATTAAAATAGCTCTGGCATTTGTAGGGCTTTCACGATTATGTTTGCGCCCTGTAATTATGTGGACTCTGTGATCTTTCCTTTTGTCACACCATCAGGCCAAGAATTTACCTTTGAGCAACATGTTTTAATAGTCAAGCTGTCCCCCAAATCTAATGGCAGGATTTCAGTTTAACCTGCGAATGGTCCTCAAAAGGAAGGATCCTAATATTTTGGGTGACGCCCAGGCTTTTTTCCTGGTTTCACCTTAAGGCAAACATTTCCACTCAAGAAATATCCAAATTTAACATGAAGGTGCCATCAAATCTACTGAGTATATTCATGCTCACCAGAAGGTGAACCTTTTAGACTTAAATTACCCCATGTGTTTTCTTACTTCCACACTACAGAGTTTGACAAACTTCTGGGCTCAGATTTGGGGTTTTTGAATTTTAGTCTGGTTGTCTACGGTACCAGATGGAAAGTTCAATCTGAGATCTAAAAGTAAATCTAGAATTATGGCGTTGCAGTTGTATGCCTCCATGCACCAGCCAAGTTGTTGTTCCAGAGCTTTGGTGTTGAATAATGATCAGAAGATTTTTTGCAGGATATTATGATGTAGCAGAGCATTTAACCTCTGACCTTTTGGATTTCAAATGTCATAAAATTATAATTTTATCCTAATAGACATTTGAATGGATTTCTTACATGACTTCTTTAATTATAGCCATAAATTAAGTTTAAAGGGTCACGACATTTGACCTCTGGACCTTTGACCACCAAATGAATCAGTTCATCCTTGAGTCACAGGGGACATTGGTACACATTTTTAAGACATTCCCTGAATTTGTTTCTGAGATATCGCATTCACAAGCTTGAGGTACCATGAAGTCACAATGATCTTGACCTTTGACCTTTGACCATCAAAATCTAATCAGTTCACACTAGTCCAAGTGAACATTTGTACCCAATTTGAAGAAACTCCTGAAATATGACAAGAATGGGATGTACCTAAAGATGGACGGAGAACCTGAGAACTTCTCCAGCCACGGCTGACACTATTGTGGATGCATAAACATAGTATTGGAAAATGCCATTATTCTCAAATTGCTTAGATGCGTGGAACAACACGAGGTGACGACTTAATGTAATAATTCTATTGTTGAATGCTTAACATTAGTGATGTTTGTCACAGTGGAATTAAAATTGTAATTTCACTTCAGATCATCTGAGAAATTAAGTTCTCAATTTTGTTTGCATCACATTCCTGTGTTTTATGTGTTAAAGATGGACTGGGTCTTTATCACAGGTGGGACAGCCTTTTTCCACAGCAGACCTTTTTAATTTCTCGTTGCAGGAAAAGCACAGGTGTTACAAATAACATTAGCAGCAGTTCTGTTCTATTGAAGTATTGCAATAAGCCAGGAGAGTGTAACAGTTTATATCACTGTAAAAAAAAAAGGCATTACTTGTGTGATGACAAATAAGTGTTTTCGAGTCAGGACATTATCAATCATATTGCTAACTTCATTTAATTTACATTACATTATCATCAATACAGGTCAAAATCCTTTCACAGGCAGTGACAAAGATAACTTTACTTATCGGTCATTATTTAGGCCATCATTCACACACTCTCTCTCACACACACATATGTATACATATAAAACTACATGCATACAAACACTCATACACATACAGTATGTAAACAATACAATACATACACTGGTATTGTACTGCAAATGCAGGTTATATAATAATGAGATTTCCTTCAACTTCCAAGTGAGATATATTGAGCCCTACACAGCCATTAATGTCTGTGTTAAAAGGTGCAACACAGGATATTGGGGGCGTGTGAATGAAGGGATTACAATGTGTGGAAAGATTACTTTTGAGTTTCTGGAAAAGAAAAGTGAAAAATATGTTACAGGAAGAAGTTGTTGTTGTTTTTTAGTTGTTTGATAGTGTCTTCTTAGTGTCTTAAAAACCTTAAGATATTATCTGATACATGGTCGAGTCACCATGGTGCGTATCAGCAACCTGATAACTATAGAGTGAGTAAGCGCAGTGACATTACACAGCCTCGACACCAGAATACATGTTTGCAATGTATGCCTTTGCAAAAAAAACAAAAAAAACAGATACTCTATGTTGAAACTTTACATCTGTTCATGCTGCAAATGTACTTTTCTTTAAGTAACATTTTTAAATGTTATGGTATGACAATGATGTGCTCATAATCTTGGTAGGTTTAGGCACAAAAACTACTTAAGCAGGATTAGACAAAGATCATGTTTTGTCTTACCTGACTGTTTCACCGCAATCAGGCCTAAAAAATACTGACAATTCATCGAAAATACCTGGTATTGTATTTCCAGCTGTGTTTGTGGCAACAAACACAGCTGGAAATATCCAGGTGTGTTGTTGAAAATATCCAGTGGTTTGACACATACAAGTGTTGATATGCTGTCTCAAACACCAGTCTCTGGCTTGGCATCCTTCCTGCTAGCTGTAACGGCATCACCATCCCCTTCACCTCACAACTTGAATGTCCACTCGTATACTCATATGCTAACATGATATGTAGAGTTAGTATTGTAGAAATGTTGATTGTAGTGCATATGACAGGTACAAATTTGAACATATCTGTGGTTTGCAAACATGTCACATGCCCAAGATTTTATTCTGGCAGCTGGACTCCAATGTTGGCCCTCCAATTCTTGCAAAGAATGCTAAAATCCATCTGGCCTCCTTCTTTAGGCGAATCATTTCTCAGTTCAGGTTTCACTTATTCACTAATGGTGCAGTACCCTTTTGTTCATAACTTAACCTAATGTTAATTCTTCACATTCATTTTGCTTGCTTTTCATGTCTACAACTTTGTAGATTTCATAATCCATCAGTCATCTTAAAACTACTTTTTTTCATTCAATCATGCCATTCATTCATTTAATTACTAACTTGTCAGATAAGCTTATTGTTACGACACTTCGCAAAGGTTTTTTTTTATTTTTTTAAAGTCTCTTTGTTTGTATTTCAACATTAGTGAAATGTGTGGTTACTGCTGGATTACTCACCTGGCAGAGGTGGCCACTGCCACAGGGCTCTAAATGGCCGCAGTTTGACTGCAGGTGAATTGGTTTGTTGTAATTTGCTTAAATGCACATTTGTGTTGGAATGTGCACCACTTGAATAAGTTATAAGCTCGGAAGCACCTTCACATTTTTGTAGTATTAAAGCACCTTGTGTTTGTCTTCTGTGCACATTTTATTTTTGTGCTTTATACACATCTGAAGCGTCAATAATTTATAAGGGTCACGCATGATTGAGGCCCTGACATGTAAAGTTTAGTCAAAACAACAGTATATATTAACATGGTCAGCAAATATTGTGTTTTTAGATCTTGTACAAACAGGGCATGATACCTTTGCTTTAACGTATATTGATGTATAAAATGTACAAAGTAGTCAGTGCTCATCACTGGCAAAGTTGGGGGCAGAGTCGAGTTTTGCCCTGGGGCCCCCTAGTGGGTTCATCCAGCCATGGTTCTCCCCCTGCGCCTGGGCATGATGCATACACTGCCAGGGTAGATTCTTAGTGGAACGCTTGACACCAAAAGATGAATATGTGACAAGAGATCAGCGTGTCAGCTTCCATTTCCAGATATTTACATCTAGATCTTTTTTGAAAAATTGAGAAGATAGCAACTTTTGTTTGAACCTCATCCATTTTTCAAGTGAGCAAAATTATCGTAACATGTGACTGGCAGCTGTTGTTTTGCTGCCCAGGTGTGTCCTATCAAATTAATTATTCAAACAATAAATTGCACTGGATGTCTACTCTTAGTTTCAGCTTCAGGTTTTGACTTTGGAGACTGCATTTATAGTTAAAAAGGTGTAATAAATATGAAGGCCAGAGACTGTCTATGGGAGAAAAAGCAAGCAATTTTGAAGCTGAGAGAAGATGGAAAATCAATCAGAGCCATTGCACAAACATTGGCCATAGCCAGTCCAACCATTTGGAATGTCCTGAAGAAGAAAGAAACCACTGGTGTAGTCAGTAACAGATGTTGATCTGGTAGACGAAGAAAAACCATCAGCAGTTGATGACAAAACATTGTGAGAAATGTGAAGAAAAACCCTAAAACAACCTTCAGTGACATCACCAACAATCTCCAGAGGGCAGGAGTGAAGGTATCACAATCCATCGCTCGCAGAAGACTTCAGGAGCAAAAGTACAGAGGCCACACCAGAAGATGCAAACCCATCATTAACAATAAGAATAGGAAGGCCCGATTGGAATTTGCCAAAAAAAGTACAGGGACAAGGCTCATAAGTTCTGGGTTAAAGTTTAATGGACTGATGAGACAAAGATTAAAGTGAAACGCTCGCCAAAAAGCAACCTAGGCTTTATTTGTGATTGAATATGAGTCAAACCTTAGTGTAATACCATAATTAAGACGAAAGAGGCACTTTTAAGATTTACTGTAGTTTCGTTTTTTGGGCAAGTTAATTTTCAATGGAGTGCAGGGGCACTTTTACGCTATTTTTAAAACACCAAGAAGGCTCGACACAACATGAAACTTTGCTCATAGTATCACCAGGGTCTCTACACATGAACACGAGCATTGAGAACAATGTTCTCGATTTAAATGCGAGCGTGCCAGTGCCCCATGCACTCCATTGAAAATTAGCTTGCCCGAAAACGAAACTACGGTAAATCTTAAAAGTGCCTCTTTCATCGTAATTATGCTTTTACAGGAAGGTTTGACTCATATTCAATCACAAATAAAGCCTTGGTTTCTTTTTGGCGAGAGTTTCACTTTAACCTTTACCAAGGTGATAGAAAGACTAATGTGTGGATAAAAGAAAAGATCTGCTCAGATCCCAAACACACATGACTTCTCCTGGGATGGGCTCACTGATCCCTCAATTTAAATAGAAATGGAACCAAACTGATCTGGAGATCCTTCATCATGCAGCAAGACAACGACTCAAAACACACCTCCAGTACAACCAAGGAGTTCATCAGGGCAAAGAAGTCGGAGATTTTAGACTGGCCAAGTCAATCTCCAGATTTAAACCCTACAAGAGCTTGTATTTTACCTGCTAAAGAGGAGAATGAAGGGACAAAACCCCGAAACAAACAACTGAAAGAGTCTGCGGTGAAAGCCTGGATAAGCATCACAAAAGAGGAATGCAAAGGTTTGGTGATGTCAGTGGGTCGCATGCTTCATAACGTTATTTCAAGCCAAGGATTTACAGCTAAATATTCAGTATTATTCACTCTAATCTATTTTAAGGCTATCGCTTCCTTTGCTTTTGCTCACCTCCTCAAATTTGGTGTTCCGTTACAAATGATGCTATCTTCTAAGTTGTGTAACAGATCTAGATGTAAATGAAAGCTGAAATGCTGATCTCTCCTCTTACATATATCTTTTGATGTCAAACCCAAGTGTTTTCAGAGTTCAGCCTAAATCAAGGAGTTGGCCTATAGCCTATAGTTTTCCCTTACAGCGGAATATCATTTTTCAATAGCAATAATGCAAGTTAATGTTTGTGTCAGCTTCCAAAATATCAGTAGAGCAGACAGTGCCTGCAGCAGCATAACATAAGCTTGTCTGGAAAATACATGGGATTTTTAGATGAGGTTCTGGTTGTAATCTGTTCACAACCAAAAATCTATGGATAGAGGACCTGTGGCACCTGGAGGCCATGTTCTGTGAAGAAAGAGTTGTTGTTTTTCATAAAACCTGCAAGGCAGTCCACTGAAGGAATCACTTGCAGTCATACTTTAATGTCACTTTAATTTCACCTCAAAAAAAATGTTGCCATGTGTATATTCAAGATGGTAAATTGCGTGTGGTAACCAAAACACATAGTGATAGAGGCCCATGTTTGCTCAAATAACGATCACCTGCAGAGCATATTTTTACACTCTGCTCCGGACAGGCCATTTACTAACTTGGATGAACCCCAGAATAATGAATAAAAACAGTTTGCAAAGACAAACAGTTTTGCAGAATGTGTGTGTGTAAGGTCCTCTACTCCTCATCATTGCATCTCTTTCCCATCAAGGCCACCCACAAAAGGGAAACACCAGTTCAGTTATCCTTGGCCCTGGGTGATGAGAGGGCCCAAAATGGCCTTTTTTCCTTTGTTTGTATAAAAAAATTGCACAACCTGTACCTGGAAGTATAGAGAGGTATATTTATTGCAGGGAAACATTGAAGAAAGTACACGTATTCTCTATCTTCATGTTCTCATTTGATGCAATGGGCGGTAATTCCAAGTGACATCTCAGTGGCACCAGTATAGCTCACCTGGTTGTGTGTGCTATGGAGGCTGAGTCCTCAGCTGTGGCCCTGAGTTCAATTCTGACCTGTGGCCTTTTGCTGCATGTCTTCTCCCCCTTTCCTGTCTTAATTTTTGATCTCTAGCGTCTACAGAGTGCAGCTTTTGCACACCTTAGGGTCAACAGGTGCATAGGAGAAAACCGAAAGCTGACAAAATCCTGAAAAACACTCCCACTCCGCACACTGTCCTCCTCACTTGCAATTAAGTTTATCGACAACAACGTTAATGTTCTAAACTAGAATTTAGAATAAGGGTTTGTTTTATGGGACCAACACATTGGTTGGTCCAGGTGTGTTTGATGGCATTTTGAGGGATGTCTGTCTGCGGTGTGGCCTGATTGGGCCACGCGAGTCCACAACCCAACTTAAAACAATCCCCACCCATTATCTTGTGAAATAACCTGAAGAAGATCTAAGTACCGAAACGTCGTTGTCAATAAACTCAATTGCAGGTGGAGTGGACAATGTCTGAAAGAGTCTTTTTCCTGATAGTGTCAAAAATCAAGGGTGAAAAAAAAAAACCAATCATTTTAAAAATCTAACTTTAAAGTGCATATGGTGAACTAATTTGCAAACATTGATGACTTGCATTGAGTGAATGGGTGCGAGGCAGTAACATCTGCACTGATTAGTGTATCCTATGAAGTGGTCCTCATGAGCGAGACTGGTCACGGAGCCCACACCACAACAGGCTGGAAATAATGAGGAAGTGATTTATGTAACGTATGATAAACTTACACATGCATGCATTGAGTTAAGATAAGGACGACAAGATTAGTTCCCTAATTTAGTGAATGTCAGTTAATAAGGAATCAAGTTCCATCAAATCTTTCCAGATGCAGTTTTCAGTGTCAGTGAATCCACCACGGTCTGCTCCACTGAAAGTTGCTCTAAACGTTTTGCTCCTTCTACCGGCTGCAAAAGTGACAAACATTTAGTTTACAAACATGAAATAAGTGGTTGACATAATCCAACTTTAATCTTTGCAACTAGAACTCACCGAAAAGCAGACGCGAGCTCGGGTTCTCTGCATGGACGAATTTCCTGATAAATAACTTTTCTTATTTCTCTCTCGCTCTCTCGCTCTCTCTCTCTGTTCTTTTCAGTCTAATGAATAAGCATATTACTTTATCCACCATTGCAGCGGTACAGTAGTCAGCTTTATTTTTTTATTTGCATCCCCTCATCCTTACCCGCTGCCACCAGCAGCACCACCATCACTTCGCAGGCAAACAAGCCTTTTCTGCCCGACATTATCTCCATCCAGACTCCGCTGGAAAGGTGGTTGAAATGACGGATGCAACCATGGGACAGAGACGCGGGGACAGTTTATTTACATCCGAAGAGGCTGTGTAAGTTTAGAGGGAAGCCGCTGCGTGTGTCTCCCTCTTTACTTTCACCGACCCCCTCCTCCTCCGCTGGCAGAAATTTATAAAGAACAAAAAATCCGACGAGGGAGGGAGGGGGGTTGATATACGCCGAGGCTGAAATCGAGAGGCGAACCTAGGGAAAGAGGAGTAATTTGTACACGGGACTTTCCCCCTCTGAGTCCCCCAAAAGGAGGGGGAAAAGTCGCAATATTGGAAACGAGAAGGAATGAGCTTCTAACGGCGTGAAAACGTCTGCAATTGTGGATACTTTATATATTTTTATTTCGAAAAAATATGGCCGAGAACGTTCTGGACTCTGGCCCGCCTTCAGCCAAGAGGCCTAAACTCTCCTCTCCGGCACTTTCCGCCTCCGCCAGCGATGGAAATGGTAAGTATTGTTTAACGATATCATTTGTTACGGTGTTATTCGTTCAGTTTGTTATTTTTTGGCGGCTTGGGTTGACTTGAAAGAGGAAGAAGACGCGGGATTACTCCTCTGTTTTTGTCGTAGCTTGCTAACGTTAGCTTGCTAGTAGTGAGTGTGTGTCGGACGTGAAGAAGAGCTCCCCAGCTAGCTCGCATGCTAACAGCCATTTTAGCCGGAGGTAGCTGAGGTTAGCCACTCGGCTAATGCTAGGCTAGCCGAATGCGGGTCCTCAACTGACGGTCCCGTGTCTAATGGCTACTTTAGCCGGACTGATAATAAGCGCAATGCCAAGCCAACTTATGATAAAGTTTTCGGTGTCTTCCAGTTTTGCCATATTGTTAGTCAGCTACAGCCAGCCCCATCCTGTTAATTGAGTTTTGACGCTTCTAACGTCTGAAACAGTCTGTTGTGTTGCCCCATCATAACTCGGACCCTTTCCCAACTAACGTTAGCTAGCTATCGCTGACGGTATTACTGAAATCAGAGGTTGCCAATGGTGGTGGGGATCGCCTTGTGTGAAAGCTAAATTTAGGCCCACGGATCCGACTGATTGTTAAGCTCAATTTGCCATTGTTGGTGTGTTTTTATGTGGATGGCGTGTGACAGCAGCTGGAATAGTGGCCTGCGAACAAAACTGTGGAGCATGGACAGCGCCATGCCCAGCCACTGCGATATTAACCATCGAGTCAAGTTATCAAGCAATTGCTGCTCCAAGCACGAAACAGTCAACCAGATTGTATTACTTGATCATTCGCTCAATCATTTTGCCACGATCGGCTGCACATAAGGCTGTGCACTTAGCTAAGGTTGTCAGTGGCAGTCAACATCTGGGGAAAGGGACCGTAGCGGGTAAATCATTCAGACGTCGCACACATTTTTGTTACCTTGCATGCTATACACTGACGATCAGAGCTGTGCTGTAAAGAACATGATCTGTGGATAACGGATGCACTTCATTGCACACATTTGTTGCCTTCTCAGATTATTTGTGAAACTGCCATGCAGGTCGTTTGTAGTTAATTTGAGTAATAAAATCCCAATACACAAAATTGTTATACCTCTGGCACACTTATTTCTGGTCTTGTGCCTGAAATCATCAAATGCTTATCATTTCCACTCGAGATTAATCATTTAACGTGGTCATAATTCATCAAAACAAATGAAAAACAAACACTAATGGCACATGACCATCACAGTTGTTAACCTATAGTGATGTCTTCTAGCTGACTCAACCTATCTGACCTGTAACCAGAAATCTGAAGCAGTAACTATTGTAATCTACATTATTGTCTTGTGACTTTAAAACAAAAAGTCTTGAGGAACTTATTGATGTATAAATGTTGATTGGGCGGTTCCTAGCTGTGTTAGAATGCATGCTGATTTACCGAAGAACTGACATCAAGACTGAATTCTGTGCTATGAGAAATGGGGGGGGGGGGGGTATTTTGGTCTTGATGTCCAACTTAAAGATATGTGATGCCCATCACGTGTCTTTCTTGATCACCGAAGCTGTGTGTTTTCTTGTGACTTGGCTCCATTTTGTGGTGTCACTACTATGAAATGGTCCATTTGTCACCATGTCTGTGCAAACCTGTCTTTCCAACATGTTGAATTACTTTACTGGTCAAGGATTCTGTGTGCGAATAGACCCTGTGGGCGGGTTTGTTTGCATATAAGTCTTCATGCTCACACACACAAGTTGCTTCTGGATCTCATCTGTACTTTAGTGTTCAGTCGTAGTGTGATGGCATGTTATTCATTCTGATGGGAGAAAATTGGTCATACACCTCTAAACTGCTTTTATCAGTTTTTAATGACAAGCATGCAATTGCATTTTCAGTCAGTCATGCTGAAAAATGAAGGATTATACCAGCTTAACATGGCTGTGGCCGTTTTTGTCCTCCTCTCACCCTTTCCCTGTCTCCCATCTCATTGTCTTCCCCTCCTAAACTTTGTATTTCTTTTCCATTATAGATTTCGGCTCACTGTTTGACTTGGAGCATGATCTCCCAGACGAGCTCATCAGCTCTAATGAACCCGGCCTGATCAATGGTGGGGACCTCAGCCAGTTGCACACCACACTGGGAGCAGGACCTGCAGGGCTAGGTCCTGGGGGAGGCAGTGGAGGGCCAGGAGGAATGGGTCTTGGGCTTGGTCCTGGAGGGGGTCCTGGCGGTCAGGATGCAGTGGCCAAGCACAAACAGCTGTCCGAGCTTTTGCGTTCAGGCGCACCCACCTCCACCCAACAAGGGCACCAAGGAGCCATGGGCAGCCCAGGTGGTCCCACCGCCATGGGGCAACACCTGGCGAACATGAAGGCGTCTCCGGGCCAGGGGCCTCCACAGATGATGGGCCAGGGGCAGCAGCAACATCTCTCCCCCCAGCAGCAGGCCAACATGATGCAGCAGCAACAGAACGCTGGAATGATGGGTGGCATGAACAGGGCCATGATGGGAGCGCAGCAAAAAGGAAATAATGGACAGCAACAGCCAGGCATGATTGGGAACCAGGTGATGAATGGCTCCCCCAGGATGGGCTTTGGGAATCAGGGGATGGGTGGCAACAGCAACCTGTTGGCTGAGACCCTTCAGCAGCAAGGAGCTGGGGGCCAGGCCGGGATGAGAGGCCAGCAACCTGGAGCGATGAACAAGGTAGGAACTTCTTTTAATTATAGAAATGTTCTTCTCCTATGGACATGTTTTAAACATTGCATATTAGCCAGTTGCAAGCACTTTGAAAATGTGATTAAATGTATATGCAATGATGTAGTAAACGGCATATTGGGTAAAAATAAAATAAAAAACCTCTATCCAAGTAGCCGCTCAATGTTGTTCTCACATGTAGAACTCCCGCTATCTTCCATTTAATTGGTAAAAAACCTTTACTGCTACTCAACTTAACTTACTGGAAGAGAAACATGAATTATTTAGGAAAGTTCATGCATATTATCATAAAAATCGTCATCATTGCTTACACTTATTGATTGGTAAGTGGAGGTGATAAAAAACAAATTATTATCTAATTGATGGTAGGTCAGTAGAAAAACTATTTTCAAATTATATTTTGCTGTTGTATTCCATTTAACCTAAGCTACATTACTGTATACTCTAGATTTTTTTCAATCCAACCACAAAGTATTGGGTCCATGAATGTATTTTAACAACCGAGCAATACACACCATGCTCGTGCTTGCAGTTGAAGTGGAGGAAAGCTGCTCTGCTTGTGTGATTGACAGTCCCACAGGAGTGACAGAAGAAATGTTGCAGTGGCAGGCTGATGCTGCTGAATGAATGTGGTGGAGACGCTGATGTTTGAGTTAGCCATAGAGATCAAAAGCTGTGAGTTTCCAGGCAGGGTATAGGAAGAGATAGAATAAAAATGCAGTGGTATTTGTGAAGGCGATGGAAGAAAAAAGAGACAAAGATACTAAAGATGAATAGATCAGTGATTTTTAAAAAAAAAGGAAAAACAACCCCTTCAGTGTGCAGGCAGAAAAGGGGAACTATTCATGTCAGATTGCTGTCATACTCTGCTAGATGGTACTGCTGTTGACGAAAGAAATTGGTTTGCTAAAGTTTAAGGTGATTTTCAAATACTAATTACACATTACATGATATTGTAGCCTGACTGATTAATTTAAAAGTAGCTTTTCTTCCTTCATTAGTGTGAGTTGATGGCTGTTGAGTTTGAGCAATAGACAATTCTAGTGGTAAAAACAGACTGGTGAAATTAAATCTTTTCTTGAACTTTTATTGACTTTAAAGAAAGTTTGTTTTGAGGACATATCTACAGGTCCTGCTCAGTTAACACCCAAGATTTGGGATCTTTGGAAGAGACTGGAAAATGATGTTGCAAACTGCCAGAATGCAAAATACTGTCCATCATTGCTGAAAAGCTATCACTTTTAACATCAGTAAAGTGTGTATGTAATTACACCATTAATTGTTAACTTGTCTTTTGCATGATGCATCACTCTCTTCTATTCTGTATGGTTTGTCATAATTCTAACCAACTCCCCTCTTGTTTTTACTCCTAGATGGGTATGATGGGGAACCCAGGGGGCCCTTTTGGTGGTCCATATGCAGGGCAGGGCAATCAAGGTCTGGGAGGTGCAGGGCTGGGCCCTCAGCTCCAGAACAAAGGTCCCATGGCCAACAGCCTGGCCCAGTTCAATGTAGACAAGAAGAACCAGCCCATGCAAGGAATGGCTGCCATGGTAGGGAACACGTACAAACCGATTGGGGAAAAAATGTTTGTGTGTTAGATACGAATGAGTTGTACTACAATTCTTTTACCAAGTTGGCAGTAAATTAAAAAATGCTTTCCTTATCTTTCACCTCTTCCCTCCCTTCTTTCTTTCCACTTTACTGCTCTGTACTCTTTTCACTTGCGTCACTAATCTCTTATTTTAACTTAAACATCACCTATTCTCTCTTTTTATGTTCTTCTTCCTCTCACCATCCCTGTTACCCTCTATGTTACCTTCTACATTACCTCTCCCTGTTTATTTGCACCTCTTGTCTCATCCACGCCCTCACTTCTTATTTCCCCCCTCTTTACTTACCAGGGCTCCCAGCAGTCACAAACGGGTGTGGGTGGTCCCTCTGGTACCCCTGTGGGAGGCGCCTCAGGGATGGTGCCCAATGCTCAGGCAGGTCTGGTGGGTCCTGGTACCCAGGTTTCTGCAGCATCTGCTGCAGCTGGAGCACCACCCACAGCCGACCCTGAGAAGCGCAAGCTCATCCAGCAGCAACTGGTACTCTTGCTCCATGCACACAAGTGCCAGCGGCGGGAGCAGGCCAATGGTGAAGTCCGGCAGTGCAACCTGCCCCACTGTCGCACTATGAAGAACGTCCTCAACCACATGACTCACTGCCAGGCTGGCAAATCCTGTCAGGGTGAGTGGAAGGGATGCTGCATGCTCCTACACTCGGTGGATTGCTATCATCTGCCTCTGTGTTTGACAGACAGGCTGTACAGAGATATTTGAACATCATCATGGCTAACACAGGGTTACTTTATCTTTTATATCTTGGCCAACAAACCTCATGAAATCATAATTGGCCTTTATTTATACACTTAGCTAATGTTGTCTGCATCCCACTTTGCATATTGCTATAGAAATCCATTGTTGTCTGGAAAATGTAATATTAACATATGTCAAATTTTCTATGAATTCCTTATTTCATCATTACAATGGGTTGGGCCAGCATAGTTTATTCTGAAACAACACTGATAATTGTAATTTTTTTCTATAGAGAAATAAATTGGGCTGATGTCACTTGGCACGCTCAGGGAAGAGATTTGGTGTTAACACTGATTTGCTAGATTGACAAGCTGAAGGCAATTAAATACACTGGCCAAGTGAAGGTATAGGTATGGCCGATGTGGCACTATAGCTGTTAGGCAAGCAGCTCAGGAGGCATAAGCTATACAAGTGTGTGACTGCAGAGAGAATGCTTCTTGATAGATTTTTATAATTGTGGGTAGTAGTGAAAAGATACAATAACGGCAGCATTAGACAACTGTTCTCTGTGTTTTGCTGATTAAGCAGTTGTTTTTAGGTCAGACGCTGGCAATGTTAGGTTTTGTTCATTGACCTCACTTTTGGTTCATTCTTGTTCTTCTGCCTCTTTTACCTCTGGGTTTCGCGACTGTTCCTGCCCCTTTCCCTCCTCAGTTGCTCACTGTGCATCATCAAGGCAGATAATCTCCCATTGGAAGAACTGTACGCGACACGACTGTCCTGTCTGCCTACCGCTGAAGAATGCTGGGGACAAGAGGAACCCGCAGTGTGAGTGTCTGTATCTGACCAAACAACGGCATACATTCCCCTTTTCTCACTACACAATGCTCTTACCAATTTCCCCCTATTTTATGTAACTTTTGCAAATATATTGCTGGCAAACCTTGGCATTCTTAGGGAGCTAAACATAATATAAAGATGGCTAAATGATAATTTGACTTGCAGCATGATCTTTGGCTGCGTTTTGCGTGAATATTCAGTCACAGTTTATGTATATATGAACAGATCAGATGTATTAATAACCATCACCTCTCCTCTTCTTATGCCCTCACAGCTCTACTTGGCAGTGCTGCTGCAGGTCTGGGCAGCTCCCTTGGTGCAGTACCTGGTAGCCAACCAACTACTCCCAACCTCAACCCGCCGAGCCAGATCGACCCCAGCTCCATAGAAAGAGCCTATGCAGCTCTGGGCCTCACCTACCAGGGCAACCAGGTCCAGGCTCAGACGGGCCAGCCTAACATGTCCAACCAAGGCCTCCAAGGCCAGGCAGGCTTGAGGCCTCTAAACCCAATGGGTAAGTTAGGTTGGAAACTTGCATGTTCACTTATTTCACTCTCCAGGTATTTTGTGTTTTAAAAGTGGGAATTCTACTTATGTTTCAGTGGTTTTTTCTCCAGAAAGAACTCTAAATGTACCCACAAGGCATATTTCAAAGGGCCCAAAGATAGAGGAGATATAGCAGTCTGATAAAATATGTTTTTGATGCCATGTAACTTAATAACACTACAAGGTACACGTTCCAGAGATAGATATATAACTGTGCTATTATCAGTAGGAAAGGAATACATACTTAAAACTAATTATTGAATAATGCCCTATCCCTGTGTATGCATAGGTACAAATCCCATGGGAGTAAATGGAGGTGTGGGAACTCCCACTCAGAACCAACAAGCCAGCCTGCTGCAGGATACCATGATGCACCTCAACGTGACAAGCCAAGGGTAAGAAGGAACGCAAACACCATAACATGCCATTTTGTTGACACCTTTAGTAAACACTAAAAATCTTGAGCTCTGTGATAGGTATTTCTAATCAATTTTGCATCAAATCAGCAGGCCACCATCTATGTTACTATAAGTTAAGAATTAAAATTGTGTCCTCCTACCCCTTGTAGTCTGATGAATGATGCCAGTGGGGTCGGCTCCATGCCCACAGCAGGCCCTCCCTCAGCTTCAGGCATGAGGAAAAGTTGGCATGAAGACATCACGCAGGACCTACGAAACCACTTGGTACACAAACTGTAAGTATTAAAGAAGAGCCACCACTGACAGCATTTTTATTTGCTCTGAACAAGAATGTGATCTTATTGGTACATTACAGTAATTCAAGTAGTGTTTCCAACGTCAAAAACTGCTGTTCAAAACAAGCATGTATGTGTCGTCTTTCATTCAAAACTTCCGTTAAGCATGTGCTTGTGACATACTGATTTTCACTTAACACACACCAAGCTCTTGCAGTACATTGTCCATGAGCTAGAGATTTTTTTTCGTGTTCTGTTGCAATTAATGTAACACATGGACTTGCTCATAACTATACTATATTCAGAACTTGAGAAGATATTTATTGCTGATGAACACTATGTTAACTTAAACAGCAGGGCTATGACTGTGCTCTGACACTTGGTGAAGACATGTGCACACAGGGGGTGGTGAGTTGCTACCCCAGCAACAACAGAGGTAGCCACATAGAAGCTCTCTCACGGGGCCTATGATTAAGGTTTAGGTGCACAAATAAACAAATACAGGAGTTAACGCATTCCTTTTTCCTTCCCCTCTCTGTTTCTTCACCCACAGTGTTCAGGCCATCTTTCCGACTCCAGATCCTGCTGCCCTCAAAGATCGACGAATGGAGAACCTGGTGGCATATGCCAGAAAGGTTGAGGGAGACATGTATGAGTCAGCCAACAGTAGAGTAAGTTGGTCTCCTTAATTTCAGAAAAAAGGGGAAACTGTTGGGTGCCTGCCACTTGTTCACTCATAAATTGAGCCTAAAAATTTAAAATTTCACTCAGTATGCCATTGTGGGTCATGGATAAAGACCTAGAGCATTGGAGCCTGACAGCTGAACTACTTTAAAGCTCAAGTTTTTCATTTTTTCATGCATTATACTGCCACAACCCCCTTTTCCTTAATAAGAGGTCCACAAGGAACTTTTACTGTAGTTTTATTTCAACAGTAGATATTCAAAATGTTATTTTCTCCTGCTCTTCTATGTTTAAGACCTTTACTGTTGCCACAGTGTCTTCATTTTGTTACCTTCTTTTTTGATAGGCTGAGTACTATCACTTGCTAGCGGAGAAGATCTATAAGATCCAGAAGGAGCTGGAGGAGAAGAGGCGGACCCGGCTCCAGAAGCAGGGTCTGGGCATCGGTCCGACTGGCATGGGTCAGCCCCCCACTGGACTGCCTCCGAGTAAGTGGACATGCTGTATATGTAGACTGATGATAACTTAATCCAACAGAATGTGACATTTTAGCATTGTTTTATATCTCTTACTTAATTTATTGAGATTAGAGACTTGTCCAGCTTGTTTTTGCAAAGTTTCATTTTAGCTGAGAAGGGGAGTTGATGTTTATCTGATTCATTCCTTTGGTCTTTTTGCCATGCATTTTCTTGTCCAGTGTATTTTTTTTGTTGTAATGCTAGGTCTTCTAAATAGAGAAACTTGTGTCAGTCTGCCTGGTGTTGTCTGTGTCTTGATTTGAGTCAGATTTGACACACGTTATTAATGAAGTGTCCCACAGATCTTTTGATAAAAAGGATGAAACATTCCAGATTTTGTCTGTCTTCACACATACTTGGTTGGGGTATTTCCCTATCTTCTCCTCCCAGTTCTCACAGTGAGAGGTTGACTTTCTCCATCTTTTATCTCTATTTTTACAGATGGTCCCCTCCCTGACCCGTCATTGGTGCGACCAACTGGCCCCAATCAAATGGTCAATAGGATGCAAGGCCCAGGTAAAGAATCATAGGCATTGTGTTTATTGTATCAGCCCAAATCTTAATGTCAGTCAAAAACGTGTTCACACTGCACTGTGTTACACATAAAAACCTGCACATTTATGGGATCTATTTAAGAACAAAATACATTACATACCTATGTTAACACATAAAATGTTGTGTGTTGTATCTTAATATTCGATGCGTTTTTCGTCAGGTATGAATCAGTTCAATCAGATGGGTATGCAGTCTATGGGCCAGAGGTCCACGCCTCCTCTCCCCATGGGAGCAACTGGCAACCAGGTCAGTAGTGAGCTCGCAATATGTCACAGTGTCTTGTTTTTAAAGTGCCCATAAACACAATTAAGAATGTACTTAAGTGCCCTCAGACTTTTTATACACTTAAACAGTGGAATTTAAATGAGGTGAAAATGAATTGTTACAAACTAGCCTACAAAAAATGCTACCCCAACTATTCAAAAGGCTTGGCAGAAAATGTTGCATAAACCTGTCTAAGAACCCTTCCCATGCCCTTTATACTTGAATACTAGATGGGAATGGTCGGACCCAGGATGGGGCAGCCCAGTGTCAACCAGCTTCAGAATCAGTATCTATCACAGGGTCAGTTTCCGGGCTCAGGACCAGGAGTCGGAGCAGCCCAGCCTGGGATGGGTCAATCCGTAGCCCAGGCAGGAATGGCACAGGTAAGCTGGCATGAAGTTCTTTTTCCTGTTAGGGATATGTTGATGTTAGATGTGTAGCAAATTGTTAATACTGAAGCACAAATATTCATTTAGAAAAAAATGTTCTGTTGTCTATTTTTTGTAATGGTAGTAAGTTTAAAATGCAAGTGTTGACCAGGAACACCTAGTACAGCAAATGGGTTGTTCCTGTGCCACCAGAGAGCACTATCAGTCTCCGAGGGAGAATAGTTTTGGCCCATGAACTACAAATAGAAGTGAATTGTATAAAGTGTATAAAAGTTATTAAACATTTTCCTACAGTATAAATGTCTAAATTTAATCACTGAAGACTTGGTAAACAACTTCTTCTCCTTGGGCATTTTTGTAAGTTGTAGCACATTATGAATTTATAGGCAATCCTCTGAGAGTGATTATAAATGCTTAATATTCTTCTTGAACTATTCCTTTTATTGACACTCCTTCTTTGCAACCCTCCCTTCTTTCACCCCTCTCTTCATCCTCTTCTATCCTAAGACGCAGATGGGCACCCCACCCTCTCATCCAGTTGCTAGTCCTGTAGCACAGCCAGGTTCAGCCAGTGGTCCAGGTAGTGTCCCACCAGTGGGGCCCATGGGTCCACAAAGCGTGGGTGGCGGAGGTCCCAACTCTGTTGGAGCCCCTGCTTCCTCAATGACTCCATCGAACACAAACCAGCAACCCAACTCCATCCCCCATTTGGCTGCCATGCGCGGCAGCTCGCCCTCCCCTGCTCATAGCCGATCTCCTACTCCTCACCAAACACCCCCCAGACACGCCGGGTCTCAGACCCCACAGCCACACACCCCTAATGCACCACAGCTGGCTCCACCTTCAGTACCCCCGCAGAGCCAGCACGGCCAGGGCCCCGGCTCCAATAAGTCCCTCCAGCAGCAGCACATGGGGCCAGCTGGTTCGACCACTCCGTCTCACCCTGGAATGGCCTCTAGCTCAACGCCGCACAGTGCCCAGCTGCCACGCACTCCGGTCAGTGGGATTTAACCTATTATTATCTTACACATTTCCACCTTATTCCACAGATCTTACTGATCCTGTAGTAGTAACCAACGTCCTTCAGGTTTATTTTCATCTCTCTCTTGCTCGTACATTGCTCAGTCTTTATCATGAGACCAAACATTTCTCAAGACCATAAACTTGTCAGTGTTATCTGTCATTTAATAGTTTGTACACTCCCGTGTATCACTGTTATATTCATTATTTCTATGCACCTGACTTTGTTACTTTGTCCCATTGTAGCTGTCCCAAAAGGGTTCATTTCCAGCAGACAGTCAGGCCCTGACTCCAGCCTCTGTCAGCAGCCTGGACACTTCCTCCCAGCAGCCACAGTCGAACACTTCAGCCGGCAATCTCGACCCCAAGATGGAGGTCAAGCAGCAGGATGAGGAGGAGGAGAGTGATACTGGCAGCTGCTCCAAAGGAGGCAAGCTCAGCAACCTCAAAACAGAAGAAAAGCCTGTGAAGTCAGAGGTGAAAAAGGAAGAGTGTTCTGGAGAGGGAGGTAAAGGAGTTCCCATGGATACATCGACAACAACGCCGATGGCCATCGTGAAGACAGAAGACAGGAAACCAGAGGTAAAGAAGGAGGTGAAAGAGGAAGAGGAGACATCGGACACAACTACACCACAGGCCACAGTGAAAAAGAAGAGTGAGGAGGATTTAAGTTTTTATCATAAAACTTCTGACCTTATATTCAATGTCTTATCCTCCCTCTATATCTATACCTATATGTATATATCTATATCTATATATTTGTTTTCATTCTCCTCTCCGATCTTTATTTCTTCCCAGTCTTCAAGCCAGAGGAGCTCCGTCAGGCCCTGATGCCCACACTTGAATCTCTCTACAGACAAGATCCAGAGTCTCTGCCTTTCAGAATGCCTGTGGACCCACAACTGCTGTGCATACCTGTATGTATCCCTGCCGATGCTGAGATGTGTTTGTTCCTGTTTTAAACTGCACTGTCCCTGTCATGGTCCAGAATTTCTCTGCTTGTATTCCTCTCCTCGTTTGCTTAATTGAAACTGCAACTGCCTTTGGTGTTGTTCCCTCACTTAGTGAGATCTTGGATGAAAACCCAGCATGTCTTGACTGCTGTTTACTTGTGGTGTATTTACAATTATTTACTCCCCACCTTTCCTGCTTTACTTGTGTATATAATTGTCTCTCAGAAACTGGGACAAGAGTTACAATTGCTCAGCTGTAAAACATGCTTGTTGTTTTCTTGCAGGACTATTTTGAGATAGTAAAGAACCCTATGGACCTGTCTACTATCAAGCGGAAGCTGGACACAGGTTTGTACTTGATGCCAAATATTAAAACGTTTCATAATTCCAGGGAATCTTAAGGTACCACATTAAGTTTTGCTTTGGTTCTTTCGAAGATTAAACAAAATGTGTATATATATTCAGTGAAGTTGTAAGTTAATTGGTTTGAAACCAGTACAACTAACCTGCAGCCTATTTCTAGGAGATGCTCCTGTCAGCCACAATCTTAAGTTGGAAAGTTATCTCATTCTGTCATCCATTTTGCTTTGTGTTTTGGTTGTAGGTCAGTACCAGGATCCCTGGCAGTATGTGGATGACATCTGGTTGATGTTCAACAACGCCTGGCTATACAACCGCAAAACATCCAGAGTCTACAAGTACTGCTCCAAGCTGGCTGAGGTGTTTGAGCAGGAGATTGATCCTGTCATGCAGAGCCTTGGCTACTGTTGTGGGAGGAAGGTGAGACAGATTGCTGCACTTATCACCAGATGGGTGGAATTTTAAATGTGTGTTGGTGAGGGGCAATGCTCAAAAAATCAGGGAGAATGTTGAAGTTTGATGTTTAGCTTTGAAGGATGACTTTTGTCGATTTTGATTTTCATATTATTTAAAAATAGGTGGATTTGCCTTTATCGGCCATTAAACTTCATTTTTTTTTCTTGCATTTTGTGGTAATGCTCTGCTTACCATCTTAAAGCTTTACTTGATAAAGTGACAGGCTGGTAACTCCCAAAACTTTTAATTTTCCCAGCCTTTCCTCAACTTTTTTCAAAGTCACTAAACCGACATTTCTAGTACTGTTCAGCCTGTAAACTCACCATCAGGTGAATAGAGCCTTCCTCTGAGATGGAGAGCTGAGATGGAGTGTTTGATTTTATGTATGTTGACAATGTGTCTATAGATGGAATATGTCTAGAGAAGGTGTGAAGAAATGTTTTGACTATGTTTTAGCTACAGAAATTAACTCTCATCATTCACATCTGAAAATGGAAGCAGTGAAGTGGGTTCATAGCTAAATTTGGCCTTGGGCATACCATCGCCATATCACATTTCAGCTCTCATTAGACTCTGCTATTTTTGGTTTTGCAGACAAATAACAAAACTGATTGGCCCTTATTATGAGAGGCCTGCTGAAGGGTCAGACAATCAGAAACGCAAAGTAGCTTTAATTACTTTTTACATAACTAAGACAAAAACAAATGAGCTTAAGCACTCCACTGGGGGAGTTTTTCCAGTTATAATGTGGATGTAGGTTCATCTCACACAGCAGGACTGTCCTCACTAATGATATTTCTTTTTGATAATATTCAATATATATGATAACATTAAACAGTTGGACGTAAAGTCCGTAAAATCTTGTTGGAAAACCATGTTTATGTTTTGAATAAACTCTTATATGTTGCACCAGTTAATGTTAACTACAGGTGTGTTGACCCTTGATTAGCTGAGGTCAGCATCGCTAAAGTTGGAAAATGAATATGTTCTTTTTTGTTTCTGTCCATTAGCTGGAGTTCTCTCCCCAGACACTGTGCTGCTACGGAAAGCAGCTGTGCACTATTCCTCGAGACGCTGCTTACTTCAGCTATCAGAACAGGTATGGAGGGAAACTTATAGGAGAGGGACAACTAGATTGGTGTTTGAATGGGTCACTTAAAGAGGAAGGGATTATAGATGGGATTCGTTGTAAAAGATTTAAGCAAAACAAGTATATATTGAATTGTATACTATTTCGAATTTTCTCTTGCAAAGTCACCAATGTATAAATTGTTTCTCTAAACGCTTCCGTTCACTTCATGTTCCCCGTTTTTTACCTTTGTTTGGCACCTAATGCACTGGCATTTTAACAGTCGGTCCTCTCCTCTCACATTCTTTAAGTTGTTCTTGGTGTCATGAAACTATAAATATCACCTCAGCACTGAATGTTTCAACAAAAAAAAAGTGTTTACAAAAAGCTTTGCAGACAAAAGCAATGATAATGTTCTGATTCTTTAGTGCTGTGTGCATTTGCACAAGATTATCTTTTGAACGCACGGTAAACGTTCTTTTAGGAAGATGCAGCAATAATGCAAAAATCTTAAGTGCCTCCTGTCTTTGGTTTTTTACATACCTATGAAGGCCTTAATGGAATGTGAAAGGACTGACTTTAAAATGAACAGCTTGAATGAATGAACAGCTGAGCAGTCGTCTGTGCTTTCTTGTTCACATTTGTTCAGTGTCTGCATTACGTCCTGTGCTGCAACTTCCTGCTCCAGTTCCCTCCTCACGTTTAGCCCCTGTTGATTCTGCTCCTGCTCTGCCAACTGTGATGTTGGTTGTTGTTGTTGTTGCTCATCCTGTCATGTCCAAATTGCTAATCAGTGCTTTGCTTCGGCTTTCTGCTGTGTGTTGTCTTGGATGTTCGTCTCTTCTTGTTCCCGGTCCATATGACTTGTCTGTCTTCCAATGGCTGTGATATCAACATTGGCTTGCTTTTGCCTTGACCAACCATGCACCTCCAAACCCATCCCCTCACCCTCACCCCTCAAAATCATGACTGGCTGTTGTGATGACGACTTCTGCTGTCCTGCGCTCCTACTTCCTGCTTGCTCCACTTGTGGCACCCTCCCATGCCCATGTCCCGTACCAATTGGTGACTGCCCTCCCATGCGCTGTCTGTGATTGACTGTGCTGTGGGGAACGGTGTAGTTCACCAACATTTGGGCTTCTTGCTAACAGGTACCACTTCTGCGAGAAGTGTTTCAACGAGATCCAGGGAGAGACGGTTTCCCTGGGCGACGACCCCACCCAGCCACAGACGTGAGTAATAGTCAATGTATATAGCAAGATAACCCCAGCTTAAAATTCTTGTATCAACTTGAATATTGATTACCCTGGCCTTAATTTCCATGTACTATCTTATCCTTATAGTATAGCTTTGTGCTACCAACTTTTAAATCATACTCGACTATTTTAACTTTTACAGCAGTATTTTTCTTGCTGTAGTTTGAACATTTCTTCTTGTTATCCTACACATTGTTACACCCCCTCTTCATTAATTTCAGATCTATAAACAAGGAACAGTTTGAGAAGAAGAAGAATGACACACTGGACCCTGAGCTGTAAGTTGATCTGCAAATATAACATTTTACAACTGAAATGGAATTTTGTTTAGATGACCAAAGTGTGTAATTTGTATGTTCATCTCTGTTCCCTTTTTCAGGCTTGTTGAATGTATGGACTGTGGGCGCAGGATGCATCAGATTTGTGTTTTGCACAATGACACAATCTGGCCAGCGGGGTGAGAGGCAAACAATGTTTAGCAAAAATCAACCTTAATTAAGAACAACTGGAAATGGTAAAAGCCAAATTCAATACATGTAATTAAACTCTTTTTTGTCTACAGTTTTGTATGTGATGGCTGCTTAAAGAAGGCAAATAAGACAAGGAAAGAGAACAAGTATTCTGCCAAAAGTAAGCTTGATATTACTTGTTCTTCCATCCAGTTTCTGTCTGTATCTGTTTTATGTGTGTGTACACCTTTCATACAGAAACATGGTGTATTAGACATGTAACCTATTCATTTTAGACTCCTGTCACACAAAATCATATCATGTCACCATCATTTACCAGTCTTCAATTGTAGTTCCATCACTGCGTAGCCAGAGAATTGTATAAAATCGGCACCAAATAAAATTATAGTTCAGTGTAGTTTCTCTGACACTGTAACTTACTTAATGGCTTTGCACAGTTTGTCACAAGTATAGCTGCATAATGTATTTGGATAATTCCAAATCTGTCTTCATATAAATTTAAGTTACTTTTCTGCCTGTTTTTAAAGATAATTAAACTAAAACTAAAATGCGTTGCCTGGCTTCTCTACACAGGGTTGCCACAGACAAAGTTGGGCAGTTACCTGGAGAATAGAATAAATGACTTCCTAAAGCGACAGAGCCACCCGGAGTCGGGAGAAGTCACCATCCGTGTCGTCCACGTCTCTGACAAAGTTGTGGAGGTCAAACCAGGCATGAAGTCCAGGTAAGAGACACATTGTCGGAGTTGAGTGTTAACATATCCTGCTCTCCCCATCAATAGTTAGAGATGTGCATCTTAATTCTTGTCAAATAAAATAGAACAGATTTGTCAAATTGCAATTAGATGGAGTTTTTAAAATAGTAGGGTTATTCAATCTCAAGAACTTGTATTGTACGAGTAATTTGCTATGATTTGAGTGATGCAGATATATTTTCTATTATTATACTGTCACAAAGTTTATACTCATGTTTTTGTGAACAGATTTGTGGACAGCGGAGAGATGTCAGAGTCATTTCCATACAGAACAAAAGCCCTTTTTGCATTTGAGGACATTGACGGAGCAGAAGTCTGCTTTTTTGGTATGCATGTTCAAGAGTACGGATCTGACTGCCCTCAGCCCAACCAGAGGTAAGGACATCTCCATATTAGAAGCATAACTAAACACGTAGTTTCTTGAAAATGTAATGTTTTCTTAAAACATTAATATTCCTTCTTTCATCATCTCAGACGAGTATACATATCCTACCTGGACAGTGTACACTTCTTCCGGCCTCGCAGTCTAAGAACAGCGGTCTACCATGAAGTCCTCATCGGCTACTTGGAGTATGTCAAGAAGTTGGGGTGAGTGCTGCTCCTCATTTTAAACATGTATTTTTACTTTGTAACAACTATCTGAATGCTTATTCAATTTTGCTTATTGTGTACTATTTTTGCCTGTCTTAGGTACGTCACTGGGCACATCTGGGCCTGCCCTCCCAGTGAAGGGGACGACTACATCTTCCACTGTCATCCTGCAGATCAGAAGATTCCAAAGCCTAAACGCCTCCAGGAGTGGTACAAGAAGATGTTAGACAAAGCTGTGGCAGAGCGGATAGTGCACGATTACAAGGTAGAGGGGCCATATGTGTGAGAGAATGGTAACTTTGGAGATTCAAGGTTGGAAGTAGTGTTGTGCAATATGGACACAACTGTATATCTTGATATAGCTAATTTTATATCCCGATAACGATATATATATCCTGGCGTGTCTTAAAGTGTTAGAAAAAATTAGACGTGTTGAGTCACTAGTAACAACTTGTTGGCGGCATGTTGTGCAGATTACCGTTGTCTGGTCGGTGTCTGACTTTTTAAACCCAAATAATGGAATTCCGGTTCCCCCTTTTTGGCACCAATTCTTCTTGGGGTTCTGCTTCTGTATCCGCGTCTGATGTAATGTTGCTAGTAATGTTATTTTCGTCTTCCATTGAGCTCTCCTCCGTGTCCGCCACGCTGCTTTGCCTCTGTTTACTCCCGAGCGACCAGTGCCGTAAACGAGTCCTTGCAGGTGACGTAAAAATGCTACCACAAAGCAGTAGCGCTGCTGCAGTTACATTCGCCTTCATGTAATAAACTTGTTTTGAACTCAAAATTTGGATATCCAACGGTCATTCCGACGTTGAGTTGTGCTTTACACAGCGTATTAAATCACAGCCGTAGTGTAAGTTAACGTTAGTGTAGCAACAGTGCCAACAAGTAGCCTACACGTTAAAATTACGATGTAAACAACAGAGGGTTATATCCTACGGCAAACATTTTTATATCGCACTACAGCAGGGGTCACCAACACGGTGCCCGCGGGCACCAGGTAGCCCCCAAGGACCGCATGAGTAGCCCTCAGGCCTGTTCTAAAAATGAATATTGAATATTGATATTTTCTGTTTCCCACCTTGTTAAGCCATTGTTGATAATTATTGTGAGAAATCATTAACGTGATCAGTGTCTTCACATAGATGAGTATCATTAATCATCAATAATCATATATACCTAAAGGCAAACTGAGCAAATTTGTTATTTCAGAAGAGTGTATCAAACTGGTAGCCCTTCGTATGACTCTGTACACATGAAGTAGCTCTCAGTTTCAAAAAGGTTGGTGACCCCTGCACTACGATATATATATCGTTATATTGCACAGCTCTAGTTGGAAGTCGTGAAAAGCACAGAGATAAAGTGTATGTATAATGGTATAGGTGATGTTGATATTTGTTTGATTACTATCTAAGCAAAATACTACACACTAACTGTATTTTCAATTTACCCCAAAAGGATGTCTTCAAGCAAGCTACAGAGGATCGTTTGACCAGTGCCAAGGAGTTGCCTTACTTTGAGGGTGACTTTTGGCCCAATGTGCTGGAGGAGAGCATCAAAGAGCTGGAGCAGGAGGAGGAGGAGAGGAAACGGGAGGAGAACAGCACTTCCAATGAGAGTATTGATGTACGAATGCTATGAGTTATCAATATGTTCCTGATGAGTATACATTTTTCTCCGTGGTGTAGTGCTGAAAAAAGTGAAAAAAGCTTGTTGGTGTCTGTCACTGATATTACCCCTTCATTCTTGTGCAGGACTCAAAAGGTGACAGTAAAAACGCAAAGAAGAAGAACAACAAGAAGACGAGTAAGAACAAGAGCAGCCTGAGCCGAGCCAATAAGAAGAAGCCAGGGATGCCAAATGTCTCCAATGACCTCTCACAGAAACTCTACGCTACTATGGAAAAACACAAAGAGGTATGAGAAAAATAAATGATACTTTAACGCCTAAATCTCACCACTCTCAGGCAACTTACTGAAGGAGAGGAAAGGGTGGACTGAGTTTAATAAGCACATTTCACCCATCCCTCACCTATCTTTTTTCTGTCCTAGGTGTTCTTTGTGATTCGGCTGATTGCAGGCCCCATGGCAAATGCCTTGCCTCCTATTGTCGACCCTGATGGCCTTATGGCATGTGACCTCATGGATGGCCGTGATGCTTTCTTGACAATAGCCCGGGACAAACACCTGGAGTTCAGCTCGCTGAGGAGGTCCAAGTGGAGCTCCATGTGCATGTTGGTGGAGTTGCATAACCAAAGTCAGGACCGCTTCGTCTACACTTGTAACGAATGCAAGCACCATGTGGAGACTCGTTTCCACTGTACTGTCTGTGAGGTGAGATGGGGAAGGGTTGTTTTGGTAGTTCTGACTTTTGATAACCTGTAGGAAAATATTAAGCCTGTGGAATTTATTTTCACGTCTCAACATTTTTAACCATTATTCATGCCATCCCCCACAGGATTACGACCTCTGCATCACATGTTACAACACTAAGGGCCACGAGCACAAGATGGAGAAGTTAGGGCTTGGTTTGGATGACGAGAGCAGCAACCAGGCTGCCGCTACGACTCAGAGCCCTGGAGATTCTCGTCGCCTCAGCATCCAGCGTTGCATCCAGTCCCTTGTCCACGCCTGCCAGTGTCGAAATGCCAACTGCTCTCTACCGTCCTGTCAGAAGATGAAACGTGTTGTTCAGCACACAAAAAGCTGCAAGAGAAAAACCAACGGTGGCTGCCCCATTTGCAAACAGCTTATCGCATTGTGTTGCTACCACGCCAAGCACTGTCAGGAGAACAAGTGCCCAGTCCCGTTCTGCCTAAACATCAAGCACAAGCTCCGCCAGCAGCAGCTGCAGCACAGGCTTCAGCAAGCCCAGATGCTACGAAGGAGGATGGCCAGCATGCAGAGAGTGGGCCAGCCCACACCTGGAGGAGCTCCTGGGGGTAATGGCCTGCCCTCTCCAGGAGCCAACAATGGAGCTACGGGGCCTGGCACGCCTACATCTGTGGGTACGCAGCCTCCAACTCCACAGACACCCACCCAAGGGAACATGCCTGCACTTCCCCAGCAGCAGGGAGTTGGGATGGGTGGAATGGGAGGAATGGGAGCTCCAGTCCAACAGCAGCAGGTTCAGCAGCAAGGTGGGGCTATGCCCCCGCAACACCATCTCCATCAGTTTCAGCAAGTGGGTGGTGGAGGTGGAGGGGGGATGATGAACTCTCCTCAGCAGCAGATGGTGCCTCAGCTCCAACAGCAGCCTGCTAATGTCCAGCAACTCCAACAGCAGCAGCACCCTGGTGGTTTGCCTCCATACAACCCCAGACCACCTGGAGCTTCACCTCTCCACCAGTCCCTGGGCAAACCTGGACTGGGTCCAGCCACCCCACCCCAGCAGCAGCAACAACCCAACCAGGGCCAGGGCTCAATGCCTGGACAAGGTCAGCAGCAAGGGCCCCCTCTTGCTGCTGTAGAGACAGCCTTAAAAATCCAGCGTCTAGCAGAGTCACAGAGACAGATGGCTCAGGCCCAGGCCCAGATTCGTGGCTTGGGACAGGGGGGCATGATACCCCCACATCCTCACCATCAGAACACCCAGGCCCAGATGGGCATGCCCCACATTGGGGCCCAGGGCATGCCCCCCCAGGCTCAGGGAGTTGTTGGCAGGACTATGTTAGACCCACAGCAACAGGGAATCCTAGCAGGGATGCAGCAAGGTGGCCCTCAGTCACAATTGCCACCTCAAGTTCAGCAGCAGCTTCAACAAGTCCAGCAGGGAGGTGGACAACTTCAGTCAGCGAACCAGCAGTGGGGTGCTGGGGGACCAGCCATGAACCCACAACAAAGACCAGGCATGATGGCTCACATGGCACCACAGCAGCAGCCAGCAGTTGCACAGCAACAGCCGATGAATCAGCAACAACCGCAACCGGGAAACCGTGGGCTGATGCAGGTAATGGGTGTATCAGGAGGGGCAGCAGGAGTACCTGCTGCACTAGCAGGCGCAGCTGCATCAGGAAACCTACCCCAGGCAGCACTACAAGACCTCCTGAGAACACTGCGCTCTCCCAGCTCACCCCTCCAACAGCAGCAAGTCCTCAACATCCTTCGTTCCAACCCAACTCTTATGGCCGCCTTTATCAGACAGAGAGCAGCCAGGTATCAGGGTGGTCAGGGTGGCCCTGGAGGAGGAGGGCCTCCACAAGGGGCCCCTGGAGGTGTGAGGTTCCAGGGGGCTGCTGGAGGGTTGCCTGGTGTTGGAGGGCCCGGGGCTAACCAGCTGGCTAACATGGATGGACAACAGCAGGTCAATGTGAACCAGGCAGGACAGCCGGGGATGAACATGGTTCAGGGTGGAGCAGGTGGAGGGAATATGCCCACCATGGCTCAGCTTCAGCAGTTACAACAGCAACAGCAGCAGCAGCAGCAGCGCCCAATGTTGCCTGGGAATCTACAGCAACAGCAAATTGCTGCATTACAGCAGCAACAGCAACAACAACAACAACAACAGGGAGCAATGCAAACAGGGCAACAAGGCAACATGACCAACATGACTCCACAGTTCAGAGAGTTGTTGATGAGACGACACCTGCAACAGCAGCAGCAACAACAACAACAACAACAACAACAACAGCAGCAGCAGCAGATGGGGAGCCATGGGCAGTTTCAGCAGCCTCAAGGACTCCAGCAGCAGCCAGGCCAGCAAGGCTTCATGCAACCTGGCCAGGGACAACCAGGGATACCCCCCTCTTCCCAACCCCAGCCTGGGGGTGGAGTTGTTGGGGGTCCCCAGCAGCAAGGAGGACCACAGGGTGGGCCAGGACAGCTAGGCCAGCAGCAGGGCTACCCCAACTCCATGTCACAGGTAGCTGCAGCGCTCCAGCAGAGGCTTCAGCATCAGATGCAGATGCAGCAGCAACAACAGCAGCAACAAAATTCAATAGGCGGGCATCAAGGGCAGGATGGGGGGCCTGGTGGAGGTACTGGAGGACCAGGGGGACCTCCACTCCAGCCTGGACAAGGTGGACCAGGACAGGGGCAACAACAACAAGGTGGAGCTGGTGGCGGGCCCCCACTGTCGCAAACTCCCCAAGGCATGATTCACCAGAATATCCACCAGAGGCTCCTGCAGCAGCAGCACCTTGGTGGGGGCTCTCCAGCCCAGCACAGCAGTCCCATGAGTCCCCAACAGCAGATGGCGCAGTCCCCTCACCCCCATCTCCAAGGACAGGGAGGACTTGGTCCAGCAGGGTCACTCAGCAGTCAGGTCAGGTCACCTCAACCATCGCCAAGGCCGCAGTCACAGCCTCCGCACTCCAGCCCGTCCCCACGCATGCAGCCCTCCTCCCAACCGCAGCCTCAGCCCTCACCTCATCGCATCTCCCCTCAGACCCAGACTGGCTCACCCCACCCAGGCCACCTAGGCCAACACCACCCCAGTATGGCACCACCCCAACCTCCACAGTCCCAGCAGCAGGCGTTATCTCAGCAGCAGGGTAGTTCTGTCGATCCCAGTCAATTCAGTTCAGACCAGTCCTCCATCATGTCCCAGCTGAGCGGGATGACTGGGATGCATAGTGGGCAGGCAGGACAGTCGGACATGTTGGGTGGGAATAATAACAGCAGCAACAACAACCAGGAGCTGGGAACGAACATTAACCACAACAGTTTAGACCTGATGTAGCCTTGACTCCATACTGTCTCTTTGTCTTGATGCTCTGATCAGTTGCCCCAAACGACAAACTGCCATGAAATGAGAGCGAGGTTGGACTACGGCTTTGGGGTTTTAGAAGTTTTTATTTTTTATTTAAATATTTTTGTGATGTATAAATAAGAACTGAAGCTTCCTTCCTATGGGAGATGCAACATAAATCTTAGAAGTCAATAAATGAATAAATTAAAACAATGGTAAGTTATTGCTGTTAATATATATCTATATATTTTTGCCAATTGTGTACAAAAGGTGGAAGGGCAGTGTTTCAGGTTGAAGATATTTCTTCCTTAGTCTATGACACAATATTTTTGGGGACTGAGAATTTTGCCTTTTTATGAATATTTTTAAGATTTTAAATGTGGCTAAAAATTAAAGTGAGTTGACACGATGTACCTTTTTTATTGTTCCGTTTTCCTCTTCAAATACCCAGTCATACTTGTATCTATTTTGCAGAGAGTTAAGTATATTTTATTTCTGAATTATTATAATTTTTTCCCTTGATGGATCGTTAAAAACAAGCATCAACATATCTTCTGTTACGGGAGTCATCTTCTGGACAGTTTTCACAGCAAATGTACATTTTACTGCGACTGCAACAATTCACTCATATAGAATTTATTTAATTTGATAGGTGGGAGGGAGGGTTCGGTAAATGCAGTTTGATTTTGCCAGGTTTTATAGTTTACTTGTTTTTTGACAGGGTTTATAGGTTGAAATTAAACCTCAACAGTGTTTTGGGGAGTGGGTGTCAATGACCGTGGGTTTGGTCGTATTTTTCTGCAAATGATGGCCAGATCCGCAGAACAAATCCTTGCACCCTTGGGCCACCTCTCCACCCTCCATCTTCAGTTCTATGAATGTGCACACCTTCCCGACCCTGAACCTATCCACCCCCCCACCCCCCTGCTCAAAATGGAGGGATGAACTGTTGATGTCCGATGGTCTAGCTGTCAGAGGTGTATTGTGCCCCTGTTTCCAGCTGGCTGATGTTAAAAGGTTGTGCGTGTACATATATTACAACCTTGTTTATGAACTGTGACATGGAGAAAGTTGTCTGTTTTTTGGGCTGCAGAGGTTTAAGAGAATCCTGCCTGTATCCTCACCCCCCCGCCCCCCCGACCCACAACGGTTTCCCTTTCAGCAGTCCTTTCTCTTCTTCCCCTTTGTTCCTCATGACTGCCTCTCAGCCACAAGATTTAATTCAATGTTAGTACTGTACAAAGTAAGAAATGGTGGACTTAGATACTGTTTTTTTGTAATGAAAGTGAAAGATGTAAAAAAAACAAAAAAAACAACCTGTACATACTTTAAAACCTTATGAGCAGAGAAACTATTTTCTGCTGCTCGTTTCCCCTCTTGTTTGATTGGATATTTGCTGTATCTGTAAAAGAAAAAAAAGTACTCCTGAGCTACTGTATAGTATTGAGATTTTTTTCTAAAAGGTACAGTATGGGGTGTAGTAGGTCACAAGCACCAATGCGCCTTTTTCTGTGTATTTTTGACAAGGTTTTAGGGAGGGAGGGGTTATTGCAACAAGTCACACACCTGAACAATCTCAAAACGTAGACATGAAATCCACATGAAGTCGAGCCGATGCAGAGGTTGATTAGAGGTGTGATATGAAAGAGTTTAAATTTGGTCACTTAGCTTTTTATGGAGAAGACTGAAGACACATTATTCACATACTCACTATTTTTCTCAAAATGTTGGGCTTGCTGGGTATGGGGAGGGGACGCATCAGAACCAGGTGGCAATATATCTTGAGACTTATTTTATAAGAAAAAACAAGGAAAAACTGTCTTTTATATATAGATATATTATTTAATTTTATTTTTTGGAAATAAAACTTGAAGCTACAGGAATTATTAGATAAAAACACGTTTTGTTTTGTATTAAAGATGTTATGGTGATGCAAAAAGACACTGCAGACAGTCATTCAGTTTGCCCTGGGGAGGCCGCGGAGTATATTATACCATCCTTTTTAAGAAATGTTTCATGTACATGAATATAGTTGTAAACATACTGAATCACTGTACAAACCGATGGCAACTGAACAAATAGTTATGTTTTAATCATTTCTTCTCCTTAAAAGAGACTGGAAATAAGACTATTTAAATATTTGTTTAGTATTCAAATGGAATCTTTGACCACTTTTTCGTTCCTCTTGTTAACAATTTTGGTGCTTGCTGAGAGAAAGCAAAAATAACTGTTGCTCCATTTTCATTAGTTTCTTTTTTTTAAGTTATTTTGGTGGTCTGATTGTTTTTTGCCAATAAATTAATTGTACAATAAAGTATGTTTGTACCATTGGAAAAATGACTTGATTGTTGCTTATTTTTTCATATTAATGCACGATATTTTCTGCAGGTTATTAAATAACTACACAATTTAATTAGAGCCTGACCGATGCAGGATTTCTTCAGGCCAATACCGCAAAGGGGAGTAAAACATTAGCAAAATCAATTGACAGGCTGATATTGTTTACAAGGAATATACATAAATACGCGTCCTTTGCAATGATTCCTCAAATGTGGTTATCAAATACTTGTGAAAAGATACAAATGTCAACTGCCAATAGACAGGTTTTCTACTTCAACTTCATATTATTAACATATCAGCTTGTAAATGCTGATTGCGCAGTGTAATGTAACTGTAAACTGTGAAACTGGTTTGAATTCTTTATCTGCACCTAAATATAAAACCAAGCAATCACTGTTAAATTATGTTCAAAATCAGCTGCCATTATATATTAAATATTTTTCTACCTCAAAATGGCATCAGACAATCAAAATACATAAGCCTCTCCCTCTTTGCACATCCACTCATTGTTTTTGTACAGTCCCTAAGTGTGATTAAAGACTTAAAGGTCCCATATTGTGAAAAGTGAGATTTGTTTGTGTTGATTATAAGGCTGGTCTACGTGCCGTTTAGATACAGAGACAGTATCAAAACAGCTCCAGGCCTTGGTTGAAAGAACACCAGGGTGCTGACGTGGAAACACGTTTGGCGACTCCTGCTCAGGCCTGTGAGAGCTGACCAATCAGGACTAAGACAGAGGGTGAATAGAGGTGCTGGAGCGATATACAGTCAGAGAAAAATAACGTGTGAGCACCATATCGGACCTTTAAGGTGAGAACTGCGGAACAGGAACAATCACGGAACAAATTGGATTAAAATGATATTAAACATGAGCAACATTTATTTTAATGTTACCATAGAAATATTCTATACACAATGACACTTAATGGAGCGGAGCAGGTAATGTGCAGGTTTACATCACAATAAAGTGCAAGGGTCTTCGCTCAGTGGTGGACGAAAAGCAGCACAAGCAACCACACTAGGCGACGTCAAATCAAGGTGCTTGTTTTGTCATGTCAGTACATTTAAATATGGCATCAGCTCAGAGGTTATCACAAACTGTATAAAAACTATTCTGTTCAGTCATCTGCGTGACAAAAACACAGGTGTCTTCAAACAATAAATATACATTCAGGTAAATGTAGAAAAATAACGACTTAAAAAATACATGTTTCTCCCTCCATTTTCCTCCCCTTTAAGGTCTGCTCACATTTCAAGTCTTCATAACATCGGTGGAGGAACAGTGCAGTCAGACATACAGAAGCCAAATAAGCTGAGACAGTATTTATGTTTACTGTGTGTGTGTGTGTGTGTGTGTGTGTAAAGGATAAAGAGAGGCATTAGCCGTATGGATGAAAATGTTGCGACATCAGGCACTTCCATTCCCTGCGGCTTCACGTCACACAGAGACTGTTTTCCGAATCACGAGACGCTTACCCATCGCCCTCAGTGTGGGACAAACAACTTGAGGGCCGACGGGACGCCACTGTGGGAGATTCTACAGACGTGACACATCACGCTCAGCTTCTGTGTCCACTGGGCAGGAAGCCAGCAGGGTTAGACAGATATACTGGACACACTGGGTTCAGGGCTCAGCTTTTTAGGTTTTAGATCGGTGACTTTACAGTTTTATCCCTGAACACAGTAGCATGGAACAAAGTCTGTAAAACTGATGGGAAACATTTTACCTTAAGTTTATGTGATCTCAAAATGCGCCATTATGAGTAAAATGGCTTTCATACCATTATTTAGAATAATTTATATTTCTAATTGTCCGATTGATGGAGGTCATGTTGGTTAGTTTTTAGCCCATTAACTACAGATTGCATATACTGTATAAACCACTGCTGACCACTTTTTTAAACCATAATGACTGTTTTTCTGATCGACTTCCTACCTTCCAGGCAACAGCAGTTTATTTCTCATGTAGCTTGCACTGTTGTCACGAAGTTGCAGTTTTAGAAATTCCTATACTTTCGGACTCAGATATTTATTTAATATCTATATCTACTTTGATTTTTGTCTGCAAAATGACTGAATTCTGTTTTATTTTCATTTCATACAGCGTCACAGCCATGCACTTCATCTTTATGCCATAATGACATGATTGACGGACATATTCTTGTCTTGTTGGTGTATTCAAGTTCACATCCGAGACATCGAGCAGTGGCTCCTGGCTGTTTCTGACTGTTACCCACCCCTTAGTGGATAGGCTCACATTTCTTCTGAACTGTCTCATAACAGCACTCAGGCACCTCTGCGAACACTCAGAGTTTAGCTTGCTGTCGTCACTCCATCAGTTTGTGCCGGTCATTAATAATTAGATCCAACCATAGTCGCCTTTCTTGAACGCAAGAATGCATTCAAGATTTCGTCTGAAGCTAGTCTTTGAAGTCTTGAAGTCTTCTTGTCTGTATCCTTTTGTGGAGACACAAAGAGGGCACAGACTGCTAACGCTTCAGATAAACTTTGAAATTTATTTTTGGGCAATTTTGTCCGACCAGCGCTAAAATTGCCTCAGGAAGAGAAGTCTTCACGGTCGTTATGTACAGAAGGAATGGCAGGATTACAGCAAGCAAATATAGTTTCAATATTCATACATGCACCTCACTATTACTTCAAGACAGACTTGAAAAAATGTGAACCTACCCTTTAAATTAAGGGAATCTCTGCTTTGAACACCTTGGCATAGGGTTTCATTTCTCTAAATGATGATAATTTCTAAGGCCCGAAAGTTTAAAACTACAGTATTAAAAAAAAAAAGCCTAAAACTCTAACCCGTAGTGTTATGTATTAGAATCTTGATTTTTCCCACCTAGACAATCATCTAGGGACCTACAGCATTCATCCCATATATAGATGCTGACAGTCCTCTGACTGAGGCAAAACATCTAAATTCACATGATCCTCCTTTTGGTTTTAGTTTGGTTCAGTTTTTAGCATTATCATGTCACTATTACACAGCCTAACAAATAAATAAAGGAGACACATAGTTAACTCGAATAAATACGGAAGCCCTGAGAGAAAGGTAGGAAAAATATTCTGATGATGAAGGATCATTTTTCTGTCTGCTTGTTTTTGTAATTTTCATTTCGGCCACAGGAGGCAGCAGGGCGCCACTGACCCCTGCTGTAAATAGGACTAAAATCTCATTTTTTAATATGCACCCTAAACACGAGCTGTGTGTTACCAAGCAGTATAACATTCCTGTCTTGTGTTCAGAGTGCATGGTGGAGTTCATACTCACTGTGCAAAAAATGATCCTAAAGACTTTTCTTCCACCTGTTTTTATAGGCCAGAAAATGTTTTTTAAAAAAGGGGCTTCCACGTATAGATTACAAGAGAGCACACTGATTTTCCTTCTTTGTTATAGGTAACTGGAAGGTAGGAAATCAATGAAACCGTTTTGGTGTTTTTTTATAAAATAGATGTAAACTATTTGATTTACCCTGTTGGTCAAACTCTACAAAGAGGCCCCTGATGGACACACAAACTCTCATGACGTTCAGTAAATCCAGTGCAATTCCATGATACATTCTGTCTCCTAGTCTCATCTAGTTTTTCCCCGTTATTTTGGTACAATACTCGGTCACCACTAGTATGGTGTGTTGGTATGGTTTGGGGATAAAGAGCAGGGCGGACGGAGGAAACTACACTGTGCGTGTTTGCATCGCTATAACTGTACTGGAGGAGAAAGGCATGCAGGCGGATCAAATCAGCTCTCGGAGGAGTTTGAAACGCATACAAGACTAAGTCACATGTTGTACAGAAGTAACAGTCTATGTGGTCACAGGATACAGGTACATCACTGCATGTTAGTATGGGACTGACAGCAAAACCCAGCGCACTGTATTAAGGAGTATGTACAATAGGTATGAGTCCAGTACTGATGGTTAGTTTAGTGTGGAAGAGACGGAAACAGCGGCCATGTTTACATGCACAGGGAACTCATCGTCTACCTCTGATTTACATTATATGATATGAGGTCACCAAATGTAAATGTCATAAGTCTGCTACTATGCTACTTTATACTGCTGTACCACTATGTTCAAGTGGACTGTCGTAAGAATTTACTTTGCAAATGCAAAGTAAAGCTGAACGACCGGACAATAAATCAATCGAAGGAAAACTGGTTGCCAACAAGGATTTTAACGATGCACGTTGGTGATTTTCGTACCGTGTTTATTTGCTTGCCTACGATATTGAATTATACTGTATAAGTGTTATCAAAAAAAGGATTCAAGTTGATATAAAGTTTCATGTCCTTCAGGATAAAATATGTTTAGGAATAAGATTCTGTAAGTGTTTCGTCAACCGAAAAACCTTCCTTTTTAATTCTGTTGTAGGTGAATTGCGTAAGAATTTACGTTAAAACATTGAAAAATTAACTGAAATCATAAACAGAATGTGGAAAAACGAGTTTTGACATTATGCTACAAAAATATGAACTGTGTCGCAGAGATACATATCCATGAATTCAGCATACTAACCAGTTAGCCCCAGCCTGCACATTCTCATAACACCACTTTGAGCTCCAAGTCAAGACCACTAGCTGCACAGCTAACTGAGCTAACTAGCAGCCGAATCTGACAGGTGGCTGATTCTAACAACCTTAACCTTCAAGGATCATTGTAACTGATAATAATACTAATTTTGTAATACTGTATAAAGACTGATATGTTTTGAGACCGTAAGAATGGAATACTGTACCATTGCAACCAAACTGCCAGCTATTTTCAGAATTCTTTAATTGTTTAAGTTATTCAGGGAAAACGTCAAACATTTGCTTATGACAACTTCACAAATGTAGAGTGTTACAGCCTCCTATGATCAGTTAAACACAGCGTTACACACATAACATTGGGTTAGGTCTGTTTGTCCTTCAAATGTCTTGAGAACCAATAATCCAATTTACTTCACACTCGGTTGGTGTATTGCTTAGAACTGAAGGAGGTGCACTGTCGAGTGTGAAATAGTATTTGAGAAATTACAAAGATATCATTAGAAGAAAACTTGACTCAAAATGGCGGTTGGAAGTACCTGCTTAAATACTGGCGCTGCATTTGTTTACTAGTTGAATCTGACTAGCCAATATGACGGCCGCACAAACCCATTGCTACAGCAGAAAGCAGCCAATTGTGTGTTTTTTTCCCTTGCTAACCGTTCATCTGACCAAGCATCACACTCGGTGGGTGTATTGCTAAAGAACCAAGGAGGTGCAGCGTCAAGCGTGAAGTTGTTAAGAACCACGACACGTTTGACAAACTTTGAATAAACAACCGAGCTAATCAGCTTGCAGTGCAGCTGCAGTTAATGTTTTAATAGCTCTACGGCATCGTTGGGAGTGAAGTAGTTTGAATGAAGTTCTTGAAAAAACTGTGAGTAGAGACGCCAGAGGCCTTACAATGTGCTCATTCTGAACAGGCATGTCTTGAATGAGCAGTGGTCTAGTGATAGTAAATGAAGCGTCTTTGGGTTTTGGACTGTTTGTGGTCGGACAAAAGAAACAATTTTAAGACCCAATTTCGGTCTCACTGAAAATGTTTGACGTTTTACACACTGAGCGATTAATCTGTTACTCGTGAAAATAACTGGCAGATGTAGCAATAATAAAAATACTCTTTAGTTGCAGCCCTAATACAAACTCATTATGTTAGATAAAACAGTGAATAATGATCATGCTTGAGGCCCATTCTGTTACTGCTTTAAAGGTCACCTGCAGAGTTTTTCACCACTGGTAGCGCTACGGAGCTCACTTATTTGATGTTTTGATGAGTGGGTATCCAGTTTGTTAGCTCTTGGGTGATGTCATACACGTTCCTGCTGCTGGTTTCAACCTATTTCACCGACTTGAGTCGCAACCAGTTATAACTATTCAATAACCCTTTGACAAGGCAACTCAAGGTTGTCTGTACCGAATGTGAACAGCTCAACCTAAATATAACACTGACTGGAGTTCAGCTTTTCTCCACGTGACTCTGTGCATGTAAACGTCCCGCTGACTAGGCCGGAAGTAGCTGATGAGAGGAAGAGCAGAGCGAGAGGTAACAGAGAGGGACCATTCACACACAGCAATGACACCATTACCTTTAAACTCCCTCTCGCAGCACCCTCCCCACCAACCTACTCAGACTTATTTATTTTAGACCCCCCGGCCCCATTCTCTGAAGAAGCCTCTGGGCACTCTCGACTCTCGGAAAGTCACCGTGAGGGAGTTGAGGGTGACATCTGTGATGGTCACCTCCCCTGGACCGATGACGGGTCTCCAGGCATCGTCGTCCGCCTTCTCTTCTCCGGTGACCTCGTCTGGTCTGATAGCGGTGCTCCACTCCTCTGTTCTCTGTCCTGAGTGAGACGGGAACACGGAGAGAGAAAGTTGGAGGGGGGGAAAGGTAGAGTTGCATTGCATTAAGCATATCACGTGTACTGTTATTGAGTTAACCTCCCTGGACTGGCCTGAATAGATTATCTCTGCTCTGATAGATGTTATAAACTGACAAAGGCAGATAGGAGGCAGGAACAGACAGCTCTGAGTGGTTCTGAGGTGACAGAGGTGCCACAGTCTGCACTCAACCTCTTTTTTTTTTTCAAGGAAAATCTCAACTTTAAATCATTAAATCGTGATTCTGCAGATTCTTGCTTTATTTGAACTTTTGACTTAAAGGTCACGATTTAAAGGTCATTTTATTTTGTAAAGTTCCAGCGCTGACTGCTTGTTAGACTATCACATCTGGTTTTGTAAAGATCAAGGGATCAGTTTTGGTCATTTACATTTTCAAATTCTTGTTTAAAAAGTTTCACACATTTTACAACACCACCTTCACTTTATCCTAGTGGCTTTTTTCAGGTTAGGGTTACGCAAGTTCAATCAAAGCTGCTGTTAGCATTAGTTTCTTA
>CAEMYA010000140.1:1079530-1090070 GCA_903131615.1 Diplodus sargus | reverse complement strand
TTGCTTACTGCAAAATGGACAGGAAGTTAGCTAAAACGACAGCAAGGGGTACAGGAGCTTTAATAGTCACCAAAAACAAAAGATTCCAGTGTTCAACAAAATTCCCAGACTTCAGTGATTCATCAATAAACAACGAAAAAGCAAATTAATAAATGGATCAGTTCAGACTCATGAGTAAACCCTCTTCTTAAAGAAATCAAAAAAGGATCTCTGAAACATCTCCAACGCTGTCGGAGTAACCTTCATGCCATTCAGTTGTCTGGAACTGCAGCTGCAAGCTAGTTGTGTTTTTTTCCCCTGTGGACAGTCAACGCAAGTGTATCACCGATACTGCCTTTGAATTGAATTCATTGAAATTTCAAGCCCATTTCGATCAACTCTCACTTTAGAATCAACATTGTGACACCCCTATAAATCATTCAAATGAATTTTAACACTCTTAAAGGAGACCTATTTTGCCTTTTCATTTTTTCCTTTCCTTCAGTGTTTTATATACAGTATGTTCTTGTGCACGTATCTTCAAAGTTAAAGTCAAAGTCCACACCAGCAGAAGCTCCTTTCTCCCACAGGAAACACTGCTCCTGAAACGCCTCGTCAGTAGCCCCGCCTTTAATTCTGTGACTTTGTGATGTCACACTATGTCACCATGTCATACTTTTGAATATTTGTTTGCCTAGTGGCTAGTCTGGCACATAAAAATTGATTTAGCACAGCTGCTCTGTTGCTGGGTCAGGCATGTGTGAGCTGACCAATCAGAGCAGGGGGGGAGGGGCCTTAAGAGACAGAAGCTTACACAGAGTATATCAGACAGAGGGTTAATACAGTGCTGCAGCACTGGACAGTAAGAGAAAGCTGCAGCTTTTTTTTAAAGCACTAAAACATGTAAATCTATTTAATAAAATCATTATCCTGAAAATTAGCGTAACATGTCTTCTTTAAATGCCTCATTCATCAAAGATTTACCGTTATGGTGTCAAATGTTGAAGCCAAAGGATACATTTTTGTTATAGATTGTGTAATTGTAAGTAGCTGTTTGTAGAGACTCTACACTAACTGTTGCTCTTCATTTATATGCGCACAAGTCTTTAAATACAGATTCTCTAATGAGTCTACATTTTGAACTCTACATGATTTGCTCTTTAATCAGCTCTAGATCGAGGAAGTTTTTATGTTTTTGGTTGCGTGCCCAGTGACTAAAAAGACCGTGTATGTCTACTAGAAGGTTCACAAAGAGTCAAGTAAACTGGGTCGTGATGCTGATTAGAGTCTACTGGCTGACCGACTGACACACTTACCATTTAAAATGCATCCGCTCTTCTCTGTTGTGTCCTTTATGGACTCCTCTTTCTCCTCCTCTTCCCTGTCCTCCTCATATTCAACATTGTCCTCCTCCTGCTCCTCCTCGTCCTCCTCTCCCACAACCTCCCAGTCCTCTTGTGTGGGACTTGGAGGGTTTGAGTCTAGGCACTTGAACTGCGACCTCATGGGTTCGCTTTTATGATGTGCCAGTTCCGGTTGTGGGTCCTGCCTGCAGGCACTGTACGGCTGATCCTCGTCCTCGGAGACCAGAGAGCGTGTCAAGGAGAGTCGCAGGCGAGGCGGAGGCTTCTCGGGAGCTTTGTGAGCACTGCGGAGGTCCATGGTGTAGACAGTATTCTGAACAAAGATCAAAGAGAGAACATTCGACAAGTAAAACTTTATTATGTGAAAAATCAATTATTTGACTGAAAATCAAACTATGGTTTAGAGCAAGGTTGCTGGACAGGGGCAAACAAAGATAGCTGTATTACCAAACAAAAAATTATGTATAAATTCTGTAGATTGAAAACAAAGCGTTACTCTTCAACTTTTTTAATTGAACACCAAACTTTACCTGCAGAAGAAGTCTTTTGGATTTGGATCCTTTTCTCCTGTGACCCAGAGCTCTGTCTCTCTGCTCTCTAAAAAGCCAAGCACACTGTTAAAAAAGAGGCGGATGGCAAAATGTCTTCTGTACACATGTTCTCTGACCATTTTAGGAGCTGTTATTACACTCAGTTTGACACATTTTTTTTTGTCCACTGGATTACAATTACAGAAACATATCCCGTGTATTATCAACAAACATCTGTCCTCAAAAGGTAACACGTGGAGTGTTTGACCACTAGTAGCACTGTAGGGCTCTGTTTTGTTTGTTCTCACCCACATCAACACAATGATGACATTACTGACTATGGTTTTACAGTATTACACTGATCCACAGGTGGAAGTAACAAGATTAAAAACAGCAGCAGGGCTGCAAAGAAGAAAACCGATAGCAGGTAAACAAGTAAACAAAAACGTATCATATTTCAAAAAACTCAGTGTAAGCCAAATGTTTGATTTTCAATCTTTGTCCACAAAGAACACATTTGGAAAACCAAGTGGCGTCACTCAAAAAAAAACCAATGAAGACTCTCAACTGCCAAGCTAAAACTGTGGTTTTGTGAGCAACACTGAATGCAAATGGAAGCTTTGTTTATAAAAAAAAAAACTCCACAGTGCACCCTTAGAGGAAATCAGACTTGAGTGCACGCCTCCTTTCAAATTAATGGTATCATTTAATACTCCAGAAAAAAACATCTAGTGCCACTTGCTATCAGTCCACCAGAGCAGGACTGTCACAATACTTCACTTTCTGAGTTTGATACAATACTACAATAACAACAATAATATTAGGAAAATATTGATCTTAGATACCATTGGGATATGACTGGGACAATTAACATATCAATGATGGCAGAAAATTAGTATTGAGGTGTTTTTTGAAAACTCGAAATCAATACATGTTGAAAAATCTATATTTGTGACAATACTACAACAGTACACAATGTGTTTATTTAAAAAATAACATCCACATCAGAGGAATACTGTAGCTAAATCTCCATTCTAAATATGGCCCTATGTGTGTCTGACCACCTTTTGTAGTTAATAGGGAGGCAACATCCTCCTTACAAATGCAGTGCCTTTAAATATGGCTACGGTGAGTCTTGGGATGTCTAGTTCCAATCCGACACACATGCTACTGCCAGCTGCAGAGTTCTTGGATCTGGGCCTTGGTGTGCTGCTCTTTATGATTAATACAATATAAGAAGAAAAGTGGTTTATTCTGCACATTCCTGCTCCACTATGTGTCAAACCCTCTGGGCTTTTCCTGGATCCAGGCAAGGGATTTCATCAAGGCAGATTGAGTGTGGCCTTACTTCTCTTCATAGGCCTGTACCAAGCGTTGGTCCAGAATGTGTTCCTCGGGTTCCCATGTGCTGTACCTGCCAGACGTACAAAAACACGCTGCACGTCACCGCCTTTGTCCGGGGAATTAAATAAGTCTATTACTACATCGTTGTTTAAGATTTTCCATTTTAAAAAGGATTCTTGTTGAAAAAAGTTACATGTGTCGCCTGAAAAATGGACCCATCTCCAGCTTCATCTCCTTCACAGTATCTCTACGCTGAGTAAACACTCAGAGTGGGTAGTACCTTCTACACACTTAACCAATCATTTACTCTTTAATCACAAAATGTGCCAGACGGGGGAGTTTCTGTTGCCAATAAGACCATTAAACTGAACAGAGTTTAGATACATAATCATGAATTCATGAAAACCTTTTTCCGTACTTTTCGGAGTCAATCTGTCAAATGACTTTTCACATTAGCTCATCCAACAGCACTCCGTGTCCTATGTCAGTGTGAACATGATGTACATTCACAGGCGATATACAATCCAGCCATCCTTCTGAGTGATTTTTCATACTCACTTTGGAGGCCAACCTTTCCACTTCAACAGATACTCCACATTACCCTGTGGAGACATAAAGTTTCACAGCAGCATCAGCCGAGAGGTTAACATCATAAATTATATCTACTGTAGCTTTTCACTGCCTTTCTACTACTACCTTAACCCGTGTGTGGTGCATATTTGGCCCATCCAAATTTATAAAAGGTATTCTTGCCTGTCAACAATGATTGCTTCCTTTAGGTAATACTGAAAACCGTCTTCTTGCTTATTTAAACTCTACAATCCTTTAAACTCTTGCTGTTTATTTGTAGTTTATGTGTAGGAGGATGTTGCCATGCCATCAGGCAATATCTATAATTAACAGATAATATAAAATGAGCAGTATGTCTTCCATATACCAGCCATGCTTCTCAGAGTTAGTCATCCTTCGGTGACATCATCCCATAATAATTCCAAGCCCTAAAACGTATTCTCAGAGGGTGAAGTCACCACTTTTCCCGACTTCATTTGACTCACCCAGTTCCCCACACACAGTAAAAAACCAACAAAAATGCATCTACTGTTTTTTGGGTGAGACTTAGGGCCTCAATTGACAGAATTACATTGCACATCAGCAGCTCTCTACTTTGTTTACTGCATATTTTGCCATATCGTTGTTGCATACACCTTGTGAATGCACTTAGTAAATGCAGAATGTCACTGTTATGCACTTTGTGCATACATTCTGTAAATTAGTGCTGTAATTATCTTTTGCTTAATCAACTGCTTGAATATCAGCAACTCTGGTGATCACATTTAACATTTAACTAATTTCTCAAGTATAATGTACGTCATTTGCTGAAGACAGAGTTTTTAAGTTTTTTTTCTCTCTTTTCATTAGCGAGGTTTCTATTCAACTGCATTGCAAATGTTTACAGAATTTCTGGAAAATCTGCAAAAGAAAGTGAATGAATGCTTCCTTCCATCCATTACCCTTGCGCGATTATTAAGAGTTGGTTCATCGAGATAAGCATAAGGTGGCGCCAATTCTCCAGTCAGAAAGTGATAACACAATAAAGTGCCACAAACTGACGGGATTATGAGAAAACTTGCATTAAAACAGAAAAATAATATTTTAAATTAGGCCCTGGACTGATGGTTATACATTTAATTTGAAAAAGTTTAATTGTGATGGTTATTTTGGACTGAACCGCAAACTAATAACAACATTGATATCAGACATCAATAACTTGTTTTTCCCCACTAAGACTGACTAATTATATCCACATTACTGATGATTATTTATCAAAAACAAAATTGTGTTAATAATTTGTGAAAGTATTGATAGTCATCTCTATGATATTGTTGCAATATTTGTATTAAGGTATTTTGTCGAAAATATTGTGATATTTCAGTTTTAGCATTTATGAAATATCATTGAGGAGATTTGAAAATATAGCAATGCACGATATATTTATCAGACTGATACAATAATGGCCCGTTGATGGGAATTTTACATCAACAATTCATATGTAACGGTGCAATTATAGCTAATAACGAGAGCTGACAATAGGAAGCCAAGTTGCCTTAAAGCTGCTTTAAGTGTTGTTCTCACTTTAGCTAACTTCCTGCCCAATTTGCAGTTAGCGATCGGCTCCCTCCTCTCTACACCATCACACGAACATGATAATGACCAGACAAAGCAGGAAACAGGAGGATCCTGCTCTCTACAAGTTCACAAGCAGACAGGACTGCCTCTTTGTGGAGCTCTCTGCCCTGATTGGATAAAGTGGGCAGGGATACTAAAACATTACTTTTCTTTTTTGACAAATTAGCAAAGGCAGGAGAGACATCCGTTACTGCCCAAACACTTTGGAATATAGAGCTATTAATACTTATTTCAATAAAAGTATATCACTTACAGCAGCTTTAACAGGCACAGCATCTACACACTCTGACACAGGAGGTGGCAGTAATTAACTTTGTAAACTTGGTTTGTGATCAACAGTATCAGCCATGAGAAGCAGGTAATAAAAAAAAAAAAATCCATGTCATGCATCCCTACATTTTCTATTAGGGCAAAGCTGTCTCAAACTACTTGGAAAACTCATTGTTAAGGTGCTACTTGGGATTAAATGCTAATATGTGCTCCCTTTTTGTCTGTTTTTATAACTCAATATACTTAAGAATTTGAGGGACTTTTCGACATAAAGTGTTGAATCAATGTTAAATAGTCTAGAGAGAAGCCTGTCATAACACGAGTAACCCTGGTGGGGGAACTAGTAGTAAACACAGGAGTTTCAGGGGGGCTGCTGCGCCACGGGGGAACCACAATTTCTAGCTGCGCACCTCTTTTGTCAACACCGTGTGGTAATTTACCCCCCAAATCCAATTAGCAGGCAAACAGGCCCAAAATGAACATTACCCCGTGTCCTCCTCCAGCCTATTTAACCAAACACCTGACATGCTAAGCTGCGTTCTAATGACAACACTCTCCACGCTACATTAAAGGGACATCCTCCTCTAACCCGCCCCCTTCTACACAGCCTGCAATTAGATAACCAGATTAGCCGCGCAATTCTGCTCATTTAATCTCTCAAGCTTTCATTAGCATGTAAAGTAGCATCCTAAAAAATGTGTCCCCTTCACATGTCCCGCGGCTAAACTGGCTGACTGACACTCTGAGGGTAAAACGTACAGGGGTTACCTTTCTAACTCTTTTCTTGACGATTGATTCAACAGCGAACACTTGCTCCCCGATCGCTGACAGCTCCATCTCTGCGCACGCGGCCGCCGCTCGGCTCTTTAACTGTCAAAGTAACGTCTTTCGTTCCAAACTGAGCTAACGTGAACTGCTGGTGTCAGCGCTGCTTCGGCTCCTCTCCCTCAGCCGCCTTGTTTCCCTGACATGTTAAGGGTCCCACTAACCGGGAGAGACTTCCTCCTACTGGATCTTTCCGAGCGTCCAGTGACTTTACAAAATCTGCGACACATCTGCACACCGCTTCGCGCGCGCCCGTCTTGCCGGAGCGCGCCCACTTGAAATGAGTCCGCGCGCGCCGTCAGCTGCCTCATCATCCTCATCATTCAACCAGTGTATGGACCCACAGCATCCACAACACCTCCCGCTGGAGTGACACTACTATGCAAACGCTCCGTCAGTGGCACTCAGCATCGCACTGAACTAAAAGTAGAGACTAATAATTACACATTTTACTTTAAATTCTTTTATGCCTAAAAAAAACAAAAACAACAACTCTGTTTTGGGAACTGAAAAAACAAACTGACCGTTTGGAAAATTGAGGACAACTCAATTTCATCGTGTTTTACTCTGTTTATATGTGGTGGACCCTGCCACCTTTCTAGCTTCAAACTCTGTTCTGGGGATCCTTTGACAATATTTTCCTTTGAGAATAGTTTGTTTATTCACTTATGGGAATATTTCTGACATTGTATCTTTATCTCATTAATACTGTAAATATTAAAATTCTGAGTTTGAATTATTACTACACACTGCCCCTTTTAGCAGGAGAGAGCAGGGACAATTGTCAATATGTCATTGCTCCAAAACTGGTGGGATACAATTTTACATAGGTAACTGTGTAACTTCTTATATAAATACCAAGGGTCACTATAAACTCATTAAAATCTGTTTGAAAACAATCGGATATTCCAGTTAAACTTGCAGAAAATAAATGGCTTAAACAGGTTATGCATTTGAGTTGCAGTTTTAGCTGATAAGGCAGTATGAAAAGTTAAGACTGCTTATGATTTGAAGTTGAACTTCTAGACATTGAATATTTTGAATGCATGAAGAATAGGCTCTTTTTCAGAATAGAACCTGGCTCACCAGATTACAAAGCAAAATACTTAACCATTGGACTATGCCACAAAATAGATCACAATAAAGGTCTATATGCCTCGTGGGCCTTGATTAAAAAAATACTTTTATACCTAAAATATTAATTTTGGTAGAAAAACAGACATGTCAGTTTTGCAGAGAAGTATCATCATGATTCATGCAATCTGACATGTTACAACTGCCCCCAGTCTCCCATCAAAGGTAAAAATACTCACCGTGCAGAATGGCACCAGTGAGTGCTATATTAATATTTATTATAATCATTAGCCTGGTGATACTGTTGCATGTGTGAAAAAACAGAACTCTAGTTGTTGGTAGAAAGGGGCTTAGTTACTTTATACAAACAGTTTGTAGTTAAATCCAGTAATTCCCAAACTAGAGTAGAATGTATAGCACAAAATGAAAATGCAAATATGTACAGTGCCAGAGAAAATGTACTTAAAGGGAAATGCCACCAATTTTACATTGCACTGCATTGTGGGTAGTGTCCCAGATATCTCTGGTTCTGCTATCAGTTTTGATTGTTTACTTTTTAAACCATCCATAATGAGTTATAGACATGCAATGCTAGAACAGTGGACTGTTTTTCAACTTCCTGTCCCTACATTACCCACAATGCAACTGAGTGACATCACTGGAGGTAATTTTTAGATTACATGCAACTTCCTCTGGAGCCACAAAAGGCTTTACATTACGTTTGCACATATGCACTATTACTAGTAAGGTGTGAAATTGGTGAAGTACTTAAACGAAGAAGAGAGGACAATGACTTTTCCCAAGCGAATAATGACCCATTTAAAACACCCACACTGTGTCTTATACATAAAGTGCCATTATAAGCATTTTATTTCTATGCAAAAAAATACAAAAACAAAACAAAATACAGTGACAATCAGTTTAAGGGCTGACAGATTGTCATGGCAAAAAATCAAACGTTGAATGCAGCTGTGAGATGCTAGCCACGATGTGATTGGGAATCTCAGCAAATGAATGACAAGCTCTCTGATGTTTGATTCAGGTTCACTTAGATATGACATTTAAGGTCTACAGACTGGGCTGGAATCAAAGAGTATCATCCCAAAGTAAGACATGCACCATTGAAAAAAAACATGTGATCTAGTCTTTATAAAATCATACCATTTCAAACAACCGTAAATAAAGCATAGAGCCCTTGGCTGCAAAAGTGAAAACATCACATTGGATGAGCTTCAGCCGTTTCTCCTCTAGATTTTTACGATAAATTGGTGCTTTGGAATAAATCTCCTGAAATGGCGTCAAACTGCACAGCCCCTCTTAATCTTTTAGAGCAACAAATATTTTCTTATGTAAACAAGTTAAGGCCAATATTGTCGTTAACAGACAATACACGTATAGTATAACAGTTTCTCTTAAGCAAATAGATTTGAAAGCTACAAACTCTCTCATAAGGCTCATTTCACAATAATCAACCGAAACACACATCTGACTCGACGTGTGCTCACAAACCTGTCAACTTTCTCTTTTCTTTTTCTACATTATTCTCTACTCAGGCACACTGCACTCCATCTGACAACTTCCCACAAAACCCCTCTACAGACTGAAACATCGCACATTAGAGACCACTGCTAACTGTTTATGACATGGTGGGACAAGCTGTGACATCCTCTCAGAGCTGTTTGGCAGGTTTGACAAGAGATGTTGAGGAGAAAGAAGAAGAAGAAGAAGAAGAAGAAGAAGAAGAAGAAGAAGAAGAAGAAGAAGAAGAAGAAGAACCCTGCATCAGCTGAGCTCCTGTGCTACAGAGGGCTGCTGTAGGGGTGACCCAGTGGACCATAGTGGAGCTAAAGGGGGAAAAAAAATATACCAATGAATCGAAAGCATCGTCCCTTATTTTGTCATCTGTCTGTGCGGTGTCATTTGACCACTGTGCAAGAAATGATTGTGGCTCTAATTAAGCAGGAGTGGGTTCTATTGATGAATAATAATAATACAAATTCTTACTCTTATATTGATTATTTTGACAATCCAGACTCAAAGATCACTTACTCCCTCGTTCTGGAGCTTGTGACTTAAGCTGTTTAAGTTTACTCAGTTTCCATACAACTCTATACTGAAATGTAGGGCTGCAACTCAAGGTTATCTTTATAATCTCTACCTTATTTGGTCAGCAAATTAAAAAAAAAAAAATCTGCATCAAATTTGAACAAATTTAATTAAATTTAAATTGCTCAATTTTAGTCTGATTGTCAGTGAGAAACCCAAAGATTCAGTTTACTATTATGAATGAATGTGGTTTAAACATTTAAAAGATTACCTAAAATGCAACCAATTTATTTTCCTTGTTTTGCTGATAAGGAACGAATGACGCGGTCAAAAGCTCCTGAACGAGTTTGCGAGTAGAACATGAGTTGAACGGCTTTTTTCCACAGCCAAATGTTAACTGCCATGCTGTTATACTCTGCACAAAGTATGGCCAATTTCTGTCATTTAGATTTATCGAAAGCTTGATTTTATCTATGATTTAAACATGTTTTCTTATCACCCAATTTTTAATAAACATTAAACCATGTTACAGTTATATTCTAGTGAAAGATGATCATTGCGTGAACTGCATTATTTCCTTGATTACAACAACTCTCCATTGCATTTGAATGTGAATAATCAAAACAAACTGAAGGAATGAAGCTCTTACTTCTTCCTTGAAAGGAAATTGAGACAAACCTCCACTAGAGGGAGTGCTTGCCTGGGTGTTGCATTGCTTTGTTGCATATAAAACTGTTGTGTCAGCACAGGCTCTGTACAGTATAGGCTCAGACTGCGCCAGGAGTGTTTGGGAGGTGGATGAAATACGAATTTGGCAACGTGATAAATCACCGATTTTGACATATGTGATATGAAAAAAGGGACAGGGAGGAGCAGGAGGAGGAGTAAGGTCGAGTGACACTGAGGCAAAGGAAGGGCACG